>JBAMMX010000005.1:6254832-6454989 GCA_037126225.1 Dillenia turbinata
CATTCAGTTAGAATGGAGGCTTGTGATTGCCCGCCTAGCCATTATGCACCTTCGCAAGGGCAATCAAGCTCATCTACTCAGCCTGGTTTGTTTGAGTCAGATGGATTATTTGGATCTTGTGATAATACCTCTCAAGGAAAAACTTATCCGTCTTATGGGCATAGTGATGATGATTCAAGAAAGGAAGGATTCAACTGTCAGTCTGAGTGTCCACCTGTTAAACAGGATAATCTGTTTTGGGAAAGTAAGAAAAATAGAAGAAATAAGAGGTCTGAATCGGTCAAAAAAGCATCACAAGTTGGTGAAAAGCCTAGATTCTCAGTGCAAGAGTCTGAGAAATTTAAAAGAGTAGGAAGCGATGGGTTCTTGAGGGTCATGTTTTGGCAATTTCACAATTTTCGTATGCTTTTGGGGAGTGATTTGCTAATATTCAGTAATGAAAAATATGTTGCTGTGAGCTTGCATTTGTGGGATGTTTCAA
This sequence comes from Dillenia turbinata, assembly GCA_037126225.1. Classification (NCBI taxonomy): domain Eukaryota; kingdom Viridiplantae; phylum Streptophyta; class Magnoliopsida; order Dilleniales; family Dilleniaceae; genus Dillenia; species Dillenia turbinata. Next base: position 6,255,314 of record JBAMMX010000005.1, read on the forward strand.
GGCAGGTTAGCAATATTTTAGCCAATTCTTTTCCTTCATTATTGTAGTTACATAATGCATATGCCTCAGTGATTGAGTCTCTTCAATTTTGACAGGTCACTCCATTGACTTGGCTTGAGGCATGGCTTGACAATATAATGGCCAGTGTGCCTGAACTGGCCATTTGTTACCATGAAAATGGTGTTGTACAAGGTTATGAGCTTCTGAAAACAGATGATATATTTCTTCTAAAGGGCATCTCTGAGGATGGAACACCTGCTTTTCAGCCCAATGTTGTCCAACAAAATGGCCTTTCGGTTTTGAGGTTTCTTCAGGACAATTGCAAACAAGATCCTGGTGCTTATTGGGTACCTTTTTCCCCCATTGTCTAGTTCTTTACTGAAAAGAAGTAACACTGTTTGGGCTCTTCTAGTTATTGTTTGATCTTGCTTACTTCAGACTTCATGTTTTCCAGCTTTACAAGAGTGCTGGAGAGGATGCAATTCAACTTTTTGATCTTTCTGTTATTCCTAAGAATCATCCTTCTGGTGACTGTGATGATAACTCGAGCTCTCTGCCATCTATGATGCATAGAGGAAGAAGTGATTCTTTGTTTTCTCTAGGAACTCTCCTGTATCGTATAGCTCATAGGCTTTCACTTTCAATGGTAAGAAAGGATATTTGTACTGCCTGTATCTATGATGCTCAATCATTGGTTAATCTTTCTTATGGATGGTTATTTTGCTGCAGACAGCTAATAACAGCGCTAAGTGTGCTAGGTTCTTCAGAAAATGTTTTGAATTCCTGGATGAGCCGGATCATTTGGTATGAATATCCCTTGAAAACACTCTTTTAAGCATTTAAAGTATCAATTTTTTTGATTATGGCATTCACTCTGATTTGGTAAAATTATTGACATTGGCATATGATGTTGAATAGGTTGTTCGTGCTTTTGCTCATGAAGAATTTGCAAGACTTATCTTGAATTATGATGAAGAGCTAGATTTGGCATCAGACTTTGTTCTCATGGAATCTGAAGCTACAGTGAGTGATGCGGATGTTAAGATAACTGACACTGAGGATGAATCTCTGGATCCCTTGAGTAGCATATCAGAGTCAATCATCCATGAAAACGTCCCTCCTTTTGAAGAAGATATGCCAAATATTGATGGGAATTATGAGGATTCAGCTTCAGAAGCTTCTGTGAAAATGATGTTGGAAGCAAATATATCTGCCTCTAGAATGTTTATTGAGTCAGGAGGCGTAGGTTCAAAAGATCCCACGGTTACAACAACTTCTGGGGGAGATGGACTGGCCATCTGCAAGATGTATTCTACTTCTCCTGAAGCAGTTCAAGCTGCTTCTGATCCAATATCTTCCAAGTTAACTGCAATACATCATGTTTCTCAAGCAATAAAATCTCTCAGATGGATGCGGCAACTACAAAACAATGAAATTGATCAAGTTGACCTTGGCAACGGAGTTCATGATAGGCCTCACCCATCTATAAATTTTTCTGTCTGTGCATGTGGTGATGCTGATTGTATTGAAATTTGTGACATCCGTCAGTGGCTTCCAACATCAAAACTGGACCACAAATTGTGGAAACTTGTTCTTTTACTTGGAGAGTCTTATTTAGCTCTTGGGCAAGCCTATAAGGAGGATGGGCAGCTGCATCGAGCTTTGAAGATTGTGGAATTGGCATGCTCTGTGTATGGCTCTATGCCACAGCATCTTGAAGACTCGAAATTTATATCCTCCATGGTTAGTGGTCTGTTATCTCTGCCGAGTATCAGTGAAAAAAGGAGATCAATAGTTGGTAACATTCCAAAACTAGAATCTACTTCTGAAGATGATACTCTCACATTGGAAAGATTCTCTTCCACTTATCTGTTTTGGGCTAAAACTTGGACTCTTGTTGGTGATATATATGTTGAGTTCCATATTGCCAGGGGGAAAGATGTATTCGTAACACAGAAGAAACCCTCCAATACAGAGCTGAGAGTTTCATCTGAAGTTGTCAAGGAGGTCAAAAGGCTCAAAAAGAAACTGGGACAGTTCAAGCAAAACTGCAGTTCATGTTCCCTGGTGAATTGCAGTTGCCAAAGTGATAGGGCTAGCAGTGGTAGCAGTGCAAGCAGCAGCTGTGGTAATATGCATCCTTTTCCTTATGGCAGGAAGCAGAGTAAAAGATTGCAGAGTAGGAGTACCCCCTCTTCATATATGGGAGACCCCAAACTTGATCATGTTTGTCAAGAGATGGAGATGGAGGGTTTGAAACTTTCCAACAGTGGGCATGTGCAGCATGACAGAGACGACAATACCATGGTTAAGGCTTCTGATGTTGGTAATAATGAGCAGGAAGCAACATCACAGCCTGATACCAACTCTGTAAGACTTGATGGTATTTTGGAGGTACGTCGTACAGGTGTTGTGGTGACTCGATCTGAGAGAGCCCCCAGAAAGATGCCCAAGGCGAAAAATGGTGGAGTATTCAAGTATCTTTGCGGTCCTTTAGTTGGAGATGCAGATTACAACCTTTCTGCTGCTGTAAGTTGTTATGAAGAAGCTAGAAAAGCATTGGCTGGACTTCCACTTGGTATATCAGAACTTCAATCTGTTGTCAAAAAGAAGGGGTGGGCTTGCAATGAACTTGGCCGAAACAGACTGGACAGAAAAGATTTGGGCAAAGCTGAGATTGCATTTGCAGACGCTATCAAAGCGTTCAAGGAGGTTTCAGATCATACCAATATTATCTTGATAAACTGTAACCTGGGCCATGGTAGACGAGCTTTAGCTGAAGATATGGTCTTAAAGTTGGAAAATCTCAAGAACCATGCAATCTTTCGGAATGCATATGGTCAAACTCTGGAGGCTGCAAAATTAGAGTATGATGCATCACTAAAATATTATGGAGCAGCAAAGTCTGAGCTAAATGCTATGGCAGAGGAGGGACATTCTGTCCCAAGCAGCTTGAGGAATGAAGTGTATACACAATATGCTCATACATACTTGAGGCTTGGCATGCTTTTAGCAAGAGAGGATATGGTAGTGAACTATGAAAATGGTGCATATGAAGATACATCATCAGGATACAACGGCCCCGGGGATAAGAGAGCTAAAAAGGAATCTGTAAATCATGAAAGTTCAGCTAATGATGCCATAAGAGAAGCATTGTCTGTTTATGAATCACTTGGTGACTTGCGCAAACAGGAAGCTGCTTTTGCTTATTTTCAGCTTGCCTGCTACCAAAGAAAGTGCTGCTTGAGGTTTCTGGATTCAGATCAAGGGAAAAGGCTTTCACCTAAAGGAGAAAGCAATGCTTTTCAAAAGGTCAAGCAGTATGCATCCTTGGCTGAGAGAAATTGGCAGAAGGCTGTGGACTTTTATGGTCCAAAGACACATCCCACCATGTATCTAACTATTTTGATTGAAAGATCGATACTTTCATCAAGTCTCTCAAGCTCTCTGCATCCAAACATGGTATGCTCCTGAACCATTTTCCTTCTTTTGATGTTTTAACTGCACTCATATATTGCTCTTCCAAGTCATGCATGCAAGAATTCAGATTATACATTAATTTGTTTACATTTTTCTTCCAATCAACTCAAATCTCTTTCTTTTTTCTTGATATGAGTATGAATGCTAAATATTGATCTTGAAGTTCTCATTGAGATATATGGATAAAAATATGGGACTGTTTAATTTGATGGGGTGACAACCAAAACCGCATAAAGATTGAATTGAATTTAAAGAATCGCATGGGAGAAATTCTCCCACAATTTGGACTGCAGATTCCCCATAGTTGCAAATGGAATCCTTAAAATTTTACAACCTTTGTGCGGTTACGTGTTCTCAAAACACGTTTGAGCGTGTCTGTGTGTGTGTGTTTTTTTTGGGGGGGGGGGGGTGGTTTGCTGTTGGGGGTTATTTCTGCCCGTGTTGATATCCATGTCTTTCATTTTGTAGAATTGCTGGTCAGTCTTCCATTTTCTTTTCTTTTGTAGCCACAATTATCCTGAAGGGAATTTGAGACCACTGACATATGACAGATGGTTCATGTTTTTTTAAACATCTTTTTTTTTTTTTTTTTTGGTTCCAGATGTTAGAATCTGCATTGTCTCGGCTTCTTGAAGGACGCCACTTGTGTGAAGAGAGCGAGTCATGTCCCGTGAGGAACGATGATCCCGAGGCCTACACAAAGTTCTGGAGCGAGCTGCAGGCAGTGTTGAAAAAAATGTTGACGGGAGCACTAGCAGCAACTGGGAATAAATCCTCGACTGCTCCTCAACCAACCTCATCATCCAACAGGGCCGCAGATATTAGTAAGCTTAAGGAGCTTTACAAGATGTCTTTGAAGTGCACTGATTTTAGTCGGTTGCATTCCATGCACAAGCTGTGGATATCATGAATAGAAAATTTCAGGATTTTTATGTAGTTTTTGATGTATTTGAGTAATGTATGAGATCGCAGAGCTCATCTTGGACACGGTCACATCTGTAAGGGTTAAGACAATCCTGAATTTGAACCCTACAATTGGATTCAGCATTGTGCAATGACTATTTCCAGCCTTTGCGTGTGCTACTTTGTTTAATGTTTACCATCTCAACTCAGATCAGATCGTTGTTCTAGTCTAAATTGGGGGCAAAAAAAATAAATAAATAAAGAAAGAATAAAAATCGTATCATTTTTATAATATTTTTTGACCAAATATGAAGCAAATCTCCTTAAAAATTTCGCAAAATTCCTTGCATAAAATTTATGTCATGATTGAGTCTTTTTTTTTTTTTTTTTTTTTTTTTGGGGTGGGGGGGGGGGGGGGAGCTACATGGGGATACTCAGCTGAAAAAAAAGGAAAGTTTTTAACAAAAGCGGTCAATATATTATCGGATATGGTGATTGTTTGAAAAATAAATAGAGAAGAGAATTCTAAATTAATGCAAAATTTTCTTTATTATTATTTTTTTAAATTAGAGTAAATATGACTTTAACTTTCTGACGAATGAGTGAAACTCTGTGATTGTTGAAATTTTAATGGGAGATAATATGAAAATTTTAAATTTATGATCTAATTTTTGTGAAATAGGATATTATAATACTTAAAATCCGTTTATGTAATTTCAACTTGCCTTATTTTCTTTAGGTCTTGTGTTATATTGCTTTCAATGCTTTACCATCAAAGTTTTTTTTTTTTTTTTGGGGGGGGGAGATATGAGATCTTATAAGCATAATTTAAATTTCTTGAAAAAAAAAAATAGAATTATTATCATACTAATAATTTTTTATATGAAAATATTTACTTAATCTCATTTTTATTTAGCCTTACTTTTTCTAGATAGACCCCAAAAATAGCATATTTCTTATTTATTTATTAATTATTTATTTTTAGTCTATAAGGAGGGTAAAGCTCGAGTAGGGGAATACTAAAAAATTATAATGCTAAATTGGAGATAAATATATGAATAGATAAATTACAGATTTAAAAATCAAATCTACCTACAGAAATATAAGTTAAAGAAACCATAAACTAAAAATTAAAATCAATCAACCAAAACCGGGGATATAAGAACCAAAAACCATAAATAAGAAAAAATCCGCACATAAATCTTATATTTCTCTTTTTATTTGATTTATAATTTTATCCTATTTTAACCAAATAAATGTTCTAAATCTTTTTTATTTTTTCCATCTTTCATCAAATCTAATGCACCAAACATAACATATATTCTTCTATTATGGAAAATTTAGATTTCAAATTGAAAGATTTTTCTAAATTTTTTTTTTTCTGTTTCTTATTTACATATATTGTAACTTGAATTTGTTGTCCAAACAATTTTAAAATTATTTTCTCTCAATTATCTCAAAAGAAAAGAAGGACAAAACAACGTTCGTGAGGAAATAGGAGTCTTTTTTTTTTTTTTTTCCTCTTTTTCTTCGATTCTTTCTTTTCTTAAACGCCCAAAATAGAAAACTCTTATTTAAATTTTATCTTCCTGTAATTAAAAAAGGTGGGAAATAGCTAATTTTGTAAAACAAACAAAAATAGGAAAATATTGCCTTACGAAGCTGCCGGCCTTGCCAAGGAGAAGACACGTAGCAACCGTATGGATTAGGACAGAAGGGGTTTTATTTTATATATATGAGAGAGAGAGAGAACCAAAATTCAACTTGTAAAATTGCCTCAACGTTTCCGTCATTTCCTTAGCCCTAACCTGAGGATGCAAAGCAGAAATTCTTCGTTTTTGATTCTGCTTTTGTTCTCTCTCTCTTCCATCATTCAATTTTCAATGGCGACTCCTTCTTCTGAAGCAACCGTTCAAATCGTTTACACTGAGAAGCCGGTGGGCGTCCAGCCCGAGGCTCATCATACGAGCCTTCTCGCTTCCGTTCTCGGCAGGTCTCTCTTTCTCTCTCTCTCGGGGGATTTTTTTCTTTTTTTTTTTTGGGTTGTTGATTTAATGAAATTTATGATTTTTGATATTTGTGAAATTGAATTTTTACAGTGAGGAGGCGGCGAAAGAGGCTTTGGTTTATGTTTATAAGAACGCTGCTACTGGTTTCTCTGCCAAGCTCACCCCCGAACAGGTTGCTCAACTCTCAAGTATGTTCTCTTTCCCTCTCTCTCTGCTTTGATCCTTGTTGTCATGCGTTGGATGAATGACCGGAAATTCTTGATTGTTTGATTGATTTATTTTTATTTTATTGTGTTTGTGAGAATAGGAAACATTAATATCTAAGTAATTATATCTTTTGAAGTGTTAAAGAAATAGAAATAACTGGTTGGATCGGGTTGGTTTTTTGGCCAAATCAATCAAAAGGGTCTTATAGAAACTCACTGGATGGATTGCTACAAACCTGGTTTGTTCTTGGATAAGGACCGTTTGCAATAGAGGAATTGTATGTTAGTGAAAAAATTGCCACTGGGATACATTGACTGTTGGAGATACAAGTGTAATTAGTAAGCTCTATTGTTTAGAGAGGTTAGGAACCAAGTATAAAAGGACAATATTAGGGAGTAATTTCATAGTGCCAATGTTAGTTGGGGTGATTTTGGAACCATTAGGTAATTGGACAAAAAAATTTTTTACTTCTATGTAGGTGGCAAGGAAATCTTTAGTGCAGGTGATCTTATCAGTAGCACCTGTATCTACAATCCAGGTTGATGTATAAATATTTGACAGGAGCGAGTATGAGAGATGTGATGACTTTTGGGCACAGAAAATTGATAAGTTACCTGCCACATTGGTTAATGAAATAGTAGGATTTCAGAGGAAGTGTTGACCACTTTAGTTTTATGCACTCCTCTACTTTCCCTCCCAGAGAAAAAAAAAAAAAAATAGAAACAATTTTTTGTCGATAATTTTTGGAAATTTGTTCTTCTACTTTCCCTTCTATGCTTTTAGGATGAACAGTTCTATTTCTCTCGCACTACCCTGTTGTTCAGGTAAATGTCCAGACATTCTGATCTTTTGATAGTTTTTGGTTGGAAGACTCACTTTTATTTGCTGCAGTGGGCACACCATAAAACCATACATGATATTCTTATTTATTTATTTAATTTATTTTGCTCTTTTGGGGGGGGGGGAGTTGGGGACAAAAGATTGCTTGGGAAAGAGCATTATTATAAAAACTTTTATAGGGCTTAATCTTTAAAGAAACAAGTGATCCAATTCCTGCTTTGGGAACTCTATATGTATGTTTATATGTATGTATATATGTATATATGGTATCACAATTGATTACCAAAAACTGTTAGAGCTTTTATCACAGTTGATTACCAAAAACTATTAGGTGGCGTTTGATTTGCACTTAAGAATCGGAATAAAAAACCTTAGGAATTAGAATCGGAATCGAATTCCGATATCAACTGTTTGGTTCAAATTCTGGAATGGATATGATTACCATTGTTAATATTTGGTTTGTAAATCTTTCAGAAAACAAAATCATATAATTATTAATTTTGTCATTGATAAAAAATATTTTTAAAATTTTATTTTATTTTATAAAATTAACACTATAATTATCATCTATTTTAGTTTATTTTTTTAATTTTCTATTAAATAATTTTATGATTAACACTATAATTTTTTTTTTTAATTCTAAAATTAATATTTTTCAATTTTACCCTTCAGAGAACCCATCTCCCAAACCAGCAGAGAACCTATCAACCGGATTTTTTCAAAGATCTTTAGAAAAAGCAACTAAGAAAAATAATATTAATCATTTAGTTTCCAGCATTATTCAAGATTTTACTTGCATCACAAGAATTTTCTCTTAATATTTTAATTGATCCTGATATTAATCACTTGCTAAGAAAATTAAGTTCTCAAGTTTTGATGATTTAAGTTGGTAAATACTTATAAATCACACAAACCCTAAACTCTACTTTTTCATAACTTGATATGACCAAAACTCATTTAATTTGTTTAAACCACTTAAACTCATGATTTTTTTCCCAGAATTTTCTCTATTTTCCTCTGATAATTTTCAAAAATATTTATAATAAGAAAATAAATAAAATAAATGTTTTCAAATTTAACACTAAAAACTACCAGATTTATTCTCTCCCTGAAAATTGCAACACTGTGAAATGGAGGCAACTGGGAACGTAATCAGCGTTACAAAGTTGAAAAATGAGGCAACAGCGGCCGATGCAGAGTTGGAAGGTGGCAGCCGGTTGGTTGCTGCCGCTAGGAAGCCACTGGACACCGAGGCTGATAATGAGGTGGTGGCAGTGGAAGTGGTAGGCATAGATAGTGGTAGAAAGCCACTTGCGGACGACGGAGGGAGTGCCGGTAACGGTGGTGACGATTGGAGTGCCAAAGAAATCAACATAGGGAGTGTCTATGTGTGTGTGTTGGTGCGGAATACCTTTTAATGGAAGGGCATGAGAGAGATGGGAGGTGATGGGCATGAGAGGGAGAATAGAGAGACAAAGGGGAATGGAAGGGTTTAAGAGAGAGGATAGCTTGAGAGAGAGAGTTGATGATGGGTTTGAGAGATGGGTTTCAGCCGAAACCCATTGTTTTACTTAAGTTTCTCAAAATCCATATCTTCATTCCCGTACCATTAATCTAAACAACTGAGACATGGATTTTATTCCCATTCCTGAAACGTATACCCTTTAACCAAACACCCCATTAGAGTTTTTCTTTCCACCGTCTCATGTGTTTCTGTATTTCTCCTCTAAGGTGGGACTTTTGTTGTCAACGTAGATTGTATGCATATTTTAATGTACATGTTCCAATTTTATGTAATATGACAATAAATGGTGTTGCATGTCAGAAGCAGGGTCATGTACCTAACCTAGACTAGTTCGGCTTGTATGTATTTCTGTGTGCCATTTATAGACAGATGTGCACCATTCTCCAATAGTTTAACTTTTGACACAGTTGATACATTTTAAATGCAAATGTTCCCAAATCCGAATCCAAGGTGGCCTTCTTCTATCCCTGTTTAAAGTTTATGTGATTGGGATCTTTATTTTACTTTTTATGAGATGATTAAGTAGTCTTAAGCATTTTGATCATTTGGTGCCTTGGCAGATTGCTTAAATGACTTGAAGCTCTTGACTATAGTTAAGGTTTTGTGTTTGGATGTTGCTCTCTCCATGTTGGGAAGCACCAAAAATAATGATAATAATAAAATAAAACAAAACAAAATAAAGGGAAAGCATTAATAGGCTTTCCATGGTGACTCAAGGCAACTTTGTTATGTGTTCTTGAAGTTAATGAGCCACTCACTTTCAGGGTAGCATATGGAAAGCAACTATACTTGTGAATCTATTTTCTTTTATCTGTATATTCTCCATTACTTGTATCTGCCTGCAATTTTTGTCACGTACTAGTTGTGCTCAACAAGAGCACAAATTAAGCTTCAGTAAACACTCCATGTTGGGAAATGACTTAAAGGTCCATTAATGAGTTTCTTTTGCCATAGTCTTTCTAACTGGGATATATATATTCCTGCAGAGCAACCAGGTGTTCTTCAAATTGTGCCAAGCAGGACTTACCAGCTGCATGGACCTGGGATGCTCCATTAGAAACCTCATGGAAGTTATATTTTCCTAATGAAACTGCCAGACGAGGGTTTCTCCCGTTTGTATATGCGGTTAAGATAAGCCGTGGCAATGCCACTTACCTTAAATAAGTTTCTGGATCTAAATAAATTATAAATGCTACTTGACTTCCGATGGTTGTATATTATTCTGGTTATGCAATCTGTGATCCGAATGCAGGGTCTTGCTTTGAACATCCACAAACATACAGAGCAAGAACTCTGCAATTTGGAGCTACAAAGTATACAAATAATCTTGGATATGATTTCCTGGCTTTCGTGATATGAATTGAATGAATTATATTGGAGTATGAATAAATTTTATAATTAATATAAAAATTTGATTATGTGCTAAATAATTTGATATTCTAGTTTATTTATTTTAATATCTACCATGTTGGTGGCATTATGAGATCGTGTGATTGAGCTACACTCTCTCTCTTTCTCATGTAACATTTTCTTAGCAATCGATATTTGAAGTCATAGATTCAATTTGTAGTTAGGTTTTTTTATGGAGTGAGATTTTTTAATATAATTTTTTTTATTTTTAAAATTTAAACTTATGATTTGATTAAGGGATCCAAGGTTAAAAGGATCTGACGCTTTTCCCCCTTGGCTAACAGTCCGTTGACTCTCTGTCTCTCTCCCACATTTTTGGCTTTCAAGTTGTCCGAGTATTTATGTATTATTCTCTTTTGACTTTGGCTTATTTTATTCGTATTGCAAAGCTTTGAAATTTTCAAAAATATGTTCTAAAGTTTGATAATATAACCATCAAACGTGTTCTGGTTTTTCTTCAAATATGAGAATTATACACCCGTCTTGCACAAGAGGGTAACATATCATAAGTCTAATGACCTTGGCCCCTACCCATGACAAATACTTTTATTTTTGAATTATTTCATTTTTATTGAATACTGTTGTTTTACAAGATGGCTTTACAAAATTCGCTGAAAAATAGATAAAGCCTCGAAGTCTACGGTAACTAGAATTCAGTTCTTGAACTGGACTGCATGCTGGAAGCATTACTAGTTGAAGAACTAGCTGCAATCTTTTGTCGCAATTTGCTGATTATATTCCCTGCAACTCATGGGAGTAAATGAAAAGGATCCTCCTCCGTCGTACGGTACCTATACACAAATAGGGTCTCATGTTGGTGCCAAGCTCCTATAATAGTCACATCCATATCAGATTAGGTTTATAATAAATTTTAAGAGGAAATGTGTTTGGTAGATAAGATTTGCTAAAGATTTTTAAATGAGATTTTATTAGAAAATTTTTATAATTACAACAGTGTAGAAAATAGTTATACTGGCCAGGCCATTGGGTTGCTGAACAAAAAAATGCATTTGGTGACAAGGAGCTCACTCATCTTTTTCCAATTAAATAGGAGTTTTTTTTTTTTTTTTTTTTTAAAAAAAATATTTGTTTTTTTTTTTTTTTTTTTGTGTGTTTTTTTTTTTTTTATATATATATTTTTTTTTTTTTTTATTTTTTATTTTTTTTTTTTTTGGGGGGGGTGGTTTTTTTGAAATTCCATCCATTCACGTAATTTTTCATTTATGAAACTACTAAAATTTCACCAAATATAAATTTTAGTGCCTGGTAGAGCTTTTTTTCCGGCTTCTTTTCCCCTTATAAAGATAAGTTTGCCAAACAAATTATTTTCTCCTTAAAATTAGTTTTTATTATGAATAAAAATTTTTATGAATAAAAATTAAAAAAATATCTTTTATGAAAAAGCCTATGGGATGAGTTTTTTTTTTTCTCTTTATTTTTATACGTCAACTTTTTAAGAAATATATTTCTTTTTATTCTATTTATATCCTACAAATAAATATTCTTCTTCTTAAAAATAATTGTTTTTATGAATAAAATTAAAAAAGTGACTTTTATGAAAAAAACTCCTGAGAGCAATTTTTTCTTCTTTTTATTTTTTATATCCTAACTTTTTAGAAAATATATTTTTTTATTCCATTTATATTTACACTTAAAGGATATGAAATTTCAAATATATACTTACCATAAATTCATTTTCCCTCGTGTTGGACTCTTCCTCTTTAACTTTAATTTGTAACTTTTAACTTTAATTTTATTTCAAAAGTTACGAAAACAATTTGTTTTTAAAAGTAAAATTATCTAACAATTTTTAATTTTATTTTAAAATTCATTAATTCTTATTTGAGAAGAAAAGTTGAAAAAAGTGCTGTGAAATGGGTACTTACTATACCAATTCTATGTTCTTAATCATTGTATTATGGTATATGTTTAATATTATTTTAAATTTTTTTACTCATAAAGTCTTATATAGTCTAATAAATTTATTTGCTTTAGTCAAAAAATGATAAAAAATAATAATAAAAAGATTTAAATTAATTAAATTACGATAAAATAAGTTGAAGGCATCTAAACAAGACCAGGCTAAGTAATAATTGTTTGATTTTTGCGGAAGTCATTCGATTGGCACAAATATTCTGTGATTACTCCGTGGGAGTCAATGTGCCGTGCTCAATATGATGTGGCAGGCAGCGGACGGAGTAAACGACAATGTGGCTAACGGGGAGAAATTCTTGTCATTTTTAAAAATTCGGGGGCAACTTAAAATTCTTGTAAATTGTAGGAGGTAAAATATAATTTCCTAAAAATAAAACACAACGTGGCGCGCAATAACTGAACAATTACTCGAGGAAAAACAAGGTTGGACCCACCAAATCTCAACAGAAAAAGGAAAAACTGTCTCGTCGTGCAACCAAATCACAGGAGAGAAAGATGGAACGAGGTTGAAAATTACGCAGGAAAACAGAGATCAAGAAGAAGAAGAAGAAGAAGATAATCATGGATAAATCAACAACCGCGCCACCAGCATCCTCAAGAGCCAGATCAGTCCTACCCTATCAAACTCCACGACTGCGAGACCACTACACCCTTGGCAGAAAGCTCGGCCAAGGCCAATTCGGCACTACATATCTCTGCGTTGAGAAATCCACCAACAGCCAATTCGCCTGCAAGTCAATCCCCAAACGCCGCCTTCTTACCAGGGAAGATTACGAGGATGTCTGGCGCGAAATCCAGATCATGCACCACCTCTCCGAACACCCCAACGTTGTCCGAATAAAGGGAGCCTACGAGGACGCTGTTTTCGTGCATTTGGTTATGGAGTTGTGCTCAGGTGGAGAGCTGTTTGATCAGATTGTGAAAAGGGGGCATTACAGCGAAAAACAGGCGGTGAAATTGATTAAAACGATTGTTGGCGTTGTTGAGGCTTGCCACTCCCTTGGGGTTGTGCATCGTGATCTAAAGCCTGAAAATTTTCTGTTTTCGAGCCCTGATGAAGATTCGAGATTGAAAGCTACGGACTTTGGGTTGTCTGTGTTTTATAAGCCTGGTTAGTATTTGGGTTTGGTTTAATTTTTTTTGGGTTCTTTGATTTTTATTGGATTCGTTTGATTTGGAGGCTATTTTTATTCCTTTGATTTTGGGAGGTCTGGGTTTTACCAGTCTGTTTTCTTCTTGGGTTTGTTTTAATATTTTGTGGGGTTGTTTGAATTTGAAACCTTTTTCTGGGTTGGGGGGGTATTGTTTGTGATTTTTTTTTCTTCTCTTTCATTTCTGGTTCATTTCTTTCTGTGTTTATTTCTACTTGGATTGTTCTGTAGATCTTGTTTGTGGGGGCTAATGGGTGCCGTTGATCTTCTCATTTTCAACTCATTTTTTGGAACTTGTTGAATTTATTTTGTGAAATCATTTTTGTTTTCTTTGTGACATTGATTTTTGGATATCCAATTCAATTGCATATACGACATGAAATTTTACTATATCCCTCATATATGGAAGCAATATAATATTATGAACTCTAATACTATTCAAATATTACAAAAATAAATTTATATAAAAAACTCATTATTATAAATATAAAATATAAAAGTAAAGAAATTATATATTTTCATAATATTTTATAATAAAATCAAATATTCTCATAATAAATGATATCTTTTAACATAATTTATATACCGTGTAATATTGAAATATGTTTTACCTTGAAAGCATCTAAAATTACTATTAGTTTTGTCCTGGTTCCATGTTAAATTTAGCATACCTTTCTTATTACTCTTTTTGGCATTTATGGCCTTTGTAAGCTCGTGCTGAAAGATTTTGACCGACAGACATCTCATTTGGCCTAACTCTAGGTTATACCTTGTAAGCATGTGACATTTGAAGCTATGTTATACTCGACTTGGGAATTGTAGCATTGATGAACCAAAAATTTTTATAAATCAATGAGCTATGCCTCCTTTTGAGAGCATTTAGCGGTCTTGTTTGAGTTGTAAAGCTTGATCCCCTGAGTGTAATCACTGGAAGTAGAAATTGAAATGTCTTTAGTGCAACACTCTGTCTGAAAAGAAGTTCTATATGCATGAAGACTGAATTCAAATCTGATTCTGGCTGGACTTCTAAATCATCTACTGGCCTTTTTTTCTTTCTGGATAGTCATGAAACAGTTTGTTTACCTCTTCTTCATCTATATTCTGTTTCCAAAGTCTGCAATTGTCATAGTTAACTAGGATAGAACGCCTGGTTATCTTCCCTGTAAGATAATATAGCACGGCAAAAGTTAAGTAGCAAAGCATATCTTTTTAGAAAATGATTATGGTTTGATTAGCTTTAATGTGGATTGTCACTTCATTGTTTGGCAAGAGTTTCTTTGTTCTTCTTTTTCATTTTTCAGCATTGAGATTGCTTCATTGAGCTGAAGGCGCGCTCTGGTTCATTGTTGGTAAACTCATACCAGTGTCTCGCATCTTTCTTTGACCAGCTGCTGACAAAGTATTAGTTTTCCTTGATTTATTTTTTAAGTTTGTCTTGTTGAAAGCATCTGGTTTATCAATGCTGAAGATCACATTTTCCGTACATGCGCGTTGTTAATCACATGCTGAACTCGGCCTCCTGAGAAAAAAGAGCTCCGTTACTTCAGTTTCATTTGCATCTTCTTTTTCAGGGGAAGCCTTTCATGATGTGGTAGGAAGTCCTTATTATGTTGCGCCTGAAGTGTTGATGAAGCATTATGGCCCTGAAATAGATGTTTGGAGCGCTGGCGTCATTTTGTACATCTTGCTCTCTGGGGTTCCGCCATTTTGGGCAGGTTGTTCACTTGGTTTGCTTGGCTTATATATTAATAGAGCTGCAAGCATTTAAGTAGCATCTTCTCATGCCAAGTTTGAATTTGCCTTCTTACATTTATTTGCAGAAACTGAGTCAGGTATCTTTAGGGAGATTTTACAAGGAAAGTTAGATTTTAAATCTGAGCCATGGCCCGCCATTTCAGAGAGTGCAAAGGATTTGGTAAAGAAAATGCTTGAGAGGGATCCAAAGAGAAGAATTACAGCTCATGAAGTCCTATGTAAGTAACACGCTGAAGTCTTATTTGCCTTATTTCATCAAAACTAAATGAGGACAAGTCGCTGATTTATAGAAGAAACAGTGGGACAACAATTTTGAAGCCCTTTCATGTACTTATCGTTTCAGAAAATTGCATTTGTACCAGGTCACCCCTGGATCATGGATGACACGGTTGCCCCTGACAAACCACTTGATTCTGCAGTTTTAACTCGTCTGAAGCAGTTCTCTGCCATGAACAAACTAAAAAAGATGGCTTTGCGGGTTTGCGAATACAAATATCTGCTCTTCATTTGTTCCCCAATTATATATATATATATATATTTTTTGCAATAAAAGAACAAAAAATGATCGTCTCAATTTGTTCTTACAAATTGATGCTTCAAAGATTAACACAGAGACAGTGCTCGAGAAATATTGAAAAATCTGGTCCTTGCAGGTCATTGCTGAGAGACTCTCAGAAGAAGAAATCGGGGGTCTAAAACAACTGTTCAAGATGATTGACACAGACAATAGTGGTACTATTACATTTGAGGAACTAAAAGCTGGTCTAACACGAGTTGGTTCTAAATTGATGGAGTCTGAGATCAGGACACTTATGGATGCGGTATTTTCCCTTGAATCTCTCATATTAATAAATAATTTTTTTGGTCACTACATATACTTAGAATTGGTCGGGAATTGGCAGGCTGATATTGACAGTAGCGGGACGATGGATTATGGTGAATTTCTTGCAGCCACCCTTCACATGAACAAGCTGGAAAGGGAGGAGAATTTGGTTGCAGCTTTCTCCTTCTTTGACAAGGATAATAGTGGTTACATCACAATTGATGAGCTTCAGCAGGCTTGTAGAGATTTTGGTCTAGGCAATGCTCATCTAGATGAGATCATTAAAGAGATTGATCAAGATAATGTATGTATGAATAGCTCTTGCATATCTCTCTTTCTCTCTCTCTCTCTCTCATTCATTCCAATCAAGAGCAGTGGTAGTGTGGTGATAAATTTGCAGAAAATGATTTTATCATTTTCTTTTTGTCAGGATGGAAGGATAGATTATTCAGAATTTGCAGCAATGATGAGGACAAGCGATGGTGGAGCTGGGAGCAAAACCATGAGAGGAGGTTTGAACTTTAACCTGGGTGATGCCTCGGAAGTGGAGAAGAAAAGCTGAGAAAATAGAAATGCCATTCAATTTTGTATTCTTGCATTCTTTATTCTTAAATCTGGAAATTGTTTTTTCTGATTGAATTTTTGTATTTATAATTTTGAGCTTCATTTATTGTTTTGAGGAAAATGCTGCTATTTTCTGTAAATAAAATACTATCAATCGTCATATTTTATAGTTTTTTTAAAAAATGACCTTAAAATAACTTTAATAATGTGGTCTACACTCTTCACGCTACGTTTGGAACCAAATGGAAAACAAATTCAATTTATTTTAATTGAATACTTAATTTATCTCATTTATTTATTTTTTTACTTGGAGCAGAGAAAAATATGAAATTTAATTAAATTTTATTTCTTGAAACAGTCAAATGATTTTGAGGTTTAACTCTAACATTAAAAATAAGAAATTACGTACGGTCCACAAACTAATGTCGGGTTTATTATTATTTTTTTTCTTTTTACTAATTTATAAATCCTCATTTATTATAAAGTTAGAATTAATCTGCATAATCTTTTATTCCATCAACAACTAAAATTTGAAATTCCAAATTAATCTCTACAACTTTAATGAGAATATCCTCAAATTGAGTCCACAACCTTTTCTTTCTTTTTTTTTTTTTTTTTTTTTTTTTTTTAAGGTTATGTTGCCCAGACTTGTATTGTACTCTTTCGGGGCGTGTGAAAAATAAATAAATAATACTAAGAATTTTAATTTTTTTTGGTTAATTTGGTATTTAACTATTTCAATTTTTTTTTTCAGTGGCGTGGGGGCGTTGAGAGTGTTAATTAAAGAGAGGTAAAGTCACATTTTATTATTTATCTTTTTTTTTTTAATTTTATAATTTGAGATTCAAAACTCGTATTAAAAAAAAAAAGGGATAAAGAGGGGCAAAATAGGTAGTTTGACGGGAGAAATGGATAGGGTAGGGCACAGACTTGAATTTCAAAGGAAGTGGAGGATAACTTGTCCGCCAGATACGAGCGGAGCTCTCGACCAATACCCCAAAAATGGCATCAACAGCCACCGCCATCTCCGTCTCCGCAACATCATCACCTTTCAAACTGAGTCTCTCTCACTTCCCAAAGAAAAATTACAACTCATCGTTCCTCTCTCTCTCTAAACCCTCTATT
The DNA here is from genome assembly GCA_037126225.1 of Dillenia turbinata. Taxonomy (NCBI): domain Eukaryota; kingdom Viridiplantae; phylum Streptophyta; class Magnoliopsida; order Dilleniales; family Dilleniaceae; genus Dillenia; species Dillenia turbinata. Next base: position 6,273,041 of record JBAMMX010000005.1, read on the forward strand.
TCTCATTCTCTTTCCTCCCGCAAATCAATCTTCACTCAAAACCTCTCTTCCAAACCCTCATTCTCTCTCATTCCCAAATTCTCCGAATCCGAAGCGCCTGTCATCGAACCAGAAGCGGCGCCTGATCCGGAATCGACCGAAATTGAAACCGGAGTTGAGGTTGAGACAGCGTTAACCCAAATCGTCGAAGTTGAAAAGGAAGTGCCTAAGCGCGAAGAGATCTTCGCTGTTGTTATGGTGAGTTAGTGATGATCCCTAACCCTAATTGGATTTCTGCGAAATTTCATACATGTATATGCGGAGTAGATTGATAATTTGGCTTGTGGGGGGGTGTTTTGTGCAGATTGGGTCTCGTCAGTATATAGTGTTTCCTGGGCGGTTTATATATATTCAGAGGCTTAAAGGAGCGAATGTCAATGACAAGGTATGTCTATAGGTTTTCTGCATTCTGTCCTTTCTGGTTGTCATAATTGTCCTCATTCGTTGTGACTATGGTTGAAACCGTAGCTAGTTGTCAATGGGTATTGGATGATCAAATGCAACCGTGTTCTTTTCAGTATTATTGTTGGAAATAAACTCTGCATAGCGTCTCCACATGGTTTGTGACCCAAGAATAATGTCATTTTAACCCACCAGAAAATTTGACAAAATCAGTTGGGGAATGGTTTCATTGTTTTGCTAATTAATTATTATTATTATTTTCCATTTATGAAACCCACCTATTCATGCAGACACATTCTTTGACTTGTGCTAACTTTAAGTCTTCAATTTTGGATAGTTACAATAAAAGGTTTTGCAGACACATCCCTTGATTTATACTGACATAAACATACCCTTTTGTGTAGGGTTTTCAATGATCGATGAAACTATGCTAAATTGGATTTTCTCATTATGGTCATAGACATTTTTGTCAAATAAAATTATCTGACACTAGTAGATCCTTTGAAGCACTCCTTGGTGTGATCCATCTTTGGAGTTACTTGGCATTGGAAGAAATGCATAAATATTTGGTCTATTTAGCACTTATTATGGTCAATAGACTCCTCAAATGCAGTTGCTCAGGTCTAGTGAAATGGTCTATTAGCTTTTTGACTCTTGTCATGTGTGGCATATTGTTGTTATTGTCATTTCAGGCACTTTGTTATCTATATTTATTTGGCACAATAGTAGAGGTTGCCTCCTGGTTCAGATCCACAAATTGGTAGGTTAATTAGATTTAAGTGGTGCATTGGATAATCAAGGTCAGGAGTGTGTTAGATTCAATTAAGGGGTAGTATGAATATTCAAGGAAGATAGAATGGAAGAGTTAGAAGGGATAAACAACTAGAATTCACTTTTCATTGATGAATCTCAGATCTGATTACAGGAAGAAACACCTCTTGCTGCCATAGCAAGTCTGTCCCATCTTATAGCCGAATTACACTTACTTTCCCCCCCTTTTTCCTTTCCAGACCCCTTACATTTTATATTCCCTTACATAACAACCCCTTAGATTTTATTCTTCCTGCCGTTGAGCTTGTTATTCCAATATTCCCATCACACTTTCCTTCTTTCCTCTTCGGTGATAGACCTTCAACACTCTTGAAGCCACCTTATCATGCTTCCCTGGTGCCACATCATCTGCCACTTGTTCCTTATGCCCCCTGCCATAACATTACCTCCTTCTGGAGCTACAGCCTTGTCCCCAAGGCTGAAATTTGGAAACTGCAGCTGGAAGTCCACTTGGTCCAACCATGTGGCCTCATCAGCAGTTCCGTCTTTCCAACGGATTAGAACTTGCTGTACTGATTTTCCATTCTTCATAATAGTACGCTGATCTAACAATTCATCAGGTTCAAATGGGGGGCTATCTGTTTCTAGGGTAGAAGGTAACTCAGTGACAGCGGCATGGTCTCCAATGACTTTTTTTAATTGCGAGACATGGAAGATTGGGTGTACCTGAGCGGATTCTGGAAGATGCAGCTTGTATGCCACCTTCCCAATCTTTTGGATAATCTCGAATGGACCATAGTAGCGTGCTGCTAGTTTAGATGGGATGGTTTTGCGAACTGTTGTTTGTCTATGTGGTCTCAGCTTCAAGAACACTGTCCCCCACTTCATAGTAAACTTCCCTTCTATGAGCATTAGCTGCCTTCATCATTCTTTGTTGAGCTCTTCCTAAATTGTAATGTAGCTGTTGTAGTATTTCATCCCGATCCATCAGTTCTTTAGCTACTGACTCTACTAATGATTCTCCGGGCAGGAACCTCTGAATAATAGGGGGAGGGCGTCCATAGACCACTTGAAAAGCAGTTATTCCAGCAGCCGTGTGATAGCTGGTGTTATAGCAATATTCCGCCCACGGTAACCATTTTGCCCACCCTTTCGGTTGTTCCGATGTGAAACACTGAAGGTAAGTCTCAAGCCCCCTTATTCAGAATCTCCGTCTGACCATCCGTCTCGGGGTGGTATGCACTGCTCATTTTTTATTTCGTGCCTTGTAACCTGAACAGTTCAGCCCAAAAGTTACTCAAGAACAAGGGGTCTCTGTCACTAACTGTTGACCTTGGGACCCCATGAAGACGAACAATCTCTCTAATGAAGACTTCAGCCACGGTCTTAGCTGTGAACGGATGTTGCAGTCCCATAAAATGGCCATACTTAGAGAGCCGGTCCACTACTACCAAAATGCAATCTATCCCTTGCGAACGTGACAACCCGTTTATAAAGTCCATTACTATGTCTTCCCAAACCATTACAGGAATTGGAAGGGGCTGCAATAAACCCGCTGGGGATTTAGCCTCATGCTTCTGTTGTTGACACACTAAACACGCTGCCACGAATTGCAAAACCGATCTTATCATCCCCTGCCAATAGACATTGGCCGCAATCTGGCGATATGTTCTTAAGGCCCCAGCATGTCCCGCTCCAGGAGTCTCATGGAACTCAGCCAGAAGAGTCGGGATCCATTTTGAATCTGCGGGTAGTACAATGCGGATTTTATACAGCACTTCCCATTAGGGTCCCTCATGAGCTGCTGTTTCAAATAAGATAGTTTGGAATCTTTTGCTATCTCCTCTTCCAGTTTCTCCCAATCAATCCATTGTTGCCATGTGAGCGCACTGCAATTCTTGTCCCCATTCAGCCTAGATAAAGAATCAGCTGCCCGGTTTGAAATTCCCGGCTTATAGACTACTTCAAAATCATAGCCTAGTAGTTTAGAAATCCAGTCTTGTTGAGCAGGGGTGGTGATTTTCTGCTCCAGCATGTAACGCAGACTTTTTTGATCTGTTTTAACTTGAAAACGCCTTCCAATTAGGTAGGGTCGCCAATGTTGAATAGCGAGAACGAGTGCCATCAATTCCTTCTCATAAGCGGACTTGGAAAGTGATCTTTCTGACAAGGCTTTGCTAAAGAATGCGATGGGTCTTTTTCCCTGCACGAGGACAGCACCCTCTCCCTGCCCTGATGCGTCACACTCAACAACAAAAGGTTGGTTGAAATTCGGCATAGCCAGCACCGGCACACTGGTCATGGCTGACTGCAGTGCTTCAAAGGCCTTTTGCGCTTCTTGTGACCATACAAACTGTTGTTGAACATCTTTCTTTAGCAATCCCGTAAGTGGTTTCGCTATCTTCCCATAATTGTGTATGAATCACCTATAATATCCCGTTAAACCCAAAAATCCTCTCACCTCCTTAGGGGACCCCAATTCTATATGCACTTAATCTTCATGGGATCCATCCTAACCCCGTCGGCAGAAATCAAGTGGCCCAAATACTCTATGGTTTGACACCTTAAATTACACTTTTTGCGGTTAGCCACCAACTTGTTTTCTCCTAGAACCTTTAGAGTGATCTCCAAATGAGCTAAATGTTCCTCCCAGGACTTGCTGTACACCAATATGTCGTCGAAGAAAACAATGATAAATTTTTGCAAATTGGGCCGAAAAACATTATTTATTGTTGCTTGAAAGGTGGCGGGTGCATTCATCAGCCCGAACGGCATCACCACAAATTCGTAGTGACCTGAATGTGTGCGAAAAGCCGTTTTTAGTATATTGGATTCTTTCACCCGAATTTGGTGATATCCGGATTGTAAGTCTAGTTTGGAAAAATAAATTGCTCCACATAATTCATCAAGTAACTCATAGATAATGGGAATTGGGTACTTATCTGGTATGGTGGCCTTGTTGAGCTCCCTATAATCCACACAAAATCGCCATCTTCCATCTTTTTTCCGCACCAGAAGGCTTGGACTCGAGAAGGGATTGGTGCTTGGTCTGATGACTCTAGCGGTGAGCATTTCTGCGACCAACCTTTCAATTTCAGCCTTCTGTCCATGACCATATCTGTAGGGGCGTACACTGATCGGCCCACATTCTGGCTTCAAAGGAATCTGATGGTCAGTTAGTCACTCAGGAGGTAGCTGTGGCTCTTCTCTAAATACCCCAGCATACTTTCTCATTAGGAGCGTCAACGCCTTTTTTTGAGATTCAGATAGAACAGTCTCATCCACTTCGTCTTTCTTCTTCTCTGCAGTCACCTCCCAAATCCAAGCTCCGAACTCAACATCTGGTGTCTTCCTTAAGGCGTTCAGGGAGTAGGGAGCCCTCATTAAGGAAGGGTCTCCCATTAAACATATGCGACTACCATTCATTATAAACTTCATTGTCATTTTTTGCCAATTCACACTCACCTCCCCCAGTGTCTCCAGCCACGTAACACCTAAGATCACCCCAACCCCGCCCAGCCATAACAGTCGACCTCAATTTGAAGGGCTCCCAAGTCTATTCTCAACCCCCAGTAAACCCCAGATGACCTAATCCTCCTGCCATCTCCTAGTCGAACAAAGAAAGGAGCGGTTGTCTCAATAACCAGCCCCAAACTTCGAACCATATCCTTGGCTATGAAATTATGACTAGCACCACTATTAATCATGGCCACTAATTTTCTACCATTAATGTTACCTGATAGCTTCATGGTCCGCCGACGATTGATTCCACCTACCGAGAACAATGGCAGCTCCAGTACAGCCAAATGAGCTTCTTGTTCAGGTTTTCCGCCATCTTCGATGTTCCTGTCCATGGTTTCTAATTCCCCGCCAGGAATGGAGTTTTCATCATCGCTGAGGATCAGCGCTCTTAGGCCCTTGTTCGGGCAATTGTGGAGTGGTGATAGGGTTGGCGACATTTGAAGCAAAGCCCTTTTGATTTTAGCTCAAGATAGTTCTGATGCGATAGTTGTTGGATTCCTCTGCTCTTCGCCAAAGGAGATGGTCGAAGATTGGGTTGAAAATTTTGTGTGTTTGCTGCAGTGGAGTGGCTATTGGCGAGAGTGGCATCTCTGTTTGCAGGAGAGGACGAAGAGGAAGAGGAATGAGTAAAATTTGTTGGGTCGGTTTTAGGGTTGGATCTCAAACGGGTTGCTCCCGAACCACCCAAACTCCACGCCCCAATTGAATTAGACACCCCTGAATCACGACCTGCATTCGCTTCACCATCCAAAAATCTGATCTCCCTCTCAATTTTACGAGCAAGCTTCATCGTTTGGAAGAGATTCGAGGTTTCATGGCTGCATATCCTAACCCTAATTTCCTCCTTGAGGCCATTCAAGAACAACCCTAAATAGAGTTGGTTGTTGAGGCCCTTCACCAAAGCCGCACGTACAACGAAGTCGGTGATGCACTCTTCAACGCTGGCTAGTTGTCTGGTAGAAGCCAAGCCTTCATAGGGATTTGCAATCAATCTATTGCCGAAGAGATCTAGTAGTTCTACTGTCAACTCCATCCAAGTGATTTCCAGCTTCTGCTCATGCAACCATCGAACCCAATGCAGGGTAGAGCCTTCCATACATACAAGAGTCGGCGTCACCTTCAATTCCTCCTTGGTTTTATGGATGAGGATGTACTGCTCAGTGCGTGCAATCCAAGCCGCCGGGTCAATTTCGTTGAAGCTTGGAAGTTCAACCTTCTTAGCGGCTAACTGGAAATCATCAACTGGTACTACCTTGATAGAATGGGGTTTGTCAGTGTTCGTGTTCAAAATTGGTATATCTCCCACTTTTAAAGCCGACCCATTGGCTACACTGCTTACTGGAGTCGTGGAGGCGCTAGCATCCTCTTTCTCCGCTGGTCTTCACTTCATCCAAGCTGAGGTCATCTCCTCCAATGAGTCCAATTTATCTAGTCGAGAGCGTTGGTGAAGCAACTCTTCCATTATTCCTGCAACGTTTTTCTCCACAGCTTCAATTCGTGATTCCATTCTAGTTTGTGGCATGAAATCGCCTGTTCTTTGCTGTTTTGGGTATCCGGCAGGTTGGACCAAAATGTTAGATTCAATTAAGGGGTAGTATGAATATTCGAGGAAGATAGAATGGAGGAGTTAGAAGGGATAAACAACTAGAATTCACTTTTTATTGATGAATCTCAGATCTGATTACAGGAAGAAACACCTCTTGCTGCCATAGCAAGTCTGTCCCAGCTTATAGCCGAATTACACTTACTTTGCCCCCCTTTTTCCTTTCCAGACCCCTTACATTTTATATTCCCTTACATAACAACCCCTTAGATTCTGTTCTTCCTGCCATTGAGCTTGTTATTCCAATATTCCCATCACACTTTCCTTCTTTCCTCTTCGGTGATGCTTCAACACTCTTGAAGCCACCTCATCATGCTTCCCTGGTGCCACATCATCTGCCACTTGTTCCTTTATGCCCCCTGCCATAACAAGTGCCTATGGTCTATATTTACTGTATTATTCTAGAGCTTACTTTGTCTTTGCTCAAGTTGTGGTGGCTGATCATCTTTCTTTCAACTGCATGATCTAGGTTGGTGATGGATTAAGATTGTCTGTTCTTGGTACCTGTTGCCTCAACCCCAATTGATAATGAAGAAATTTAGTTTGTGAATTCTGCTTAAAATCTTTAGTTTGATGTAAACAGTTCTGCTTGTAGAGCGTTAGAAATGTGGACAGGGCTTGAGAGTATCTCATGCAGATTTGGTATCACGTCCATTAGAATGTCCAACTCTGACATGGCATTTCCTTGGAGGCACATGTGCCACATGGTTTTAGTGGTATTCTGGTGGACCTCTTATAATCCACAATACCATGCATCCTTATACTAGGAAATCTAATGCAAACTATCAAAGTGCCCCTATTGTCATTATGCATGGATTAGATGGCTTCATATAGTTATAAAATGGGAACACCAATACTAATAGGCATGTGCTATTGTATGTTGATTGTTTAAACCTTATTGGGTTTTGTAACTCCTTACTGCACTGTTAGTTCTTTCTTACAAAATCATTTCTAGCTTTCATACTTTTGTGAGTTGCATTTAGCTGAATATATTTTGTCGAGCACAAGTAGATGCAATCAAACATGATATGTCTCTTTTGGAAATGTGAGAAGTGTTTAATCAATCATCAAATTGCTCAAAAGAAAAAAGAAATAAAAAACCATGATTTACAGAGGTTAATTCTTTGATACTTGATGTCCTGTATGAGTTTACGTGATCTAGTATAATCAAAATCCCAATCAATTAGCAATACAAGGCTTAATTCACTCGATTCTGTAGCCATATGACATTCTTAAGTTGGTTGATATGTTTGCACACGCTAGTAAAAATGCCCCTCCCCCCAGCCGCCATATCGCAAGAGTGCTCTCTTAGTTTATCATTCATGACCATCTGGTTCCATCAGATTCTGTTGTAGTAAATCTGAGATACTGTAGTTTAGCTGGTTTAATGAAGCTTGAGACTACTAGATGTCAATTGTGACTTAAAGAATTCGCGCTTTCTTCTCAAAACTGATTCTTTGCCTTTGTTCCTCTTCGACATAAGATGATAGCAAACTGAGGAGTTCTAGGGCATTTGCCAGGGGATTTTATTTATTTATTTATTTACTTTGGGCACATGTAACACGAAGGGTTTTAAAATTGTTGTGCAGATTATTTTGAACAAGGTGTTACTTGTGGGAACAAAAAACAGCACTTATATTGGAAAGCCAGTTGTAACTAATGCTGCTGTTCATGCTGTTGTGGAAGAGCAGGTAATCTTAATTACCTCCCAAAGATTTCAGTTTCTTCTTGTCTGGGGAATTTCAAGCTGCCACACTTTGTCCTCCCCCCCCCCTCTTTGTGCAGGGTCTAAATCCTAAAGTTATTGTATTCAAGTACAAGAAGAAGAAAAATTATCGAAGAAAAATTGGTCACAGACAGGTAAAATTAATATACTATAACTAGATTGCTCTTATATAAAAAACACATTTACTTCTGAGAAAAATAAAAATGGTGTTAATAAAGAATTTAGATGATTTCCTCACCATTGTTTTTGTTTATTTATTTTTGGCAGTGAGTTTGTTTTTGTTTGTGATTGAAATGTGCAGCCGAACACACGAATAAGGATTACGAGCATCACGGGTTATCAGGACTATCCAGCTACGACACTCGAAACATAGAACATGATCTGTGTTTGCAGATTCTGTTCCATTTGACGATGGCAGGATGGTTGTGAATTTGTTTTTTTTGTTTTTTTTTTTTTTTTGAATTTAATTTGTTGTATTTCCTCCAGAAGTATCGGAATTTTGTAATTATTTCTTCGATAGCACCAAAGCTTTTTCCCATCAGAGGTTGTACTGAGGGAGGGATTAAATCTTTTAGAAGTTAATGCTTTGTTTGACTTTTGCTGAAACAAGCTGGGACAGCAGTACAAAGACGATAGAAATTCAGTTTAGTTGCAAAGGTTCAGATTTTTTGGTTCTTGGCCCGAAGTCTCACTCAAAGCAAATCTGTTGCAGCCCGTTGTTGTGCATTAAACACGGATGGTGCAGTGGATCAGCGCTCTAGCAGCGTAGGCGCAGGTGGGATTTTCAGGAACTGTACAGGGGATTGGGTGGCGGGTTTTATGGCTAATGTTGGGAAAGGAAAGGTTATTGCTGCTGAGTTGTGGGGCCTTTGTGAAGGGCTTCAGATGGCCAGGAGAATGGGATTCAACAATCTGGAGGTGGAGGTCGATTCGGCTAGTTTCATTGAACTTCTGAAAGCGAGCGACTTAAAAGAGCATTCTCTGAGCTTCGTTCTGGGAGAATCCAAAGAGCTTATGGGTCCCTAAATGTGTGGCAGGTCAATCATGTCTTAAGAGAAGCTAATGTTTGTGCTGATCATTTAGCGGCTTTAAGTCTTGGTGTGTCTCAGAGGATGGTGGAGTTGAGAGAGCCTCCTGCGTCCATCATCAAGTTGCTCATGGAAGACAAGGAAGGCCTGGAGAGGGGAAAATTTCAGTTACCCGTTGTTTGAGGTTCTGCGTCTTCTTTTTGTTCTCTCCTTTTGTACCCAATAAAGAAAAAAAAGTTTGAAATTCGATCCGAGGCCCAATAGGTCAACCTGGCAGCCCAACCAAATAACTCACAGCGAGACTAAAACGGGCTCACCGAGACAGATGCATGATGTCCCGACCGGATACGCCCGTCTCACTTGTGTTATTGGGTCTGGTAGCGCAGCTTGTCCAAAAGCTAGGGCCAGATAACTTTCAGAAACGCCCAATAGGGCCTTTTTGGTTTTGTTGGGCTTGGAAACATTTCTCAGCCGTTAAAAAACAGGCTTCGGAATGACAAGCACAAAGACCGCGTTCACCAGACCCTTCTCGTGGGTATTATTGGGCTAACCGACCAACGTGTTAAAAAGACATTTAAGATACCGACACGCACGCTGAATAGGTCGATCTCTTTATTTTTATTGGGCCTGAAGTTCCAACGACAAAAGCTAGCAGTCAGCCAAGCCCAGCACTTGCACAATAAGGCTGTAACCCAGGCAATCGCATCTTCTATTTTTTTATTTTTTTTTATTTTTTTTTATTTTTTTTTTTATTTTTTTTATCCACTGGACTTGGTCTACCATCAAATTTCCAAAACTTCATTTTGATTAATCTGGGTTGAGCCACTAAAGTTTCTCAAGGGGGTAAAGCTCTCCCAAGCATATTTGCTCCATCCAAGACTCAGAACTCGAGATCTCTTGGATGGGACCTAGTGACTTAACTACTAGATGAACATTTGTTGGGTAATCACATCTTCTATGCACTACGGGGCCCGGGAACCATATAAAAATCCGGATTGAGCTCCACACTGCCCATACGAGAACAGGACCTGTAGAGTCAGATCGTGCCCTCAGACCCAATACGGCTAAATACTGGAAAATATTGGGCTTGTCAACCCAGCCAGATCATCAAAAGCGGGTGCGAAAATCCAACTACTTGCAAGTGCTGAAAATGGATGATAGTACAAACCATCTAATTAATCAGATCATTTTACGACACTATTACAACAAGCATTCAGATCACCGATCTTTTAAATGACTAAATTTTGTTACAATTTTGTGGTTCCCAATGGTCTAAATAATTCACATTGGGAATCGACTTGGGTAAATTACAAAGAAAGCCAGTAAGGATAATTTTTTTTGAAGTTATATTGAGGAACAGATGTATGAAACAAGATAGAATGCTTCCCCGTGCCTTTGAAGAGGATTGTTTTGCAGCATCGTGTTTGCACCAGCTCTTTTCTTTGCTGGTCTAAAATGTGCAAGCTGCTTAGATGATAATCCATTGTGAGATGCCTCACCAAACAGGGAACTTTCATTCATATGTCCGCTTCTTCTTCAGAAGCGTCGGTAATATGGAGACAGACCCAATAAGAAAAAGCACCATTAGGGTTTTAAAGTCATAGAGATCCTTCACAGACTTCAGATCTCCAAGAGCAAGGCCAGCCTGATTATTAGAGAACAGCAGCAACATGTTTAGCAAGTCAAAATAACAAATAAGGATTAAAAAAAAAAAAAAAACAAAGGAGAAGGAACGATTTGATATTTGGAATACTAATAAAGAACTTGATGCTGAGCAACAAAGTCCACACTCATGGGTTATAAGCAAAAGAACTTGATACTACTGTATGTGTCAATTGTTTCAAGAAGAGTCCACACTCATGGAAGTGGCTACAGCTATGTCTCAGGGTCCATTCAACCAATATAGAAAGGTCGACAATGCTGAGAAACATACTGTGCTCAGACAAAGATCTAAAAATGCTAACAATGCAGCAAAACATTCAACAAAGACCATAAAGTAGAACTAGACGCAGATAATGATTCACCCCTCCCCCTCCCCCCAAAAAAAAAGGCAGAGAAAAAACCAGGGATAAAATGACGAGGCTATAGAAGGCTAATAAAACTTTTAAGGAAAACACCCCCCCAAAGTCTGCCAGGTCTTTTGTATTCCATATCCAAGCTTAGATCTTAATCAGCCATCCCCAACAATTCCTTGATTACACATATTCCGTCATTCCAAACTAATTTGCCTCATGAAGGATTTAAAAAATTATAAATGAAAAACCTATTGCAACTAGATCCATACTGATACAAAAGGCATGTTGTCACAACATGAAGGAAAGGTCTTTTCAACAATGTAAGATCTCTCCAATTATGCAAGCAAGTCCTGCCCCACTCTATCTCAAGATAACCCGATCAATTCTTCCTAATTTTTAATGACTAGTCAGATAAAAACCTTTATTCAGCATATCTTCTACAGGACTAACAGCCTACCAAATTATCTTCTTAAGTAGTTAAATTAAAACTAAATGGAAAATTTGGCCAACACTGCTAGAATGTAAGTATGAATTTCCCTTTGCTCCTACAACAACAACAACAACAACAACCTAAGCCTTCTATCTCAAAATTTAGGATCGGCCATCTGAGAGGCAAATATCAACAAAAAAAAAAAAATTGTGTTGATTTAATTTATGCGGATTCTTCTACACCACTCATTCTTATCAAAGACCATCTCCTTCACTAAATCCATAGCTATCATGTCTTTACGGATATCTTGTATTCAAGTTTTTAACAGTCTATCTCTACATTTTACTAAATCTCATATATTTAAATTTCCCTTCAGTCCTACCATATGAAAAGGTTCCTGCAAGCATCCCATCAAAACATGTTCAGGCCAGAACAATAGTGCCAGTGTCCTGGAGAGCAATTGTGTATCAGTTCTTTTGGTTTTGTATAGCATTTTCTTTATTATTTCTGAAGATTTCTTATCCTTGGGAGTTTTTGTACAATTATTTCCTACATCTAATATATTCTTTTTTCTATCCAAAAAAAAAAAGATAATCCCTCTCTCACCCTCTCTTCCCTTCACCACCTCCCCTCTCTCACACACAAAGAACAATGCCTTACTGTTGTTCCTCATCCTAACACTACTCCTTTCCCCCCTCAGAGTAATCCTTCTGCATCTATTGATTTGATCTCCCTTGGGATTTTGTGATGCTGCTTGTGCTTCAACCTTTCCTAATATTGCAACTATAAGGTCTTCAAATCAAACAACTAGCAATGAAGACTTGAATCGCCAAATGCTAATTGCTGATTCAGGCATTTACAGTCAAAGCCCCAGGTATACCTGTTTATTTTAATTTATTTTTCTCCCAAACCGATGTAGTTTGATGCATTCATTTTCCATCCAACGGTTTAAAGGTTTCAGCATGGAAAGAGTTATCTCATGAGCTTATGGTGATTCATAACCCTAACATTAAAAAAGGAAAGTCAGATTTGATATAAAGGGAAAATATAAATTCATATGGGCAGCAAAGTGCTCATACTGGCTACAGAATCAATAATGTCACAAAATTTGCCACCAAAAACCCGAAGGACCAACTATTTCCCATCCCCAACTCCTTTTGACAGACACGATCTAGCAATTCGAATTTTCAAAGGTTGTACCTTGATAACCAAAAATCTAAGCACTGATGAAAATCTAAGGGAAAAAATTTGTCCGACATGATTCTTATGAAACAATTGATCCTTGATAATTGTAGCACCTTGTTCTAACCAAATGCAAACATATGAGACCAAAAGTTCTTTCCTAGTCACTCTAAAACTTTGAGAATAAGTGATCCAAATTTCAAGGGCACATTCAATACCCTAAAAAATGATGGAATAATCATATGTCTTTTCCCATGGCAATACAGAGCAATGCAGTAGACCATAAGTCTCACTACTGCAAATAAAACCAATACAACTGGACACACCAATTGTTAGTATCCTGAATTCGACAAGTCACTGCTGTTGGTCGTTTAAAGGGCTCTTAGTTCAATCAATAGCTCTCTCTCTCTCTCTCTCTCTCTCTCTCTCTCTCTCTCTCTCTCTACTTAAAATTATCAGATCTCTTAACAAGCACATATAATTGCAATTTTTTATTATACTGGACTATGGTCCAAACATGAAACTCAGCTACAGAAGGAAGCTTTAACTATCTGAATACACTTCAGATATGCTTTTGAGATGGGAAAAGATAGTTCATAAAAGAATTGGCAAGAGAACGATCGGACTACCTCTGAAGCCCAAGATCCAATGATTGGCCACAAAGGGTCCAAAAAAATTTATCATTGTAAGCAACACAGAAATTCCAATGTCTTCCTATCACTAAGACTGGTTAACAGGTGAAGTTTTCCAAATCACAGTATAACAAGAAAGAAGAGCACCATGAAGCCAAGCAATAGAGAGAAGAGTTCCAAAAGAGGCATCTCCCTCGAAGAATTAGCTCTAAAGTGAACATGCATGCCAGAGCTCACTGACTTCATAAGAAATCATGTCCCCTTGGAAAATAAATTTGCAAGGGTTTTCACAGACAAAAATCCTCTCCTCTATTAGCATCCCAAGCATTAAAGAGAATCTTCATAACTATTTCCCCACAAAATCATGTTTATTGACATTGCATTCCCAATATAAACACTGCTCAGATTTAATATCCTTCGTTATTTTCTTCATTCCCTTAGCAATAATTATTGGGATGTTAACTGGAGGGCCACATTATTCAACAGATTTTTATAGAGGCTGTTAACCCAAAAGACAATGAAAAAAACCCTTAGGTTAAAGAAAAATACTGGATCCTTTTCCACCCAAGGCTGGAAAGGCGACAAAATATGATTAAGAAGACCAAGTAATCTCCATAGAAGTAATCTGGAAGTCCAACATCTACCAAAGAAATAATTTTCCAAAGATATAATTTTCCAAATGGTGCAGCCATTTGTAAGTATAGAAGCCTAGTTAAGTAATCAATACCCTTACACTGCTTGAAGCGGTTAATTGTAAATCTCATCTTGAGTACTACAACTCAAATTTTGGGTAGCAATAAGAATAAATAGAACAGAAATAAGAACTACAAAGCAACATGCCACCTCTCATGAAGAAAAATATTATACTAAATCCAGCTTAAATTCCCAAGGTAATTGTGAAGATTAAGGCTCCACTCACCCTGACTGTGATGTAGGAGGCTGGAATAAGACCAATGGTTGTTGCCAAAAAGAAGATGTGAAAGGGTATATCAACAATGGGAGATGCCAGATTGATAAAGAGGTTAGGTAAAGTTGGAGTTATCCTCAAAAAGAGCATGTAATTCAGCAACTTATCCCTGCGCTTGGCTATCTGTTTCCACATATTTCAGGTTAGTACCACACGGATATACAGGCATTTGACTTGAGAAATATTTTGAGACAAATATCAAAGAAGTAGAAGGCAAAACAAAGATACCTCTGCTTGGAAAAACCTCAACTTTTCAGGCCACAGCCAGCCAACCAAGGGTCTGCCAATTAACTTAGATAGAAAAAAACAGGAAGAAGCACCCGCTGTGGCATTGAAGACAACCAACAGAAGACCTCTTATAACACCAAACAGAGCTCCAGCTAGCAGTGACATAAAAATGGTACCAGGAATCATGAAAGTTTGCATGAAGATGTAAATTGAGCAGTATCCCAGAATAAATTGTGCTTGATGATCATCTGCATATGTTGCAAGGAGATCTCTGAAGCAATCATGGTGGGGAGAAAAAAAAGGGGTTAGGAGAGATTTTATAGAAATGCTCAGTTCCAACAAGGTTAACTGACATGTGTATTGTATTGTTGCAATATTAACAGATTGAGATTAATAAGTCATAAATAAAAAAACTCTGAGAAAAGAATCAGTCGACCACAAGAATTTTCAACCAGTCAAAACACAACAATAGAAAAGTAATATTACAACCTTTTTCGAGATATAAACCTCGCTATAGAGGTACAGACAGATTCACGTGGTCAACCCCAACCAAGTAGGATAAAGGCTTAGTTGAATTGTGTTAAATTGAGTATACTTCAGTATAGAGGTGTCCAAAGGACTAACATGGGTCATTCCTAGCCCCGCTAACAGACTAAGTTTAGGCACACCCCAGGGCATTGAGCTGTTCTTGAGCCTTCGGTTTAGGGGCCAAGCATGTCAGGAGCACAAACACGACCGCCTGTGCCTTGCCACGAACACATGGAATAGCAAAAGGACAATATTTTCCATTTTCATCTGATAAATTTTTAAATTTATCAACAATATTTTCAAGAATTTTTAATGTATTTTATATCTTTAAAGTGAATGGATTTGTAACTTTAAGAGCTTTTTTTACAAATTGACGAAATGAATGGTATGGAGAAAGAGTACAGACTAGAGAGGTTGCTATAATATTTTACTAAACATTTGATAGAGGCAGTAGTTGTAGGTTTACAACCGATAGAGACTGAAAAAAGTAGAAGTCGTGATCTGAAAGTACTTGGGGGTGCGTTGTGTTGTTAACAAAGCTACTTGCAGTTATGAATTTGGAAAAGAGAAAATCTCTGTATCCCTTAGTTTATTAAATAGAAAACAATTTTTACTTAATTTTGATCATTTCGAACAGTTTTAATTCTAAAACCACCATTTCCAAAACACACCAGATTTGAATCCTCAATATGATAAATCCTCAAACAAACATAAGCATCAATCAGTGACCACAACAGCTACGGAAAGAGAGAGAAGATGAGGGGAAGAGTGTGGGAGAGGAAGAGAGAGGAAGAATACTTGAGCATGCGAAGATCCGAAAGTGATCGAGGCAATCGAATCTTCCCAAAGTCAGCAGGAGGCATTGTCCAATAAACACAAAGGAGCCCCATCGAGAACATCACAAGCACACCCACAAAGGCGGCGAGCTCCCAGCGCGACAATGGAAACTTCCCATCCAATTTTGCGCCGACGGGCTTCTTCGTCGTCGGAGAATCCTCCTCCGCTTTGGCATTCTCCTCATCCCTCAACCTATTACCGTCATTAACATTAATTACCGTTCTTGGAGCCGCCATCGTTGCGACAACGTTGGGAGAGAACGAAGACGACCACGAACGAGATGTTTTAAGCTTCATTATTCCCAACAACAGCCATCAATTCATTCGGATCCAAACCCACAAACCCATCCCGAGATTATGAACCTAAAAGTGTCGTATCAGTTTGATCATCGGTGACGTAATCGCTCAAGGAAACCCTAATTCTTTGGGATCTACGAGTGCTAAATTTGACGGATCTTGAATGCTCAGAGAATATAAATCGCTGTTTGATGCCACTTGACAGAATCAAACCCTAGAGAGAGAGAGGAATTTTGGAAGGCGAGGTTCATGGAGAGGGACAATCGGGAATTAAATGCCGAGAAAAATCAAAGTGACAAAATGGAAGCATTTGCACATATTGACATATTCCATGCTTCGTCAACGGAAAAGATTTGGATATTCTATTTTAGAAAGCAAAATATAGAAAATAAATTAAAAAAAAAAAAAAATCAAATCAAAGATCTTGTCTTGCCATTAATGGTGCTGGAATTAAATATGACATCTTGGATGCGGGTATATTAATGGTAAATCTTTAAAATTTTAGATAATTCAAAATGCTTCCCAAATTTCTTAATTATTTGATTCAAAAATATTAATTTTTAAGAAAAATAATATTCTAATAACTCATTGAATTTTTGTTCTTCAATCTCTAATTTTTATGAATTCTTATTTGTTTTTTCAGATTGGTGTCATGTTAATGATGATCAGTTCTATCACAAGGAAACATCTCATGTTATTTTCGCAAGATTAATAATTATATTTTTTTCCAAAATAAAAAGGATTATTTCTTTTTATATGCTAAAAGCTCACTATTACATAGAAAGCATATTGGAAAGATTTGTGGCAGCTCCTTCGACAGGTGGAAATATACAAAGTGGAGCTGCGTGTTTGTTTGGTTATGTAATTCATTTTTATAATTTTTTTTTAATCTAAAAATTTTAAATTTAAATTATTATATTATCAAAAAAAAAAAACTAATAATCGTAGAAAGATACCAACAGAAAAAATATTAAATCGTTAAAAGTTAAATTTAAATTTTAGAAATAAAAGAATCTACATTAAAAAATTTCTATAAAAACATTATTGTTCATGCTGTAGTCTTGATTTAGTTCGGGACTCACGTGGTTGCAATTTGAATTATTTGTCATCTATTATTTTATAAAATAGTTTAACTAATTAAAAATATCGAAATCACTACTAAAAATGGCTTAGCCAACTTCCTCATTTTCCTCCTAACATCTCACAAAAATTGCAGGTTTTTATATATTTTGTAATGTCATATTTTCATTACGTATTCTATTAATTACTATTTGTATTTTTCATTGATTTAATATATTTTTAACTAAAATATTATCGGAATGCATTGTAAAAATAACGATAATATCTATATATTTATATATTTTATTTTGGCCAAATAAATAATGACAATATTCATCGAAAACATGCACTAACCCAATTTTCAAAAACTCGAAAAATATTGAAGTTATCGAAAGACATTTACCAAAATAAAATCACACGAGAGGAATATCTTTTGCAACTCACAACTAGAATATTGGCTCCACCTTGTAATGAAACAATATTTGAATCATATAAATTCCATGCGTTACTAGTGATGTATAATTTTTTGGAATTTATGTAATTTTTTGGTATTTACTGTCAAATGATACATTACATATAAGAAACTTTTTATCTAAATTTTTATCGTTTTATTTGAAAAATGTTGCAAAATCAAAACGAGTTGCACTTTCTTGCTCAATATTCCTACTTTGTAACTTGCAAAATTACCCTTTTGTTGTGAGATCTTTATTCCTTGGTTCTATTTTCAATTTTGATCATTTCCCTTTCGTGAGACTTTTATTCCTTGGTTGGTTATATTTCTGATGTCTATTTTTTTTTTCTCATTTCATAAATTAATCCCAAAATAATTGAAAATTAAAGAGAAAAACATACACACAAACACAAAAGAACATTTATAACTTGATAAAATAACATGTACAAGTTTTTTACAAAGGTCTGCCTTGTTAAACAACAAAGGTTAGCTTCAAAGCAATTTCCCACCCTAAATTTCAAGTTTCTTTGCTTCATAAAGGGAATCGCTTATATATCACAAGAATTCAAGACATTGCTTGGTCCCATGAATCTATCAAATACAAAAGATAAGTTCCTTCTTTTTAAAATATAAAATATGTCATCACTAATTGATTTTACATCTTGGCCTATAAGGATCTGTCTCATTACACATAACTTTTCAAAAAATTTCAATCAAGTCATTCTACACAAATTCTCTTACAAGTTTACAAAAAAGATCATATGTTGCACCTTAATTTTCTATTAGACAGTACTTTGCTTTTATTTGCAATATTGCATGGAACCTTACCCGTCTTTTAGCTCAGAGCCTACAACCTTGGAAACGCTTTCATACTACAAGTTGGGAAAGCAACCAAGGTGGTGATGATGGCTTATTTGGCCTTGAGTGTCAAAATCAACATGATTATCAGTGTTGGACGACATCATTGGCGATGGCAAGTTGGTGGTATTTGGACATAGAACCGATAATGTTGTTTCGGAAATTTGTGAGTCCACTAGGCAATCCAAGTCCCCCCAGTCATTGTAGAGGGTAGAAGAGCAATTCATGTTCTTCCTTCCATCATTGTAGAATTCCAAGTCATTCGCCGGGAGATCGTTTTCTAGAGTTGCAAGACTTGGAGAGAGAGAGGGGCTATCCAATTTTGGGAGATCAATGAGTTGATTTGCAAGAAATAGAGGGTGGTGGTGGTGGTTGTTGCATGAGAGTTCTTGCTTCAAATTCGCAATGGGTGCTTGTTGATGAAGTACTGTGCTTTGATTTGGATGAATCATAGACATTGTGTTTGAGTATGAAGGAGACAGGAGATGGCAATTGTCCCTAAAATAGTGAGCTTGATTGTTCCAAATTTCATATAATCCTTGCTTGTTGTTGGGACTTGGTTTGTTGAATGCTCGACATACAACCCATCCTTCCTCCTGAGAGAAAAGCACATCCAATATAGATTGTGAGAAAGAAGAGATGCTAGAATTTCACTATGAAACATCAAAAAAAAAAAAAATGGTTGGATTTAAATAAACATGCACAACCCTTGATATGCCAATGTCTTTCACAGGAACTAGTTGGGGGTGGGGGAGGAAATCATGCCTGGGGTGGTCCATGTTCAGAAGTTTGAAGACGATATTCATGCATTATCCAGTCAGTCTTCCTCCCGTTGGGGGCACGGCCTCTGTAGAAGACGAGGGTCTTCCTCATACCTATAATTCTGTTCTTAGAAAGCACAGCCTTGTCCCTACCAGTCGCCTTCCAGAATCCGGCAGCTGTGGCTCTATTAGTTCGGGTTCCTGTTGGATACTTCCTGTCTTTGTGGCTGAAGAAGTACCACTCATTTTGTTCGTCATATCCTAGTTTACATCGATCTGTTGGAAAGAACAGAAAGTACGCAATATTATCATAATAGCCATTGGTTATAGTAATAAACTCACTTTATGTGTGTTTCATGTATAGGAAGGCCATCTAAACTAGAAATCCATTCGAGAAGTTGTATGCCATATAATGTATGATCACTTCTACGACTCATATGCTTGAGCTTGACTTTAAACAAGTTTGATGATGGTTGTTTACTTCTAGAAAATCCACAACCAGGTCCCAAACAATTCAATTTGCAAGAGTTACAAATTCAGTACCTTGGATGTCCCATGGTTCCATCCTGTAAAGATCAATGTCCACAATGACATCCAAATCAATTTTCAAAAAGTTGATCTTTCTCTTCAGGTAGTAACCCACTAGCTCTTCCTCTGTTGGGCGAAATCTAAAACCCGGCGGGATACATGATTCCATTTCCATTTCTGATATCTTTCCTGAATAGCAAATAGGAATATTCATAAATCATGAGAAAGAGGGAGAGATTAAGTCGGAAATTAGGAAATAACATCTGTTTAAGGTAAATTATTCCTCGATAAACATGGTCATATTCATGATTGAGCGGTGAAGATACTTAGACGAGGACTAGATATGAATTCAACAAACTGTAGGTCCACAGCTCACAAAAGGACTATATGTGGAGAAGCTTCACACATGTTTGCATTGTGTATCAATTATGACTAGGGTCATGATTGAACACTAACATTGTGAGGCTATGAAAAATAGTTATCATGAATAATTTGTACCTCAAAGGGACCCCAAATAGTTATCAAAAGAAGTGAGTATGTTTCATCCTAAATACACAAGTAAAACTAATGGGAAGTAAAGACCCCAAGTTGCCTGAACTTTGGCAAAAGTAATAACAGTTTTTTGAAGTCTCAAAAGAGTTGGGGCCGAAAAGATTGACTTTTACAGCAGAGGCAAAAGAATAATCGTTTAGATGTGTTCCTTTGAGTGCAGTCCACTCTTTGGGGGTTCATGGGTGCTTGAAAATGTTTTCACACCCACCCCATGCTTTAGCTACTCGAAATCATTCTTCTTCGATTATCTCAATCAGCCTTTTCTGTGTTTCAAAGGGCACATTTTCGCTTCCCCCCCCCCCCCAAAAAAAAGCCACATTTTCATCCTTAGAGATGTACTTAACAATGCAAAGGGCCTCTCTCTCTCTCACTCTCTCATTTGTGTTCCTCTTGCAAATGCATGTTTATATCTTTCTAAAACTGTGGCTTATGATTAAAGTGTAAGAGATTTAATTAGCTGAATAATAAGAATTACAAATATAAGACATCTAAATTTGACATCACATTTTATACGCTTATAACAAAAATGTCTAACCTGAAAATATTTCATTTTTTCCTTTGCTAAGACAAATATATGAGAGTTTGTATATTAAGGTGCCATTCCTTTGTCAAGGAATAAAGAAAACAG
The DNA here is from genome assembly GCA_037126225.1 of Dillenia turbinata. NCBI lineage: Eukaryota > Viridiplantae > Streptophyta > Magnoliopsida > Dilleniales > Dilleniaceae > Dillenia > Dillenia turbinata. The sequence goes on from JBAMMX010000005.1 coordinate 6,294,084, forward strand.
AAACAACAACAGAAGAAAACTTTCGAAGATTGATACACCCATGTTTGCATCATGGAATAATATATATATTGCGAATCATTCATGATAATAAAAACAAAACATACTAACCGGAAGAGTCCAAAATTTACTCTTTCTTTTTCAATAGACCAAAGAAGAGTGAGATCCAGAGGATGAGAGAGAGAGAGAGAGAATGTTGGTTAGAGCGGTAGAGCATGCAGGGTTAATATATATATAGGGAGGAGGCAGTCTTAGTTACCATGTCTAATCAAGAAATCTGATTGCGCGTGGGGGTGGCAGATTGGACGGTGTGGGACACCATTTTCTCACGCCACCCTACCTATAGTATGTCCCAAGATTTTAATTCCTCCCCCACATTTTGTTTTGCACTTCTCCCCTTCCATCACATTTTTACATCATATAAACTTCCCTCTCTCTCTCTCTCTCCCTCTCCCTCCCCCCCCCCCCCCAAAAAAAAAAATTCGGCTCCTTTCTTTCTGGTGCGCCGCGCTTTGCAAAGTGTCACACCCTTAGCCATTTTTCCAAGTGCATGCAACATTAAGCTTATGTGACCTGTCCAAATCATGTGCCTAATGATTTATGTCCTCTAAGACTTGTTTTCCCAAACTATACTCCAAGCCTTCTCAATTTACATAATCTTGGGTTGGCAGCATCCGATTTGTTTGGCTTCAGCTCATTCCATTCATAACATAATCCAATGTTTGCTTACTCAAGGGAAAAGGTTTGCTTTCGTCCAAATCTTATTAAATAGCATTCAGTGCATAAAAGTTTGTTATACTTTTGTACAAAAATGAAAACCTATAAAATAAAAAAGCATATTCAGGATGTCCGAGTTAAATTTATACATTTTTAGTAACTCATTACAAATGTCTTAAATTCAATAAATTTATAATGAGAGAAATACTGCAACGATCTCTCTGCTTACGTCTATTACTTGGGTGTTTTTGCCATGAATGTGATTCGACGTGATCAGGCTTTCCGACCTACAAAAGTGGATGATGCAAGACACCCACCACACCCCTAGAAAAGAAGAAAAATAAGGGGGGAAAATGGTGGGCTCACAAGGTGATATTGATGGTTCGTAGAATTTATTGATATTGGTTTTTAGATATTTATTGTCCCAAATGGGTTGTTATTAATTCACATAATGACAAATGTGGCCCGGAACATGTATGTGGGTCGGTCACTTGGACCCAGTGTGGGGTCCTGTCCTGTTCGTACATCAAACTTTAGTTAATTAACCCAAGAACCATCAATAAAATTATTTCGATTAACAATAAAAATATTTTTAAAATGCAAATTAATAAATTATTTGGTGCTGAGCAGGTAAAATGAACAAAAATTTATGAATTGATCTTTTCAAACGAGAAAGAAGGCCTAACCTTAATAAGTCATAAGCAAATAGGTTTCAGTTTTATTTTTATTATATCGAATTTAAATTTGGGATTATCGGATTAAAAAATGAGTGTGATCACTAAACTATCTTTTTTAGGATATGATTTTGGTTGCATGTCATGCCATCAACTCATAAATATGATTTAGTGAATCTAATTAGAGGATTACAATCCTATAAGATCAACCGACTATCACTTTTTCATGATTAAATAATCAAATGGTCATTCATCAAACCATGGATAATGACTAAGGACCTTGAGCTTTAATTTAGGGACCGGCAATCCAATGGATTATATCATCCAGAAGAATTACAATTGACAAGTCAACATAAATGGCAAGTATTTGGTATAATTAGTATCAAAACAAAACAAAATAAAACAAAACAGAAGATTAGCCGCATATCATTATGAGACAAGGACAGCCGGTGGATGTTCAAGCCGACTTGAGTTCCAAGCACAAGACTCCCCTACCCAACGAAGGGACCGTTGGCATCTTTCATACAAATAGAAATGGAGAAGGGAGAAGAGAGGAGAGATAGAGTATTCCCGATGATATGTCACTGTGTCTTAAAGTGCTATTTTTTATAATTCACTTTCATCTTGCATGCTTGGTCCCCCCCCTTCTTGCACAAAATTAAAAATAAAGAATAAAACATTAAAATGAAAAAACTGTGATGGAGGGGACGTGGGATCTTCTGTACAGTATTGGTGGTTCCTCTCTGCCCCGTGGTTTCCAACTAATGACAAGCATCCACGTTCTAAGATCTATCTAGATCTTATCCATTAACAACAATAACAATAATAATAATAATAATAATCAAAAACTTAATCTCAATATTATGATTGATTTTGGAATAAACATATATATACGTAATTTTTTTCTTACATTTTATAAAGAAACTGTATCCACGTTTCGAACCCATAACAACTCAACCGTTACACTAAAATTTGTTTAAAAGAAATTTTTTGTTGAAATAATAAATATTATAACCATAGTATTTTTCAATTTCAACAAATTTTAAAAATCTTAATCCACTCTCTTAAAAATCTTAATATTAGATCATTTTTCCCCTTGTACTGTTGACATCTTTTTCTTCCATAAGCAAGAGTTCTTGTACACAAGGAGCCATTCTACAATTTAACACCGTATATTTCCAGGACTCCACCTCCGGTGAAACTTGAAAAAGCACTCTCAACTTTCTTGCCCTTGTGCTTCCAACACCTCTTTCTTCCTTCAACTGGTTGCCTTTTGCAGAATGAGCAATCACTTGTTGTCGTCTCACATATTTCTGAAGAACTATAGGCTTTCAAATGAGTAGCAGCCTTGTCTTTATCAATGAAGAATTTAGTAGACTCAACAACGAATTCAACGCCAGTCTCAGCCCATGGGATTTCCTCAGGATTCCTAACACCAAAACAATCACCTCTCTCTCACAAAAAAGTAGTCTTTGAGTCCTTTATTTTCACATCAAAATGCTTCTACTGTCCGCATACTGTATCATACTTCAACATATATGTCATGGAGTCAGTAGTGATAAAAGAGTCGTTGACAACAACAAGTTCAATGTCATCTCTCTGCAGAACAACTCTGGCGACCAAACAACCGATTCTTCCAAACCTTTGCCATTGATTCCAATCTTCTAGATCTTATGCACTAACCCTAAACAAAAATATATTTTGTTGGTTTAGTTCTCAACTGCCAAATATAAATTTAGTATATTTTCCTGGAAGGGGAATGGAACTGCTTCCCTATCCCTGGCCATGAATGGAAAAGAAAATTCCTGTTGAATTTTTGTAACTAACGTGAGAAATAAGGTGTCGACTCAAAATATATATATATATATATATATATATATATATATTTGATGATCAAATTGATTAATTTACTTTGAACAGTAATGAGATTTAATTAATGGTTTATTTTTTGCCGTTCCTTTTTTTTTTATTTTCAATATTTGAATATGAGATTTTGATTAAGAAAATTTAATATTTTACTATTAGATCTATAAATCGCTAATAGAATTAGTGGATGCATATATTTAATTTTCTCAAAATAAAGTAAAATGTTTAATAATTATTCATTATATTCAGAAAGTTTTAAATTCATACATATAATATATCAATTGATACTCTTAACTTTCTTCAAGTGAGCAATTTTAAATTCTAATAATAAATTTAATTTATTTATTAGTTATATAAAAATTATTTTTATTATATATTCTAAATTCTCAAATTTTTAATTATAAAAAAAATGTCATGAGGAGTCATGAAAGAACACTTCCGATATGAAACCCAGACTACAGTCTGGAACAAATAATATTACTCCTCTTACACAAGAAAGCATTGGATTTTGCTTTGGAATTGGAATCTAACGGGTGTGAACTCTTTGGAGGTCTTAGAAGGTGAAACCGTGTCCTAGTTGTAAGATGAAACGTCCATCTCCCTTATATAAACTTGGAAAAGCGAGGGTTGTTTCGTAAAACGAGTAATATTGTCAATCAAGTAAGTGGGCGGAGTGTTTTTGGGGCGGTTTGTGGGACTGGGGGGGAGGTTGTGTGCTGCACTTTGTTGTTTTTTGGAACATCTTCATAATATCCACAAATGTCTGACGGGAACAAGAATCAGCCTTTATACTAATATGAGAGAGAGAGAGAGAGAGACAGAGAGAGGCTTGAAAATGGCTTAACAACATTCTAGAGAAGTAGCAAGAATAGTTCAACAAAGTTTGATAATGACTTGTCTCCTCACACAACACAACCAGCCTTGCCTCTTTTTCTTCTGGGAAATACAAGAACAGCCGCATCTATCATTGCCTGACAAAGATTTTTTTAACATTATTTGTATTAATGAACTAAAAACAAATGTTCAATCCTTGAAGCTACGTTGCAATGTAACATAGGCCAGCGGCAGAGACATGTATTCTTATCAATCTTTCCATTTTTTTTTTAAAGAATAATGTTAGAAAAGAACGATTAATTTAACAATTTCAAAGTTATTGTCTATAATTAGAATTATTCCTCTAATCAATGGGCAAACCCATTGTGGAAGTGCTCTCAAAACACTGAGATTCTAGTACCGATTAAAACATACCTGTTCCAAAACAAATATTACGACAAATTCAAACTTAAAATACTTTAAAAATAGAATATTGGTAATATTTATGGCTAGGTTACAAATTTCTGACGAGTCCTTTCTACAATGTGTACCAATTTGGACAAAGAAATAAATTGCATGCAATGCAATGCAAGCCATTTGTAATTACTTAGTATCAAAGACTGACCATGGTAGAGCGAAGTTGGGGGACCAATGAAATCAATTTTCGAGTGTAAACATGCAAGACCAGCACTCCTCATATTTAGGGGTAAAAAAAAAATCTGCTCTTAATTATTTTTTGGCAAAGGTCATACAATTTAATCAAGATGTTGCAATACATTACTGCTATTTCTAAGTGCCATGAAACACCTTTTTCATCCTGCGTGTTCCTTAAAAAAGAATCAGTAGTTTACAAAGAAGCTGCACATAGATGCCCTAAAGAAAGTTCCTTTGAAAGGATCCTGAAGAAAACCGCAAGGACAAACCCTCAGCCATGTTTTCTGCATTGAACTTGACATTTTGCCGCCCCGCAGTCAGGTCCTTCTCCCGATCCCAAGGCTTCCATGGATGTTTGCCTACCCAATCTTCTTTCTCTGCCCCTGCAGGCTGCTTTGATTTACGCTTTGAAGGGCTGCTATCTGTGGCTTCTTGGTGCTTCTGTAACAAAAATTTTGATCGTTTGGCTTCATTGTATTTGTCCACCAACTCCGCTTCAGAACTTCTCCTTTTTTTCTCCACTTCATTGGAAGCAAGTGCAGTAGCCTCATTATAGGCTTCCAAATAACTTTTTAAAAAAAAAAAAAAAAGTATCAGAGATCCATTAAAGCAGACATTGTCAATCTGAAGTTCAGTCATTAATGGTTGGCGTAAAAAACTCATATAAATAAACATAAATGAACCGACATACTTCATCTTTGCTTTTTGGGCTTTGTCCGAAGGGGTGTCTGTCCAACTGCTTGTATCACCACGTCCTTCTTTAGAGCCCCTACTGAATTTTGTTGATTGCATCGTCATTCCAGGCTGAATAAAACCAAGGAAAATGATAAAGAGAAAAAATAATACTAAGCAAGTTAAGGGGAACCAAACACGAAAATAATGTCCATAACAAACCAAGCAAAGTAGTTAATGTCTAAAAAATAAGTACTTTCAAGGGGTATCCTGAGAGTATTTCTCCATAATATAAGCTATATCTATGAAAGACATGAAAAAATTAAAATGAAAAGGGATAATGGCACCCCAAGAGTCTTGAACTGCTATTAATTGTGCAATAAAGAGCTTTTTGGTGATCGTATATTTAAACTTCTTGAGTTGTTGATAGCCTCAATAAATAGGAGACCTGGCCCTTACAGCTCATTAATAGGTACATGTTAGCAACTTGGATCTTAAGAACCTCTCTCAAGCCATTGTCTAAAAGCATTGTGGGGGTGAAAACTACACTAGGCCGTTAACAACTTCTTCCAACGAGAATTTTAGCAAATAAAAAAGAAGAGAAATTGGAAATAAAAATACGCAGCTACTACAAAGACTGATCTTTTTCTTTGATGGTCAAAAATGCTTTCGATGTTTCAAAATCTCTTGTTGCAGGCACATAAAATTGTGTCCAATGGATTTCAACCCCCATATGGGGCACCATTGGGAAACAAAGCATCAAAATTTTCAACCAAAATCTTATAAGTTAAACCCAAAAGCTTCAAATTTCCTACTCAGAACAAATCTTTTCAACAGAACCCCAAATCCATTAAAATTTCTGACTCAAATAGGACCCCGCACATCCACCATCTCAAAACCTATAGAATTTCAAGAATAGTTCCATAGTTCCTCAGCATAAAATGATCCAATAGAATGTTAAGTCTATTGGTTGGTTAATTTTACTTTAGCTCTTTTTAGGCACAAAAACAACACACAGTAACAGGTTTCTACTTCAATGATTTAACTAAACACTGCTTCAGTTGCATTTCTGCACATTTAAAGAAGTTCTGGACAAATTTGGTTTAAAGAATTTCATCTCTAGATTTACCAGCTTTTGTCTCTTCGTCCTGCTATACATAAATTTAACATCCAAATCACTAAACACATGTATACACAAATAACATTGGTAACTAAGTTTCTATTTCAATCTTTTATCGAAACACTGGTTACTTCATATTCTGCACCCATCGAGTTCAAAGATATTCATCTCTAGATTTTCCATCTTTCATCCAAATCATTAAGCATGGGTACATAGAAAAAAACATGGGTAACACCAACCCCCTCCCCAAAAGAAAAAAAGACTGTTGACCAAAATTCACCATTTGAACTATCTGTTCACCAGTGGAAAGATGTAGAACCCTCAAACCAACTGATTCTGACAATTTTATACAAATCACAAACATATTCTGGTATGGATGCTAATCTTTTCCATTTTCAACGAATTTTAAGTATATCAGTTTTGAAACTTGGTAAGTCAACAATGAAAGTCAGAACAGATAAATAAGAGTTAACAGGTAGATCAAGAATAGCTTAAATTGCTTGGCCAAAAAAAAAAAAATTCCGTACTCATATAGTTTAATTTTTATGTTTTTCAACCCCCCCCCCCAAAAAAAAAAAAAAAAAAAAAGAAAGCCAGAATAAGTCCCAAAAAAACTGTATCATAAATCCAACAAAATGAGATACAGTTGAGCCATAATATGCTAGAATATAAAATAAACCAGAGGTAAAATTACTTCTTCGTAGGAAAATTCCTCAAACTACATTTAACGGCCTTGATTTTGTTTTTTTTTTTTTAAAGCAAACTTGACTTGCACCTAAGTTTTTTGGCCTTGCCAAGACTCATCTGAAAAAGCCTCCATTTTGAAACTCATCTGAAAAAGACTCCATTTTGAAACAGCTAGGGAGCCGTTCTATGTAATAATGATAAAAATCACATATTCATATCTCTCCAAATAACTATTTCTTTCACATCATTTCCACTTTCAGTCTCCAAATGCATCTTAACAGAAAGCAAAACCACGTTTAAACTTATAAGTATCACCTTAGCTTTCATGCATCTAAGCCAAGTAACTGAGGGTAACTAATATCTGCACTGGCTAGCCAAATTTTGCCACTCCCTTTTTGGAACCTCTGTCTTAGACACAACTTTTTATGGTATCACACCCTTTTTATGCAAGCACAATTCTAGGATTGCTAACCCAAGATTGTGTAGCCATTATTGGGCTTTCCCCCCACTGTTATTAAAAGGGGGTTGACTCAAAAGGCCATGAAACAAATTTCTTTAATTTCATTTTTCTGTCAAGAAACTTCTTCGGCATCCATAAAATACGCTAAGGTAAAATTACTGACGTGGCATATAATAGACATAAAACAGAACAAAATAGGCACATACTTTTCTTTCAGGAGGTAGTGTTGTCATCCATTCTTCTCTTTTGGGGGCCACTACGATCTCTGGCTCTGCTAGCAGCTCATCATCACCTTCCATGGATATACCTGGAATGCCAATAAAGAGCTCATGTGTTGTGATTTGAGCCAATGCATAGTCAAGTCCACAAGGGTTGTTAGCTTATATTTAAAATGAATACAAAGCATTAAATTTAACCAAAATCACCGAGTCTAAAAGTTTTCAACTCACGAAAACACTGCAAAATTAACTTGTTATTTCAATTGTCACCTGGCCTACATTGCCTCAATGAGAGGACAAAATTTTGATAGCATTGACATGGACAGAGAAGAAAAAGGAACATTAAATTTACTGTGAAAATTTCCGTTTGTGTCTGTTATCCGATTTTTGCCTAGAAACAAATTTATATATTTCATCCAATGATATTTTTCTGAGGCCGGATAATAGAAGTCTATAACGAGCAGTACCCTTGCTGTCAGCTCTATAAATTAATATTATTCATCTTCAGAATCATCTGATCTTCCAAACTTCATGAAAAGAAAAAGGAAAACAAATTTTGACACAAAACAGTTCAATGCGACACTTGTATCATCAGACATTATGCATACAACATATGGCAAATGAAAATTAACAGACAAGCTCACTTCAAGTAGGAGCCATATCCTTGTCGAACCATGCCAGATATGATCCCTGAATTCTCTCCTCCCTAGGACTACGGGAACCTGATATATCTTGGATATATCAGCATCTTCCAGGTTGTGTCCTTTTTTTAAGTTATATTATAAATTGAACACCTTAACTACAGACTATGAAAGTACATTGTTACCAAACCAGGAGAGGGATTTCAAAACTGATATACAAAAACTCAGTAAATAAAGCAGTAACAGTTCACCAAAAACTTAGAAGGGCAATTTTATTTTTTGTTCTCCTTGATCTGCATCAATCACAAAACTTTTCAAGATTGATGCAACAGCCAAGCATTCAATAAAGTGCTATGGCACCTTGACATGATTAACCACTTCCAATACTTATATGATCCATCAGTCATTGAACTATAGAGCTTCTCTATGACTAACATGGATCAAAACGTATGATTTTCCCAGCTTATAACACTAGTACCATGAGACATGAGTTATAAAATAACGCCATTAAGATAAGAGTAAGAGGTAAAATGCATGCTTTTCAGCACAAATAAATTGATACAGAACTGGAGGATTGGACAATCAGAATTCTGCTAATCACATGTTCCACAACGAAAAGATCATGAATAATAAGAAAAATATAAACAAAATGACATGTATTATTACAGCATACCAACCTTGCGATTGCCTCCACTGTGCAGCCTCACGCATTGCCCGCAATTCCACCTGAATTAGCCAAGAAGTATCCAGTTAAGAAACAGCATAGAAAACTCTCACACAAAAGGTGACTCTACAACTTTAAAGAGACTAATTACCTTCATCTCTTCTTCTTCCTCCTTGCGTTTAATTTTATCATCCAATACTTTTCGCTACAAAGAACACAACATGATTAGGCATGAATACTAAGTATTCTCTGCTGAAGCATGAAATTCATCAAGAGCTATTAGATAAGCATTTGACATGCTGATGGTGTAGTACTGATGCATATAAAAAGCAGCACAAGTGATTTCCAATTAACACAAAATGGATAAAAGATTTTTCTGAACAACAACCATAATTTTCCCATGAAGCACAGACATAAACGTGAGATATGAAAACAACCAGTAGAAGTTACCAATAATGCACCTGTTTGTATGTGTAAGCACAAGGAACAGGTTTGCATGCGTGTAGATGTTCATGTATTTTTCTGTAAATGCATTTTTCTACACATACACAAGTTATTGGTTTTAATGTGTCCACAAAAACTATTAACACTGTCATGGTGAGAAAGCAAGAAAAGATTCTCTAAGAATCTGTCAACCTCACATCATTGTTGCAAGATCAACAGCTAACTAGGAGTTTGATTGATTGGCTTGAGATCTGTTAGGTGAAGCAATTTGATCAGCATCAGATCAACAAGAATGGCTAAAAGTTTCTAACTTTGTATGCTCAACTACTTATGCTATTCAATATGTTTATTGTTAACAAACCTATTAAGCACAAAAGTTAAATAGAATGGAGGAATACACTGCAATCATGATTATTAACTTAGAACCTTACCTGGGGCATTGAGAAGGATTATTTAATTCCTATGGTACTTCTATAAATCTACACTATATGGAACCTATGTCAAGATCCTTTTGTCTTATCCGAGCAAGCATAAGATTTCCCATGAAATTGTTACATCAGCCTAATCCTGGGTTTTCTGGATTAATGCTTCATAACACAGATATCATAAAAAACATGCTCAAAGTGTGCGCAGTGATTAAAAACTGACGCCAGCAGGTATTGAGAGAAATGTTCCGCCAACAAGTTCAAGCAAGACATGAGCTCCAGGAAGTTCAACTATAACACCAGTGATATTGATAAAAATAAGCAGCCACAACTATGCATACATATGTTCCAGCTAGTTCTACTTTACCATCAGAAGAGCTATAATGAAGATATGATGTAACCAAACCAATAAGTTCAAGTCAAATACCTTATCTGGATCTTGTAAATCCTTGAAAGCTTTGTTCAATATGATGAATGCCTGATGAGCCTGAGGATGAGAACATTTGTCTGGATGCACCAAAAGGGATAATTTCCAGTATCTAAAGAATGTAAAAGATAATTTCTTTAAAAAAAAAGAAATTTGGCAAAAAGATACATAAATAGAACCTAGAAAAGAGACAAACTCAGAACCATACAAAAATATCACCACAAGACATAACAAGAACTTTTGACATAATGCTGATGTTGGGTATAAACTAGCCATATCCCACCAATAAACAGACAAATGCTCTTCCCAAGTGGATGAAACTTGAGAATTAATTGATTACTAGTCACCACAAACCCGTGAAGAGTTACTGAAAATGAAGAAAGCCTATGTCCCGAAGCATGTCATGAATTTGATGAAACTAGTATGATTGAGTAGAAGAGCAATACAAATCTAGATTCCATTATGGTGTCAAATATGCAAGAGATGGTTACCAATACCAACACCAGAGAGAAAAGGGCTTCTAAAGCAAAAGATAAAAATTGTGAGATAGAATTGAATTCAAAAGCTTATAATTCCATAACCACATAGAAGCCAACTAAAATTCTGAAAAATGGAGGACAACACAGTGAGTAGACCAATATGACAACCAAGGACATTTCTTTAGCCATATCTTGTTAGAAAGCAAACTAATGAGGCATTTTGGATCAGAAAATTTAAAAAATTTATACAATTCACAATACCATAAACCTGCAAATAAAAGAGAGTGAATAACTCAGAGCACATTAAGGATTTTTTTTTTTTTTTTTGTTAAGATCTTCTGAAGGGTCATCCAACAATGAACCAAATAACTTTTTCCTGGTAAAAATATCCAGGTCACTTCTTGTTTATTATTATTATTTTTTTTTTAATTTTTGGATAAGGATCTGACGTCACCAATGAATTTAAAAAGCATGTGGATAATATATATTTTAAAACTCTTAAAAATTTTCCTCTTAGGATCAACGGATACTTGAACAATGGTTTCTATACAGTGAAATGGTAAGAACTGAGCAAAGCTCCCTCCCAACAAGCTCCGAAAGTCCTAGGTAAACCTCCTACTAAGCATATACTTTGATTACTCCTTCCCCCCTCCTACTTCCAAAGTAAAGGCATTTTGTCTGCATATTTCTCAAGGATTCTGCCATCAAAATATAGGTATAATCTGAAATCAGGCTGGATAAGGTCCTAGGTCTTTTTACTCCATTGTAGGAGTAAAATGAGTGCAGGAACCATTTTGATTTGCCAACCTAGGACCATTGTAGGCTTAAAGACCGTATCTAGCCTGATGGATTCCCCATATCATAAAGCATGAGGATAATATATATTTTGATTTACTCCAAAATATAGGAACCATTTTGATTTGCCAACCATTTTAATGTGGGCGGATTCCCCTTATTTTACTCCACTGTAGGTATTTTTTTGGTCACATCTACATGGCATTCAAAATGTATCTTATACTAATCTATGCTTTATATTGTGACATTAAACTTGTACAATTTTCATTTGATGAATTTATTGATTTGTCATAAGTATGATGAATTGGTTTTCATTTAATTAACATTATAATTTTTTTATATTTTCAACATGTCTACTAATCACTAATTTAGATTTTAGGATTTCAAGTGTGAGGAGTACCAAAATAAAGTTCAAGATGCCATCATAGTTGTACATGAGCTAGAAAATTTTAATTCCATAAATAGTTGTTTTCCTAGTTTAATGCTGCCAATTTTTACAATAATTTTGTGCTTTGTTTATTGATTGACTCCAGGAGTACTTGTGCTCATCAAGCATGTACCAAAGCACAAAGTGCAGTAGGTACTCCTCTGTCTGTTGTGGCGTAGTATGGAGATGTGATCTAGATTTGAGCATCGGCTGGGTTTGGTTGGGCCTTATTAGGTACGGTGGAAAAAATTTTGGGACAAAACCCAGCCTGGACCAATGGTCAGACTGTCCAAGGCCTCAAAATTATCGAGCAGAAATATTACGAATAAAAATGATAAATCTCTCACCCATTGTTTTTTAAAAAAATAGGCCTAGTCAGTCTGGCCCAACTAAGCCCACAATCATAAAGAAACAGCAAAACCTGAAAAAATGATTAGTCATGCTTATGCATACAGTCAAATACATTGACTATTTTAATCTAAACTTTGATTATAGAGTTGCAGATCTAATAACAAGTGATTATTAGGTCTTTTTTTTTTTTTGATACAAGTGATTATTAGTTTAAATATATTAAAAAATCTCAATTTGTTTACTTGTTCATTACTTCTCAGTAGAGTTGCTACAATTCTTTTAATAGTTTTATGTTCTTTCCATTTGCTTATTTATTTTGTTGAATTACAGGCCCCAAAAGCAAGTAAAAAAAGTCATTGTTTGGGCCCCATTGATGGATAAGAGAAGAAAACATGGTTGCCAAAATGAGAGGGGAGAAGAATTTCAAAGATCACAAAGAAAAGCAGAAGCAACAACAAAGAGAACGAAGCCTGACATTGAAGACCAGTGGAGAAGTTTCTATATGTCACCGTTAATTCAAGCTAGCAGTAAGTACTTTTTGTAAGGCTAAGAACTTAGGCTTTGTAAGATCCCAATCCGAGTCACCTTGATGGCCTTATATCCGTAGGAATATGCATGAGCATAATGGTTCTAGCATTTCATTAATAGTGTGCTCTATGATTTGGCAAATCAAAATGGTTGGCACCAATGCTTCATGATAAGGGGAATCCATCAGGCTAGATATGGTTTGTAAGCCTACAATGGTCATAGGTTGGTAAATCAAAATGGTTCTAATATTTACTTTGAATATTATTGGAAAGAATTATTTTAACAAGTGCATATCATTGGGAAGAGATATTTTATAATGATATTAAGAAACTTGTAAAAAGGAAATATTCTAAGAGAAATAGTGGTTTCCTTATTTTAGTTAATTGCAATCTTTTTAATCAATAGTTAATTTAGTTTTAGGAAACTTTCATATTAGGAATGATTATTGGGATTTGTTTTAAGTAAGAATTCTATTTTATTGTAAATCCTAATTTTTCCTATTCAAAGGGACCATGATCAATAAAGAAATATGTCTAAATTCTCAGGGAAAAAAAAGTCTATATTCTTATAAAAGTAGTGTGTAGAAAACTTGTTAGAGAACAAGTTCCTAGCTGTCAAACCCTAGGGTTTAAGAGGAAAAACTCTAACAAGGAAGAAAGGAATTCCCTACAGGTATCCATCGACTAGATCCTGTACTCGGGTTCATATCAATTTGGTATCAGAGCCAACTGTCATGGAAAAATCTACAGAATGGTTTAGCCAGATGGAGAAATTCACGAGGCAATTTGAGCAACAAATATAGCAACTAATGGAGCAGCCACTAGCTAGGGTGGAGTAACTCTGACAGTCCAACAAGAAATTGCTGCGGCAACAGCAGACAGCATTGATCTTGCTGATGGAATTAGCAAGAGCTACAGGGGCACAACAAGGTCAAGAGGTGAGGAGCAGCAGCCAAAACCTTACTAACCAAGAGGAGGAAAAGAGTAGTTTGCTGGAAGGAAGGACTGCACATAGAAAGAATCTAATTTCTAGTCGTACCGCTGGAGATCAAAACTTGTTAATCAAGAAAGTTGCAGTTTCTAAAGTTTATAATTCAAATGGTGGCTCACCTTCATGTTCGGATGCAGTTTTAAAGATCGGAAGCAATTTATAGAAAGGCCTGGCAAGTGCAGAGAAGAAAGCGAGCAAGGCTACTACTGAAGGAAGCATTGGCTCACACATTCATGACAGAAAAATTGGTGTCTTAATAGAGGTGAGCTATGAGATAGATTTTCTCTCTTGTGGAGATATCTTTAGGGAACTGGTTGATGGTCTGGCCATGCAAGTGATTGCCTGTCCACAAGCGCAATATCTTGTTACGGAAGCATGTCCTGATGATTCTAAATTTGCAGAAAAGGAAAATTCCGAGAAGTCCAAAGAAGAGTATGAGGGAGGAGGCTTATTAGAAGTTCTTGAAGGCTTGAGAAGACCTATTCTGAATACGAGCTTGAGGACAAGTTCTTTGTCCAGGAGGGAAGTAATCATATGCACTTGAATATTATTGTGAAGAATTATTTTAGAAAGTGCCTATCATTAGGAAGAGATCTTTTATAATGATATTTAAAAACCAGTAAAAAGGAAATATTCTAAGAGAAATAGTAGTTTTCTTATTTTAATTGATTGCAATCTTTTTAATTAGTAGTTACCTTAGTTTTAGGAAACCTTTGTATTAGGAATGATTATTGGAATTTGTTTTTAGTAAAAATTCTATTTTATTGTAAACCCTAATTTTTCCTATTTAAAGAGAGTATGATCAATAAAGAGACAAGTCTAAATTCTAAGAAAAAAGTCTAATTCTCATAAAAAACGGTCTAATTCTCATAAAAGTAGTATGATAGGAAACTTGTTAGGGAGTAAGTTCTCGGCCGTCAAAACCTAGAATCTAAGAGAGGGAAAACTCTAGTAAGGGAAGAGAGGAATTCCCTGTAAGGTATCCATCGACTAGATCCTGTACTAGGGCTCATATCAGGTTCCCATACTCATTTTTTGTTGGGCCCATCCCACAACAAGGCCAGATAAAATGGTCAGCCCTAATGACCACTGACTGATCATTGAACTAGGAAAATACCAGTAGTGCTCTAATGACAAGTCCCTTCATTGCATTTGCATTGTCTATAAACATAGCTCCTCATATGTGGAGAAAGTAGACATGAAACATAATTAGCTTAAGAGAGAGAGACAGACAAGGACAAACGGCCATACTTTTTCTTTATGTTATCAGTTGACATATTGTGGTTCACCCCGAGAACATCATAGGGACTATCAACCTCGGCCGCCATAATTCTCGTGACCTGAAGGAACAACATATGAAGTTGTAAGCTATGCAACCATAAACAATTATCATTGAGGAAGCCAAAATATCATATCATACAAACCAAACAAACATCTAATCCTCACCCTTAAATCATTGTTGACTATGGAGCCTACAAATTAGACATGGAAAAATTAACTTCTCACATATCAAGATATTACTGGAATATAAATAAAGGCAATTGCAAATTGCAGCCACTAGCCTCCGTGATAACAATCAAGACATAAACTAAGACAAAGGGCTGAACTTATGGCATGACCATCATAGTTATCCACAATTACCATTTTCCAAAACATGTTATTGAAAAGCAATAGTCGGGTACTCAGTGTTTTGCAGCGATTTACCAAAATAAAGCAAAACGTGGAAAATATAGATCTATTAACTATGGCAATAAGAGCTAAAATATCTTCCACAAAAGTAACCATCTGTTCCTACAATATAAACTCCCATTTACACTTATCTAAGGAGTGCATGCATCCCCAACTTCAGACCTACCCTTTTTCCCTTTGGCATCCTAATCTCATGCCATGTACCAGCATCATAGTTATGAAATACAGACATAAGAGTTACAATTCATAGTTTCTGATGATTGTACATCTGAATTTCTGTAAAATTTATATTATGTACATGGAGAAATGGGCCACATATGAGACCTTAATATATCAATCTCATAAGAGAATATGCTACCAAAAGTTAGGTTGATTGTTCAACATCTTTTGGATTTTTTTAACAAAAAATTGGAGAAGAGCACCTGCAGACCAAAGCATAAGGATGATACAGACATCATTAAAAGGAAAAACTTTAAATCTAGCAAAGTTACAGAAGAAAAAGAGCTGGAGACCTCTTCAAAACGCTCTGCCTCGTTTGCAGATTCAGCTTCAGCAACCACAGCAGGCGGTGGAGGACCAATGAACAATTCTGTGTCTCCCTCCAATTCAGATTCTCTGAAATTATCAGCATGTCTTATCATCTAGCATATGCACCAAGAAATTTAGAAAGACGCAGTACAGGAAACAAAACCAACAAGAAGTTTAGACTTCCAGAATAAAAGACAGAAACAGCTTCTGCAATCACAGGGACATCAAAAACACATTCAAGAGATCAGTTAATACCTGAGCTCGGCCTCTGCTTCTGTTAATCTAGCTGCCGCGGCAAGTAACTCAGCAGATGGCATTTCAGGACCAATCACCCTGCAAGTTAAAAAGAAAGAAAAGAAATGAAAAAATAAAATCAAACTTAATTCTTAAATGCTAGCACTTGTTATAATGGTGTAAATTCCATAATAACCCCAGCTCATTGAATAATTGCTCAAAAGTAAGTTTGATTAAAGAGTAGGATTTCTTAGCAACCAATGGGACATGTTGACAGTTCATATAAGCCAATATGACAGCAAGATAATAACAAATAATTAATTACCGGGACTTTGGGATTAAGGCTCAGGTTGTTGTTATTGTTGTTGTTGACGTCAACTAGTAAAATATATGGAACCCTTGATGATAGTAAGCTAGCTCATTTAACAAGAAGATAATGGGATTTTTTTTTTTTTTTGGTCACCTTCTTCTAGGACCAGGAGCTTCGTCACTCGGAGATAGCACTGATGAATGACTCTCCTCTCTTATTTGTTCTGGATTCTCAACTTCTGGTACAGAAGGTTTATCAGTTGTATCAACTTGTTGCTCCTTTGGCTCAAGATGTAGACGAATTACAGGGCCAACAACTCCTAAGGTTGGAGAAACGTTTGCAGGCAGAAAGAAAACTCTGTCCCCACTTTTCTTAAGCTTTAAGGTTACAAAGAGCTTCTTCAAATGCTTCATTAAAGATCTCTCAGATAATTCCTTAATGTCAACTGCTTGCCCATCATCAATCATTTGCAAAAGCTACACCAAACAGAAATTTCACAAGGATGATCAAGAACAATGAAGCACCGAAACAGACACAGACATATGGAAAAACTATTTATAAAAAAAAAAAAAACAAAAAAAACAAAAAAACAAAAAAAACAAAAAAAAAAAAACTCACACTATTGTAAGCTAAAAAGTGTTGCGATTAGAAATAACTGCATCCCAAGAAAAATATTAGGTAATGAGATGACACGACATGGGCTTCAAACAATGAATTTACAAAGAAAGGGTATAGGACACATACAATATCTAGCTTTATTCCAAAAGAAAAGGCCACAGTACACATAGAAGAAGCTCAACACATAGACTCAAGCATCAGCAAGCCCATTTAAGAATGTTCAATTATTTGCATTCTGATATATGGCTTCAACCATTTATACATATTGAACGCGTGACCAACATTAACCATTTCATTGGAGGAGTTATCCAACATGTAAGAACCTACTATAAACACATTCAACTCCTAAAGAATTATATTGTATTCAAGTTCTTCAACTTGAGATTTCTAATACCCAGTCTTTGAATAACCAGCAATATCAGAACGAACATTAAAAAGATTGAATGCAACAGTGATTGGGGAAAAAAAAAGGATATCGACATAAAACAAAATTAGTGGTAATTATAGTCAGAAATTTGGGTTTAATTATGTCCAAAAAGTTCAGAAGAGACGAAACCCTTAGAAATGCAAGGTAATGATACCTGCTTCAAATCATTAGCGACACCGGGAAATTTCTCCAGTATATCCCTCGCAACATCCTCGGGCTTATCCCTAGACCGGTCTGTCTCCGAATTATCGTCGCTGGATGATCCAGACTCGTCCGACTCGGAGACACGAGATCTCCGACCTCTCTGCAATCGATGCTTCGATTTTCGCCGATGTCTTCGACTTCTATCTCTCGTCTCGCTCTTGCTTCGTGGCTTTCTTGAACTGTCGTCTTTCCGCCGGCGGTGTTTGTGGCGACTGTGACTTCTGCGAGAAGGTTTGGCGTCGGAGTCGGCGGAGTCCGATTCCGAAAAGGACGATGAAGATGGAGAATTTGATGTATCACCCAAGTATTTCTTCGTCTTCGACTTGGAGGACCGCCTTGAATGCTCCCCCATTTTCAATATCTAAAACCCAAGAATTCCCTGAAGGAAGGGCGAGCGGGCGGGCCAGAGAGAGAGAAACTAGTCAATGTCGGCTAAAGTTATTAAAAGTAAAACCAAAAGAGATACTATGCAAATCGGCGGCGACGGACTAATTACCGTGGTGCATACCGCCAAAGACAATGGGTGTATATCGACTCCGACTCTCTCTGTTCTGGAACTCGAATCGAAATTTTTTATTCCAAACTCAAATTTGACGATCACAATCGTTTATATAATAAAATTATTCAAACACAATCAAAAAATTTAATTATTATATAATATATTAATATATTTTATTTTATTTTATAATTATATATGAATATATAATATATATTAATATATGTTATTAAATTATTTGATAAATTTTTAAATTTAAAATTTTATTATTTGAATTCGATTTAATTATATAAAAAATTTTATTTAAATTTAAATTTTATTTAATTTTAATCAAAATCAAACCTAGTTCAAACACTCCATTTTTTGGGAGGTGGAGGAGAGGCCTATTCTGAAATCCAAAATCTTGTTTATAATTCTTTATTAGATCTCTTCTAGAAAAATATATATGCACAAGACATATATATATATATATATTATATATTTCTAATTAACTTATTTGCTAATAACGTTCGAATATAGGTCAGATACCTATTTAAGAGATAAATGAGTTTCATTTCATTTCATCAAGGGTACGTTCAATGAGTTTTGTCAACAGGGCTGGTTTGTGTGTCCAACACGTCCTTTTGTTTAAGGTGTGTCCCTACACGTCCTTTTGCCCTCTTTTGTGTGTTTGCTCTCTCTTGCTTATTTAACAGATTAAATTGGTTTTTGTGAATTTTTAGTGAATTTTTGGTTCTTTCTTTCATCTTTTTCTTGTGATTGTTGCCATAGATGGTAAGAAAATTTATTGTTTGAGGTTTGTTTCTTAATCAGAGCCGTTAGTGTAATCCTTTTCTTCTTTATTCTCCAGGGTTTTGTGCTGCTAGCTAGATCAAAAAAAAAAAAGTGCTAATAAATAAATATTGTATGAAAATCATGTGATGCTCACCGGTAAAAGATTTTACCTTTGATCTTTTTTTTTTATTTATTTATTTTTTTTTAAGTTTAAGAACTTTGAAAACTACTTTACGTTTCCACGGTATAAAATATTTTTTTAATGGACATAAATAGAAATAGTTTAGTAATTGATATCCATAATATAAAGTTTTTTCTTAAATGAACATATTTAATCATAGTAATAACTCTCATTTATTTAATAATTGTCTCATTTTATGGTTTAAGATGTATAACAGCTTATAAAAAGTATGTAATTTAAATTTTTTATATTACAATAGAAATCAAATCTTGAATCATACGAAAAAGGAATTATTATCATTGAGATGTCTCTTTGGGGATGTAGTGTATATATATATTAGCAACGGACAGTAAGATTTAAGAACTAAATTAAACAATAGCTATGTAAGTAATCACATCTCATTTTATTTTGAGCGTATCAACTCATTTAGGTCAACATGTAACGAGAATTCTTCCCTTAGTAGGGAATCGCTCAAACATAGGTTCGTAACAGGTTGTTTATATAGGCAATTAGTTGTAGTAGCTTGGTGACAAGCAATTGGGTTTTTATTAACGGCCATATAGTATAAATGCATCATATAATTATATTATTTTTGAGGTTTTTTGAGAAGTTGAAATTCATATTTTAAATATATCAAAAAATTATAATTCAATTGGTATCATTTTATTTATAAAAATTTTGAATTTAAATCCCATACTTTAAATATAAAGTGCAAATGACAATTAAATTGTTTACTCCAAGGATTTTCTAGAAAGGGTTTTCCTAGTTTTCATCACTAGATTCAATCAAAATTGAAGTCCCCTTTATCAATTGGTGAATGCTGGCCAGGAGGGTGGGAGGAGATAGGGACAAAAAAACATTGGAAGTGTCCAAACAAAAATTTAAATGAATGGATTCTGATTTACCCCACACGGTGCAAGATTCCAAATGAAATGAAATGAAATGAGGTACTAATGGCCCCCGGGGGGGCCTGGGGGAGAGAGAGAGAGGGCGCGCGCGGGTAGAAGAGAAATGCTCTCTGGGTAGATCCCAATTTTCACTTCCCAAATGCCCACTATCTTCGACACTCCAGTTACCGACTAAATTAAAGTCACAATACCTTTAATGCCACCCACAAACAACAAAGGGGACCATTCTCTCTCTCCCTTTCTCTCTCTAAGCCGACAGAATCAACAGTTGTTGTTGCACACACCAAAGTTAAAAATAAAAAAAAATAATAAAAAAAAAAGGACTCACTAACACTAAAGCAAGAAAGTTCCAAGAGTGCTACGTAAGGCTTTAGGCTTTAAATATTTACCACAGCCCTCAACTCAAAGCATGTGAAAATTTTTACAACCTTTGCATGTGAATCTTGAAAAGATCACACCACTGCAGTCTTTCTTCTGTATAAAACCAACCACTACCCTTTGTGTGTGTGTGTCTCAAATTGGCCATGGCTAGTCCTAAGTTGAAGCTCTTTTGGTTCTGCACTGTAGTTATCCTCCTTATACAGGTATGTGTGTGTCTCTGTATGTATAGGTATTGCAGCTACAATCTCTCCAATTATGTTCAGTACCTATACTAATATTTTTTCGATTTGAAGGCTTTTGCAGAAGCTACTTTGCCGGATAACTCAGAAGAGGATCCCCTTAGTGATGTAAGTTATTTTCCTTCAACTTTTCCAAAATTTTGTAGCACCATTTTGATTTCCAAGAAAATGCAATAACAATCCTGGCCAATTTATGGTAAATTTTACCTTTATGGAGTCTTATTGGGGATTTACTAATATTGTTTTAAGCATTTGGCAAAAAGACATCCTGGTGTTTGAGCAAATTGGTGTAATGACATTTATGAAAAATTGCATCTCCTTTTTTGAATTGCTTTTCCAGCTTATCCTTCTCAACACAACTTTGGCTTGTGTGCCCATAATTGTTAAAAATCTTTTCTTTGTCATGTTCGAGTTTAGTAGTGTGATTGTTATGATTTTGGTGAATTGATTACAGACTGAAGGAGAACATGAAGGAGCTCTTCCCAAAAAGCACTATCCACATCTCCACCCTCATCATCTTCATCCGCATCACCATCTCCATCCTATTTCCAAAAAAATTAGTAAATTTTCTCCTTGGCATTTACTTAAATCTCTGAGAGACATTTTTTCTTTTGACCAAATAATTGCATTTGAATTCGATATTGTTTATGAATATCTCTTGTGATATATATACACTCAGATTGCAGTTATGCATGTGCGCGCCGATGCAAGAAGGCGTCGAGAAAAAAGGTGTGCCTAAGAGCATGCAAAGCTTGTTGCAAGAAGTGCCATTGTGTTCCGCCGGGTACCTATGGCAACAAACATGTGTGCCCATGCTATGCTAGCCTCAAGACCCATGGCAACAAGCCTAAGTGCCCGTGAATTGTTTCCGCTGCATCCATTGCTTTCTCTCTCTCTCTGTCTCTATTTAGTCAGAATAAGAAGAGAGAGAGACATATAGAGAATGAGAGAGCACTTACATTTATAAATTTGAGTGTTTCTGCCATTGCTGCTTGTTATGGCTCCGCTAGGGAGTAAAGCTGTCTGTTTCCTTGGCCATTTCTTGAAGGCTGTTGGTCTTGGGAACAGAACACGATTATTTATGTCGATTATCCAATGCTACTATTTTGCTTCGATGGTTTCAGCATTTTGTGTTATTATTGTATGATTTATGTCCATTTTATAGATTGTCCTTTCTCATGTCTCGGCAAAGACAACTTCGGATATGACCATGTCGATTATATTTATTGGCTTTTATTTTATTTTTTTATAATTTAATAGTGTTAAAATCGAGTTGAATGAACTTTTATGATCAACTAAACTTTTGTCTAGGTCTGTGACTGTTTTATTAATTTTTATATAATATTTTTATAATACATATTTTAGAAATATCATCCCATATTTGTACAATATTTCTTATAGTATAAGCTGCAGTCAGTAGTCATTTGACAAAGATACATCCTAATTCACTTAGGGACATTTCTTTCTACCACCATGGGTGGTCATGTTGGCGTAGCAAGGACACATATCTGCATTGCCTGAGGTCCCCGGAGGCACACAGTTGCACCTCTCGCAGCACGTGTTACACGCCCTTATGCACATCTTGTGCCTTGATGCCTTGCTGCATCGGTAGTCACACTTGGATTTGCAGTCTGCAATTTCACAAAATTAGTTTTCCTATAATGAGAATGGGCATTTTAGGGCTTATTGTTCAATTTTGCATATACCAACATTTGACTGCATGGGTGATCAATTTTTGTACATACCTATTCTTGGAGCTTCAGCTGTGAGCAGTGCTCTGCTGTAAATCTTGACCTAATAAATTCAAGAATAAAATCGAAGTTACTAAGAAAATGATTATCTAAATATGATTGGAGCAATGGGTAAGATTGAGCCAGCGATCTTAAAACAAAGTTTGACATTTGATAGCTAATTAAAAGAGCAAACTAGACAAACCTAGTATTCGTACCAATCCTAACAAGAGCAACGAGAATACATAACAACAGCAAGTAGGGTCGACACAACCTCTAGCTACTCGAACCAATGGGCATTCAATTGTCGTATTAGCATCAAAATCAGGTCTCACAAAATACCCACATTAATTAATGAAGAAAATAAATCAACCAAGCTATTACTGGAATTTGGGATTGACTAAATTTTAACCACTCGTATCCCGGTGTATTAGTATACCCAGTCCCGAAAGAACCTAAACATCATACCTCATGTATTAGGAGAAAGCAAAAGATTGCAAGCAGCAATCCCTTGTTACCATTCATTTTTTGTAGGCTGCTAATTATCACACAGAGAGAGAGGGGGGGGGGAGGAGAGGGAGAGAGGAAAATACAGAAACAAAGAAATCCCTATCAATATAAAAATCGAACAGGCCAAAAGAAATTTTGCCCTAGTTATGGCTTTAATGGTGCCGCAAAGTTGGAGCCTTGAGAAAAGCATTTATAGTAGAAGTTCCATGGATGTTTGTCAATCTTAACAAGAAAGACTTCCTCCTTTTAATTGCCCTAGCAAATTCAGCACATTCAACGTGAACCCTATTACACAAATAGGACAGAAATGCCATACGTAACCCTTTACTAATTTTGAAATAAATGTGTCAATTAATTAATATGTTAAAATTATGCATCATTTATTGTCAGACCTTGCTAATTTAGCTAGCAGGTCGAATCAGGCTTTCATTATTATTATTTTAAAAAAAAAAAAATGTTTTTATTTCTATATTCTTGTCTTGTCTCAATAATATCTTTTCCTTGATTTTGTGCATTTACTCTACATTTTTCAACATTAATATCATAATAAAAATGAAAAAAGTTAGTTGGCAATGTATCTTTTTCTCATTGAATTATTTCTTGTGTTTGCCCTGGTTTCATTAATTAAACATACGCGTGTAGGTGTGTGCTCTGACTCTTAGCTCGCCCTGCTTTTTATCAACATTAACAAGTTTTCTTTCCATATTGGGCATATGCTTCCCATACAATAGCAATTGATGATGAGGAGATAATCTATATTTTCAACACTTTAATCCTAAATTTTGGGATAAAATGAAAGAACAGGTCCTACCGGGAGTCGAACCCAGGTCACTGGATTCAAAGTCCAGAGTGCTAACCACTACACCATAGAACCGTTTACCACGGAGTCTAATATTATCATAAATAATCTCGTCCCTTGATCCAAGAAAATAAAGATGAAAATTGCATACTTCAAAGTTGGAGATGCATAATCTTTCAAATAATGTGAGAAATCGAATGACCTTAGAATTCTCTCTTTTTAGGATTTATAGAAATTAAAGGACTATCAACATCGAGATTTGACCGAAAGGGAGTTAAAAAGTTATGGAGGATTGGAATTCTGGGGACCCAAATAAAAGGTAGATTTCTTAAATTAATGCCCTATTGCCTTCTTCCATTATTCACCGACACATTTCACTTTTCTAACTTTTATGGTTTAATAATGTAGAAAAATTGTTTACTCTTGTGATTGCCACGATTCACTTGGCGTAACGTTGAAAGAAAGAAGCCTCAGAACACGGGTGGATGCAGGCGAACATCATGCAAAATAAAGATGGCTAGATGACACGGTTGTCTCCTTATCCCTGCGTGTCATTGACTCATATACCACTTTACTATGAATCTTTTCATAGAAGTTGTGAATCATGCATTTTTTATGATTCCTCTACTGATGGTTTTTAGGTTGTCTGTGCTTATCCTTTTCTTTTAAAGACACGCAAGAGAATTAATTTTGCTTGTTGAATTGGTATGTGGAGAGTTTAAGAAATAGTTGTACTCTTGTCAGCAAGGGAAATTTTCTGAACAAATGCCTATGAGCTGACAAAATTGCAAGAGAACAGCTTTGTGTGAATGAAATGAATGTCCTTTAATATTAATATTCAAGTTAAAAATAGTTATGGCATGACATGAGATATGCATTTAAGGGGATGTAATTAGCAGAGACGAGTGGGCTGTGAAGAATATTGAGAGGACTGCTGGGAGCGATTAGACATATTAGTCTCCACTTTTGAAATTGAAACCTAGTCTTTGTGGTATTTTATGGGGCTTGCTTGATTTTGATTGATTTTGCTAAGATTCTTCCCTCACATGCAAACTAGTTACATAGTTTTGGATAAAGCTACCCTAGGGACTTGTCTAGCAGAAACAACCATGGGCATGACAGCAGGTATATTCGGAATGTTTTCTGAGGATTCTGTTTCTTTTGCCGTATGAAATTCTGATGATTGGCACAAACAATTTTCTGAATGCAAATTGAGTGTCAACCTTTTGGATCTCAATCTTCTTCAAAGTTTCTCAGGATCAAATCTCCCTACACCTTATTTAACAAACAAGCTCCTAAAATTACAGATGTTCTAGCCCCAGCTAAAACCTAACTAGGCTTACTTTAGAAGTAGGTAACCAATAACTAGACTAGAAAATCCAGACGCAGATGAAGTATATATTGGAAAAGAGAAAATGATGACGCATTGGTATGTTTTCTGCTGCTGCTATATTTGGATTTCTACCATGTTCTTTAGCTGATCCAAGTCAAGCATGCAGCTGCCAGAACTTCACCAAGATAAAGCACTGAAAATACTAAAGGAAGGTGAATAGGAGAAGACAGAGACGACACTCTGGAAAGCATTGGAATCACCTTGGACAATTCTTATATATATTACACACACACACACACACACACACACACGCATGCACGGACAAAAAATCCAACGTATTTGAACTTTTATTGATGACTGAGATTGATACATGTGAAAAAAAGTCTATCAATTACAAAAGATTGCAATGCCTCTCTCTCTCACTCTCTCTCTCTCTCTCTAATTTTTTGGTGGGCATGTGGGTGCGGAATGTATTACATCCATAAATGAGATGAGCTAAAACCTAGCCCAACAACGAGTGCATTGTGCCATACAATCTCCTTTACAATCTATATTATATCCCAAAACTTTTGGATTTCGTAATAAAAGATTTCTTAGAGGTTTTCCTTTTATTCCCCACTGGTCTTCCAAGATCTGCACATTTGTCTTTATCTCATCTGTGAGGTTGCATCCAAGGACTTCTGGGAATTTCTTAAGCAATTTGCAGAGATCATCGTCAGAGAGGCTTAAACTTCTCAGATAATCCAAAATATCATTAACAACTTCAAGTTTAGGAACTTCCCTTTTCCGTTCTTCGCCCCAGTAAGGTGATTGTAACTGGCCATAAGCTTTCCCAAGGATTTTGTCTTCTTCTAGGGCACTGAATTTGAATGCAGACAGAGCTTGTCTGCATGACTCCCAAGTCTTCTTTTCTTCGTCACTCAAAGCAATGTTATCTGCTTGTTTGGTTGAACACAACTCCCATTTCTTAGACATTGAGATGAATGCCGAGTTTCCTTTCACAATATTTCTTGTAATAGGATTTGGGAAACCTACATTTGCTATCAGAATTTTGGGTCCAGCTGCTGTCGAATCAGGCTGTGGATACAAAAATAGAAGAGCATCATATGAATTTGTTGTACAACATTTATTTTAGGTGTATAAATTATACATTGAGGATCCAAATAATTTTGCAGGACTCACAGACAGATGAATCACTCAAATAATGCAATATCAAGCTCTTAAACAAGGGCATGCATACTTTTGTCAAAGGGACTATGCCTAGCTAGGGTAAACTCCAATTACCTATTCTTCAGGTCCACTCTCTTCATCCCAGTCATAAATGCAAAAACTGGAAAGTTAACTTTGATTCCTTCCTTTCAACAATCTCCGCAAAAAACAAAAATAGGTCATTCGAATATATCTGATTTTAATCCTGTTTATACACTATTCAGATCGCAATTTATCATATTCAGGCGAATGATCACCATTTCAAATGAAATTGTTCATCAAGTTTGCCTCCAAGGTTCACCTCCACTCCAAAAAGAAAATCTCCAAAGCCTGATGGAATTTGGAGCATCAAAAACTCCATTTTCCTCTGTTCTCCAGAAAACATATACTATTTGATTTATCCATCCTATTTCTGGGCAGTCGAAGAATAAGGACTACTGTTTCCCAATACTCTCTCACAGATATGTAGGGTAGAAGACTAAATTGGCTTTTAAGCAACTTGAAAATTTTCCTCAGAACCTCTAGACAAGGACAATGGTCATCTTCATTCACCATGACCCAGAAGCTACTACAGCAGCCTCATTACCAATGCCCTACTCAAACAAAGGATTTCATATTCAGACATGCATCACTTCTGGGTGTTTTGCAGTCCGCAGTTTCACAGGTGTTTCAGAGTTCTGTATTTCTAATATTGTGGTTCACCCTTCTTTAGTCCCACAATGAAAAAATTTTATTTTGAGTGAAGTGCATAAAATCTCTTAACAAGAAAAATGTACACAACCTCCTAGAAGCTTATAATGTGCCCACACTATATGGAACTCTCTAATATTCCTATGCTGATGGGTGCAAATAATCTTAAACCCCAGACCCAACTCAACAATCATCTTCTTTTCTCAATCAGTTCTTTTAAGTATTTGACCTTTCCATCCTCCTTATGCTAATTTTTCCCAAGTACTTGTCAGAGGCATTTTTTATAACACACTTAGGGTGATGAAATGATAACACTGCAGATTACAGATACATGTAGAGAGAGATACAAAATGCCAATAAGATATTCAGTCTCAAGACCACCCAGAAAGCACCATTAAGCCTCTAAAAACAAATCTTTTAAGGCAAAGGGAAGTTCAAATACATTAGTGTATGCTACTCATTTTTGATCCAGAAAAATGAAAATTGTTTCACATGACCAGTAAAATGGGCAACAGCCTTCTAAGATGTTGCCCAAGGGTATCCAGTAAGACACAATCAACTCAAAATAATAATAATAATAATAATAACTTGTCTCACAAGTTCAAACAACAAAAAGTGGACTATTTGCGGCACCTTGATTATCATTGTTGTCCACAAAAAACATAAATTCCAATCCAAAATACGCCCCAATATAAAGAGTTGTAAATTTTATAAACATATTCAATTAAGTAAAGATTAGATGCTTTTGAACCCTTTGCCTAACATCTATGACACTTCCAAATCTGAATATGTTTGTGTTGGACACGGCTTTTAGACACAACAACATACAACATTTCGTAATGTATAATTGTAAAATTTTTATTGCGTTGCAGTGTTCCCTGTCTCTCAATGTGTCTGTGCTTCATAGCCTAATATCAATCTAGTTGCTAGTTCAATGACTAAAATTTTAGCAATGAATAACTTTGCTGCCAAAATACCAACTGCTGGATAAGAAGCTGTTGAGACAGATGACTAATAGCTGGGCAACAAGATAAAGAATAATTTCAGGAAAGTTTTGAACTGACAGGACATGCCTAAGCAACAAGCAACAAATCAACCCTCTAGACTGCCAGTGCCACATTACCCTATAAGCTGAACACTGGAAATTCAGCAGTGAGGTTATTGTAAATAGGGAAAAGGGTACTCACGGAAGAGAAGTAGAAGCATGCCGCTGAGTCAGAGATCAACAAAGAATCAAAAGATTTCCCCAGCATCCCTGCACTGGTTTTAGTTAGAGAGAGAGAGACAGAGGGAGGGAGTCAATACCTGGAGAACTTGCGGTGAGAGAAAAACACAGGCTAGGGTCTCAATGTTCTTCCAAACTCAGAGAGAGAGAGGTTGAGGAAATTGTGGCCTTGAACCGAAAGTTGAAGTAGCTTTGAAATTAATCGATTGCATTTCTTACAACTGGTGGTTCAGATAATTTCCCATTCATTTTTCTCCGATGCCGTCCCTTCAAAACAGGTGGCTGTGATTGAGCATCGGGTGATATTTCCGAGCCGTTCTAAATTCCGTACCCGGCCCGATAAACCGAAACAGAAAACTCTACGTGCAGTACATTAATTTGACAAAATAACAAAAGAAATTGATCGGATCTTGCATTAAATCAAATTTAATTATTTTCTTTTTTAATTAATTTCTTTTCCAAATCTTAAAAAATAAAAATTAATGAACCGATAAAAATAAATATTTATCCTATTCATTCCCCTCCCTTGATTAACTCTTACACGTCACATTCCCATCAGATAACAATATTTTGTCCTATTCTTGCCTTTCCATGCCTTCACCTCCGATTCTTTTTGATTTCGTTTTTTAGCCTATTCTATTGCTTGTGATAATTAAATTTATAAAAAAAAAAATTGTAAACATAAACTATAGTTTAAATTTTGATAAAATATTCAATTTTATCAATTATCTCATTCCATCCACCTAATCATATAAACAAATCATATACATTAAGCTAAATTATTGAAATTTATACGTATATAAATATATTTATCTACTTAAATAATTAATATAAACATTATTTTAATACATAAAAATCAATATATAATTGAACATATAAAATAAAAAAAATAAATAATTAGAATTAAATCTCAATACAAACTTAATTATTAGTATTTATATTATAAATTCTTTAATGCATTAAATAAATTTATACACGTACATATATAAAATATGTACGTCAGAGTTGTGAGTTATGGATATTTTTTTTTTTTAGAAAAGGCTATTTTTGCTTTTTATTCTTTTTAATTTCAAAAAATAAATGAAGAAAAAAATTATTGGCCGAGTGAGGTCTTGGTCGTACTCTGCTTATATGGGAAATCAAAATCGGTAGACCTCAATCCTCAACGCTCCCTCCTTCAAAATTAACTCTCCCGAGAGAAAGCGAGAGATGGAGAGAGAGAGAGAGAGTGTGTGTGTGTCCTGAATGAATAAACCGAGCAGATTCACTCGCTATTGAAACTCAAAACTCAAAAAGAAAATAATAATAATAATAATAATAAACCACACATAGAAGTTCAACTATACAAAGAAAGAAGAAGACATAATCGTTCATCAAAGTCTCTCTCTCTCTCTCACTCTCAAAACCCCAATCATTCACAGGAAAAAAAATATCTAATCCTTCAATTTCTCTCTATTCAGATCTCTGTCTCTGTCTCTGTCTCTCTCTTGCTCAATTTGAGTGAGTGAAGGATGCTTGAATGGCTCAGTATAGGCAAGGAGGCTTCGACAGATTCGCAGTGCGAAGCCACGACTTCCACAGCAACAACAACATCTACGGAAATGGAGCTTCCACTTCTGCGTCCCAACCTTCTTCTTCATCGGCAGATCATGTCTCAATCGGCATTCGTGGTTCTTCGCATCACAAGCACTCGAGAGCTCGACGATCTCATCGCTCCGATAAGTCTCGCAAGATCTCGATCGGTGCTTTCGTAGCCGTTCTCTCTCTCATCCTCTTGGTCGCTCTCTTCTCTTTCAATTACCTCTCTAAAGATAAAGGTCAATCTCTATCACAATATCTCTTCTTTGGATATAACATAGCGCAATACATCAGATCTCGAACAAAAATCGTAGTTAATGGAGTCCTAGACTGAACATTCCATTTGATTTAACTTTACTCGCGTTTTTTGGTTGATTTGATAAATGATTTTTGCCTGTGCTTAATTGGAATAGTGAAAATTGTGTATTTACGTTAGGATAGATTTTTTTGCAGCTTGCTAATGATTTGATAACAATTGTAATAGTGATGTAGATAATGAGCTTCAAAATAAGTAGTTATGGACTTTTGCAAATATTGATAATTATAATCAGAAGATAGAATATGATTGATTAGGTATTATTTATTTGTAGATAGTCAAAATGAGAAGATAGAATTGTATTTACATTAGAATTGAGGGTTTATTATTATTAATTTTCTCTTGATTTGGAATAATTGAATTCAGTAGTTATATATTTGTGCAGATATAGATAGTTATAATGAGAAGGAAGATTACAATTACTTGAAAAACGATGATTTTCTAGCAAATGTGACACGGATGGATAGACATAAAGTGCTTAAATTTGGGAAGGGTTTGGGGGTACATGGTCGGGATTCAAGGGATTGGGATCGGGATGATAGAAGAAGGGATGAAGATTATGATGAGGATTCAGTGGACAATAGTGATGCTAATGATGAGTCAGATGATAAGGATCAATACAAGGAAAAAGTGAAGGATGATAAGAGAGTATCACAAGAAAGGAAAAGTGGTGGTTTGTATAATGAAGCTGGACGTAATGAACTAAAAATGTATGAAGCCGAATACGAAGCATCTTTGAAGGGTGGGGGGCTATCAGGGAAAGATCATGGAAATGGAGATCAGGTGTCAGGTGATGTGGAATCTGTAATGCAGAATGAAGAGGTTGGTTTAGATGATGAGTATGATGATGGCATAGATTTTGATGATACTCCATTGGATGAATATGATGACATCTCTGATGCTACAAAATCCCATGTCAAAGGTGGTCGAAAGTCTTATGGTGCTTCTCACAGTACAGTTAAAGAGCGAAAAATGGATGAAAATGTTAAGGGAGCATTTGCTAATTTATCCAAGGAAGACTCTTCTTTCCATTCTCAGAACTCTGAAGATGCAGATTCTGCACATGGCAGCATTATTGGTGCCCGATCATCAAGAAAGACCAGTTTTGAGAAGAAGCAAACCAAGAGAAAATCTAGGCGCCACAAGTTTTCTGGTATTTTCTTTCTTCTTTTCTCTTTCATGGCTGTCTATGTGATTGCTGGTTTATATGGTATTTTCTCTCATGCATATATTCAACTTCACCATCAAATAATTTCCACATAGGTTTGACGTGAATAATCCATAGTTTTGAGTATCCACTATAAGTTAGATGTACCTTTGCGAGGATGAATATGCAACTGAAGTGACCAGTTGTTCATGGCAAGAGTGACAAACAGTTGGCTCCAGCTTTGATATTCAGCCTGCCCTATGCCTCCCTCCCTCTTTTTCTGTGTCAAAATGTTAAGGCTTTATTAAATTGATTATTACACTGTTGTTCCCGTCATTAACTTCATCCTTTGCTTTTATTACCTGAGAGTAATAATTTTTTTTATATATATTTTAAACTTTCCAGGTAACTCTTGTGATATGAAGCTATTAAATTCTACTTCACAGCTTGTAGAGCCTCTAGAAAGTCGGAAGTTTGCAAGATTTACCTTGCAATATACTGATTTGGAAGGTAGGCCGGATGAGGAAGAGCACTGGGAGCCTAGATTTGCTGGGCACCAGAGCTTGCAGGAAAGGGAAGAATCATTTAAGGCACAAAATCAAAAGATTAACTGTGGTTTTGTCAAGGGTCCCAAAGGAACTCCAAGTACAGGATTTGACTTGGCAGAAGATGATGCACGATTCATTAGCACTTGCCATATTGCTGTGATCTCTTGCATATTTGGAAATTCGGACCACCTGAGATCTCCTGCTGGAAAAGCGGTATAGAATTTGATCATTAATTTTCATCCATTTGAGTGCTACACCACTTTTTGAATAGAGGTTTTAAACTTTTGGCAAGATTGGCTTTTTTGCACTCAGCACTTGGTATGTCAATTTTAAGGCTAAATGCTTTGTTGTTTTTAAAGAACAGTCTTCTACTTCACAAATCCATGAAGAAATGTGATTCCTGTGATATAACAGTTTAACATGGTTGTTTTGCAAGATCAGTTGTTATGCAATTATTGGTGCCTTGGTACCATATTAACTGGTACTAAACTCTTCTAACATAGTTTGGTACTTTTCTTCAAACTCTCCTTTTAAATACCCCTGGAAAAGTGGTTTCTCTATTCTCAAGTGCTAGAAATATTTATTCCTTTTTCACTTTCTTGATCAATAGTGGGTCCTGTAATTGATTTGGTTGCTAATTTTAATTATTCTTCTTTATGATAATTTCAGATATCACGCTTGTCAAGGAAAAATGTCTGCTTTGTCATGTTCATGGACGAAATTACTTTGCAAACCCTCTCTTCAGAGGGCCAAAGTCCAGATAGCATGGGCTTTATTGGTTTATGGAAGATTGTAGTTGTGAAGAATCTTCCATATACTGATATGAGGAGAGTAGGCAAAATACCTAAGCTTTTGCCACATCGTCTTTTTCCTTCTGCAAGGTGAGACATAGTTAGAAAGAAAGTCTTTGAAGAGCTTGGCTTATTTCTTTTTTCTTGGACTTAAATATTTCAACTTTAGTGCTGCTAGTTGCAGTTTTCACTTTAAATGGACAATCAGCGTGTTTCCAAAGGTAATCAACATAAAGCTGCATATCATAGGATGGTCCATTATATGATTGATCATAATAATATAGGAAATTTGAGATGGGAATGAGTGATCTGGAAAGAGGGAGCTGAGGGGAGATGATTTTGAACTCGTAAATATTTAGTCCATAGATGTGGGATCAACATGCTTTTGAAGTGAAACATCTCATAAAAATACAAGAGAATGTCATGGGCCCTTTCATAAAATGGATGACCCAGAGAAGAACTTCTTGCAATGAAAAGGAGATCTAGTGCTGATTCTTATGAATTCCTAACAAGTGAGGTACCTCTCTTGGAATTTCATTTGTGCGTCCATCTTCCTGCATTTGGCTATGAAGGGGTATCTTTAAGGTCAACTGTCTTTGGTCATGCTTTGGCCTTGAAAGCAGTAAGGGCAACCAAAAGAATGGCACAGGAAAGGGTGTGTTGGGGCTCTCACTTGCGCTCCTGGAAAAAAGAATCACTAGGTGCTATCCTTGGCTTGTTAGTAAGCTATGAGGGAGAGTACAATATTTTAAGTAATCCAAACTTTCTTCTGGCTTGGAGTTCTACATCAGAGGGATCTTGTGTTATTCAGGGGGTGTTTTGTTTCTAATATCTGATCTATCAAAGCATTGGTTCTTATAAAAATAATATATATATATATGTATGTATATATATCTCAGAGCATTGGTTATTGATCTTATATCAAGGCATTTTCTGATGCAAATTGTACATTATGAAATTATAATTTGTTCCTTTGGAATCATTTATATTGAATGAAAAACTTCCGAGCACAGAAATTTGAACCATCGATCTAGCTCTATGGATTTTCTTAATTTTGGTCCATGTGTACGAACTGTTTAAGGACAACTCTCAAGAATCCAGCTTCCAGTTTTTGCAGTTAAAACTATTTATTCCAGTTTCCTGGCCTTCGGGAGCTTGGTACTTGTTGTTGCAAACATGAATCCTTTTGTTGTTCAATCTTTTCAGGTATTCAATCTGGTTGGATAGCAAACTTCGGCTGCAACTTGATCCTCTCCTCATCTTAGAGTACTTCTTGTGGCGGAAAGGACATGAGTATGCCATTTCTAACCACTATGATCGACATTGTGTATGGGAAGAAGTGGCACAAAATAAGAAGCTAAACAAATACAACCACACCGTCATAGATCAACAATTTGCATTCTATCAGGCTGATGGGCTGAAAAGATTTGATGCTTCTGATCCTAATAAGCTTCTGCCCAGCAGTAAGGCTACATTTGATGCTTCAAATATGTGCACCGTTGTAACCTATATCTAAAGTTGGCCCTGATGACGTACTGTTGTCTGTGCTATTGACAGATGTACCTGAAGGCTCTTTCATTATAAGAGCACACACCCCAATGTCCAATTTGTTCTCATGTCTTTGGTTTAATGAGGTTGATCGGTTTACTCCACGCGATCAATTAAGTTTTGCGTACACGTTTCATAAGTTGAGGAGGGCAAATCCTGGCAAGCCATTTTATCTCAATATGTTCAAGGTAAATTATTTAGGGTACAGTTTGATTTCTGAAATGGTTTGTTGAGGCCAGAAAAATATATATAACTAAGGAACTTTGAACTTGCCTTGACCTGGCCGTTAGTTTCTTCATCTTCATCTGTTTCTATGCTGCAGGATTGTGAGAGAAGAGCCATAACAAAGTTGTTCCGCCATAGAGCAGAGGAGAAGCGTAACATATCTCAGTTGGAAATGGAGTAGAATGTGGTTGAATATGTTTTTGCATGAATGCCACCCCCTTCTAGCTTTCCATACCACACTTGACCGCACCCTTCTTCAATGGTTCAGCAAGGTCTTTTTCTCTATTGAATGAATGAGTTGCTAAAAGTTTGAGTTGTCAAGATGATGTGCTGTACAGTGGATGGCTGCACGAGAATTATACTGAGAGGTCAGTGTAGCTACACTGCCCTTCTCAATGACTACTTCCTATCCGTTTTGTGATTACATTCTATCCAATTTGTTTTCCATTCATTGCTTCGTGGGAGGCAGGATGAGGCATGCAAAGCTTAAGTACTTCCACTAAAATATATCTTATTTTTCTCAAAAGGGGTGAGGATTTTGTTATTTGTGAGAAATTTTGGAAATTTGGTTGGATAGGACCTCACCTGTATGATATGTTCGCATTTGGATTGGCAATTTCTATGGTGCCATTGTTTCCATAGCAAATATATTGTGCTTCATCTGCGTAATGAACAAAAAGAAAAAATCTGCGCAATGAGATTTCATTGGCTCTGTTTTTTGGTACCTTGTCTTGGACACCGCCTGATATCCAGAGTTTTGCCCCGACTAATTCGAACTGACCGCTGTAGTGGCTTCTTTCGGAGGGTGGGTCTCCCAACGGGGAATGCTCCATACACAAAAGGGCCGATACTCCTAGCAAGAGTCGAACCTCGATCATGTTTAAGGGTACTCAACCTTACATACAGTTAAGTCAACCTACGTTGGTTCATTGGCTCTGTTGTTGCCAAGAGATATTGGATCTTGACTGAAACCTACACTAAATTTTTACTTGAAATTGCAGTGGTGTTAGTGAAAGATTGTATGACCAATTTGATTGAAGGAAATGAAAAGGAAACGATTGATTGCTACTTAATGAAATTAAGTGTAAAGGGGAATTGAGATATGAAAATGGTGCAGAGTTTTGCAATTTTAGAAGACGTGGCTGATGTAATCTGCATCCCTGTACAGAGGCATGAGCCAACGAACACTTGGGAAACCAACAAAGATTTTGGCTTATCCCGTAAACAGATCTATTTCATATAAAGCAAGTAATCAGGCAGGCATAGGAAACACCTTATTGTCATGAACAAGTGAGTGGAAAGTATTTTTTTTTTTTTTTTGGTGAAAAAACGAGAGAAGCAAAAACAGCACAGCAAAACAAGAGAGACAAAACTAATCCTTGGACCAGTTCATCTTCCTGGACCTCTGAACACCTTCCTTATCTTCTAGGATGAGATGAACGATAGAGTCCGGCGGATCATCCAGCTCAACCAGCCTGTCATTGCCACTTTGTCCCAGCCTTGCCATGAGATCAGCACACACATTCGCCTCCCTGAAGACATGCTTCACTTGCTCCACCCCTAACTCTCTCGTAGTTATAATGCAATCCTGGATAATACAAAAGAATAGATGGTCTTCCGGAGTTCCTTCTTTCAACAGCTTCACCGGGA
The DNA here is from genome assembly GCA_037126225.1 of Dillenia turbinata. NCBI lineage: Eukaryota > Viridiplantae > Streptophyta > Magnoliopsida > Dilleniales > Dilleniaceae > Dillenia > Dillenia turbinata. The sequence goes on from JBAMMX010000005.1 coordinate 6,330,421, forward strand.
CTTCAGAGTCCGTTTCCACCTCGATTAGGCGGAAGCCCCGTCTCTTGGCCATGTAAAGACCTTCTCTCAACCCCCAAGTCTCAGCTTGAAGAACATGGCCTTTGTCCAGACTGAGGAAAAAACCAGCCACCCAATCTCCCTCGCTATTACGGAAGACACCTCCAGCACTAACTCTCCCCGTATTCTTATTCACAGCTCCATCAGCATTTAATTTCAAGCCTCCCTCCCGCGGAGCATGCCATCTGACTTTCCTGAGGCTACAAGAGCTATTAGCTTCCATTTTCCTCCTCCCCTTGTCTAGCTGACGGGCCATATGGAAGGCAATTTTAGCTGCATTTAGCGGCTGGATTTTTTCTTTTTGAAAGATCTCTCTACATCTGAATTTCCAAAGATACCAGCTGGTTGCCAAAAAGATATTGGATATTTTCACATCTCCCCATTTATCTGCTCTCTTGATGTTCTCATCCACCCATTGTTGGAGAGGCAATCTCCAAAAAATATCATCATCCTTCAGCTTAGGACAGGTCAAAAGCCATACTTGCTTAGCTTTGTTGCAATCCCTTAGAATGTGGAGAGCCGATTCATCCTCAGAGTTGCAGCAAGGACAAACAGCTTCCTCACAGAGGTTTCGTCTTTTTCTTTCCACATTAGTGAGGATCCTGTTTTTTCTAACCAGCCAAAGGAAGAGTTTCACTCTTTCAGGGCATTTAGCTTTCCAAATCTTCTTCCAAGCCCCATCCACATTCACCTCCCGACCCTGCTCATCTTCTTCATTGAGGATCTTATACGCCGACGAAACAGAGAAATTGCCATCACTATTCCTCCTCCATATAATTTTATCCTGAGCAACAACCATTCTAGGAACTAGGATGCTTCTGATTTCCTCAACTTTCTCACGGGGCAGAAACTGTTCTAGATCCGCAATCTTCCAATTCTTGTCTTGATCCAGAAAGTAAGCTACTCTTAAGTTGAGGTCTTCTGGCTGGAGCTCCCTATTCAACTGATTTATTAAACACTTGTTTCCCACCCAAGTCTCTCCAGAAGTTAATTTCCATTCCATTACCAGCTCTCCATCTTGTCCCCTGTTTAATACAATCCCTGCTTTTCAGAATACCTTTCCAGATCACTGAACTGTTTTGTTTGTCACTAGCCTCCAGGAGAGAATTCTTATACAAGTATTTCTGTCTGAGAACTTCACACCACAGATCCTTGTTGCCCTTCATCAGCCTCCAACCCAATTTAGCCAATAAAGCCAGATTACTCTCCCTCATTTTCTTGATACCCAATCCTCCCTCATTTTTAGGACGGCACACCTCTTGCCAATTAACTAGATGGATCTTCCTGCCTTCAGTAGGATTTCTCCACAAGAATCTCCTATTTAACTTGTCGAGCTTCTTGCAAATATCACTAGAAATCCAAGTGGTTTGCATGCTGTAAATGGGGATAGCAGTTGTCACCGCTTGAATCAGAGTTCTTCTTCCTGCCATGCTTAGCAGATTGGCTTTCCAATTGCACAATTTTTTCTGCACTCTGTCAACTATATGCTCATAAAAATTTCTTCCTATTCTCTTGTGAATCATTGGGGCTCCCAAGTAAGTGCCTAGGTCCTCTGTCAGAATAAATTTGCTCGCTGTCATCAAAGAGCTTTTTAAAGTTCGGGGAGCCTGCGGAGAGACCCACATCCTTGACTTCTTATGGTTAATTTCAAGACCACTTTCAGCCGAAAAGCATCTTAAGCAATCAAGCACGACACTTAAATTCAAATGCTCAGCTTCCGCCATCAAAATCAAGTCATTTGCAAAAAATAAATAAGATATATCTGGCCCTCTCTTAGAAGTTTTAACCGGCTTTCACACTTCCTTCCTGACTTTCTCTTCAATCATGTACACCAACCGCTCTGTATCCATAATAAAAAAATAGGGAGAAAGAGGATCTCCTTGTCTTAACCCTCGACCAGGCTTGACGACAGGAAGCATTTCACCATTCCAAATGATTGAAGTCTCGTTGTTAGTCACTGTAAACATGATTAATCTAATGAGAGGGATAGGAAGATTAGCTTCAATCAAGACTCTTCCTAAATAGCTCCAACTGACCATGTCATAAGCCTTTTTGAGGTCCACTTTCATCACCATATTATGTCTCCTACTCTTGGACATTCAGGTAGTGTGAATAACCTCATGGAGAATGATAATGTTATCGATTGCTCATCTTCCTGTTAGAAAACTATTTTGATGGGGACCAATGATCTCTTGAAGGTGAAGCCTTAATCTTTGGACAATGATCTTAGCCAGAACCTTATAGGAGGTATTTAGAAGGCTAATAGGTCTAAAATCTCCCATATTAATGGGTTTGCTTTGCTTTGGGATTAAGACAATAAAGGCTTTAGCTAAGTCAGGGCAAAAATAACCATCCCTTAGGGCATCATTAACAAAATTACAAAGGGAAGTCTTAACGGTGTTCCAATGTTTTTGTAGGAAGATTGGCTGCAACCCATCTGGGCCTGGGGCTTTGAGTCCACTCATGGAGAATAGAGCGGCTTTCACATCCTCTTCTATTGCTGCCCAAGTCAACTTATCATGATCCTCATTCTTGATTTTTGCTACCCTTCTTTGGAACCTATCACTTGGGGGTTTGACAGTCTCGCTAGCAAATAGCTCCAAGAAGAACTTCATGCCATGCTCATGCCTGTCCATATCCATAATTAAATGACATTTCTTAAAAAAGTATCTGTAGGCATGCTCAAGATGGCCTCCCAAAGGGTCACAATGGCAAACTTCTGGATCCTATTTTGAGAGAGGCAGAGGGGCAAATGCCATAGACAAGTAATTGGAATGAATTCAAAAAGCGAATATTGAAAATGAGATACTGGGCTCAGATACTAGAGATATCATTCTCTCATTGAAAATGAGCAAAGGAAAATGAGATTTATAAATTAAAAAGAAAAGAAAAGAAAAGAAAAGAAAAGAAAAGAAAAGAACCTTTAAATTGGTCAATTGTCATAATCTTGGTAAACAAGAAACAGCAGGAATAAGAAATTAATATGCCGATAAAACAGTACAGGCAATTAATTAAGAAAAACGTTTGAGGCACTGCATCAAAATGTCAGTGTGCTCGGGTTTCCCAACTGAGACACGAACAAAACCCTTCAATTCTTTCTTATTGTAGTGACGGATCATCACGCCCATTTGTGCCAGGTCATCCTGCAAGATAAAGAGACAACTAGAAATACATCATGGAGTTGCCAAAAGATTGAAGTTTGTGTTAGCAGAGACTGAACTGCCAACAAGCAGCAGCAAAAAATTTAAAGACCATCTAAAATTTATTCATAATCATTGTCCTGTTAATTTGGAGAATTGAATAACATAAATAACAGAACACCATCAATAGAATTATTGGATAACGGGTCATCCATAGATAAAATTACCTTCAGTTTCTTAGCATCCATTCCAGATGCAACCTCACAAAGAATGAAATTAGAATAGCTTGGATATGGATTGAGGAAAGAAACATCTTTCAGAAGCTTATATAGCCTCTCTCGTTCTTGTACTAAAGCTTCCTTAACATTCTGGAACAAAGTAGTAGTATTAGATCAAAACTTCCAATTAAGCCAAAGGTAAGATGCTTTATCAAACTCCTTGGTTAATTTAACTATCAAATATTGAAGTGATCCTTAAAGTTGAACCAGGAAAATACCTCTAGATAAGTGGGATTCTGCAATGCAGCACATGCAGCAATTTCAGCAGCAACAGACACATTATAAGGTTGTTTTGCTCTCCAAACATATTCAATGATGCTTAAAGGGAATGCTCCATATCCCACACGAAGCCCAGCCAAGCCTGTCGAGAGGGAGCAAAAATAAAGGAACTTAGAAGGGCATTCTTGTCTTCAACAAAATTTTAATTTTTGTTAGCATGAACAAGATTCCTGCCAAAACAATGGTCGATATTTTCTCACACTTATCAAAACAAATAAATAAGGAATTGATCCATCATGTCACATGACCAACTTTAGCCACCCCCATGACAAATTAACTAATAAAGGGACTAAGAACACCATTACGTCAAGTTACAAGCATGTAAGCTAAGTATGGATTTGATAGTACCAAAAGAGAATTTGTGTGTGAATCAATGAGTTTTGAGGTTCCTCCTCCCCAAACAACCCTAAATTCAGAAAAAGGCAATATGAATCATGAGCTCACCAGCTCTTTTGCTAAATGTCCGGAGGACAATCAGATTCTCATGCTTCTTTACCCATTGCATCTTCGATTTGATGCCTGAAAACTCAATATATGCTTCATCCAGCACAACCAGTACTGGCATATCAAGAATCTTCAAGATCACTTCATCAGAAATAATACTGTAACAATAAAGAAAAAATGTAGCCACATTGGGATTTCCATTATAAAGCCTGAAGTACGTCAGTTGTATAATCAACTAACAGCATTCGAAAGCCATATTCAAACTATTGCAATGAATAAAAAATCTCTAGCTGCCACAAGCAAACTATAGACATACTAAGTTCTAATGCAAAAGTCTATTGTAGAACATCCCCTCTCCAAAAAGGTAAAAAAAAAAAACCTCTAGTTACCACAAGCTAACCATAGACATACTAAGTTCTAATGCAAAAGTCTATTGTAGAACATCCCCTCTCCAAAAAGGGAAACACAGAGAAAAAAAGGAGTGGAACTCATCATATAATTGTATATATCCTCAGCTGTACAGTGGAAATGATATCTTGAAACAATGCTTATGAAGGAACCAATAGGTTATACATATTAACACGGTTTTAAGCAATACTTAACTTCATATATGATGGACAAACAAAGACTCCACAGTAGAGGTGTTATGACATTCGGGTCGAGTCGGATAGTGTCGATACCCGAGCTCGGCTCAAGTGTTGTTTAGGTGACCGTGAGCTCAAACTCGCCGAGCTTGCTTTTCTCAAGCTCGAGCTCGAGCTCGAAGTGTCATCGAGTACTGTCGTCGAATAGTGTCGTCAGGTAGTGTGGACCGAGCTTGCATTTCTCGAGCTCGAGTTTGAAGTATTATCGGGTAGTGTTGTTAAGTAGTGTGAGTAATATATTCAAAAGAGTATACCTATAAATATAATTTCACATATAAAAATTATTTTTTAAAAAAATATAATTTATTAATTTCAGATAGTCTATCGAGCCTTCGAACTTGACACAATTGGACTTGAGCTTGAGCTCGATACTGAACCACCTGAGCTCGAGTCGAGTTTTGACCAACTAGTGTCACGGATACCCGTGACATGAGCTTTATACGGATTTAATCTTATTTATAAATTAAAAAAAAAAATCTTAAAATAACACAGCACGAGAAATAATTCAAAAAATGACCCATGTATGTCGTATCTTGAAGACACAACACAATATGTTGCAACTTCAAGATGCCACATACTCATGTTCATAGGTTATACTCGACCAACACAAACCCATCCTCCATCTCCACTCAGGCGCAAAACCAAAGGCTCCCTTCAGCGACTCCAGTTTTCTTCACTCCTGGACAAACCACCGGCAGTACTTATTCCTCAAGAACTTGAATAATCTAAAATCAATTCGAAAGGAGTTGATCAATTTCTTCAAACCAACTACACCTTTAGAAAGGAGCTGATCAAACTACAGCACTGTTCACAGGTTGCTCAAGAACTCTTCAATTTCATCTTCTCCCAACTGACTACACCTTCCTCAAAATTCTCCACTGGAGTTGCAGATCCAGATCTGCATTTCTCTCATCCATGTCGTTGATCTCATCTCCCACCAAAACCCATTTGGTCAAGAGTGTTGAAGCATTTGATTGTGAATAGTGTTATGTCACGGCTTCAAGACGCAATATATGTATGTCGCGTCTTTAAGTCACGACATATTATCGCGTCTTCAAGTCGCAACATATTGTCACATCTTGAAGACGCGATATACATGGATCAATTTTGGAATTACTTTTAGTGCTGTGTTGTTTTAAGAAATTAAAAAAAAAAAAGAAAAAGAAAGATTAAATCCGTACACCCGAGTGTCATTACAAGCCTACTCCCTAGTGTCCATAAGTCCACAAATTGGCATGCAACACATGGAAGGTTCTACCAAGGCCATCAACTCAACTATATAGAGCATACTATAGTGAGAGATACAGAGAAGATTAGAGCACCGGGTAATCTCATTTACAAAGAATGGCCCTAATATGTGCTAATAAAAAGGGTGTCAATAAATTGCAATCTTGAGACATTCACTATCAGCTGAAAGCGGGGAGAATGGCAACAACAGATTAGTTTGCTGTTTGCACCATATAATATGCATGAAAAGAGAATGAACAAATTCAAAAAAGATGCACCTTCCATCTGGATTGTTGGGAGAAGTTAAAAATATACATTTGGGTTTCTCTTTCTCAACAACTTCAGCAATGAGTTCAATGTTCAAGCTAAAATCTGGATTCCTTGGTGCTGCCGATAGAAATTGAGATTTAAGAAATGAGACAATGAGACAAACATATCATCTTACAAGTCACCATATTCAAAGTTTCAACCATGTTAAAAGAGGCCATGCAAGCATAGAAGCTTCACACAGCAATAAAGATTCAAGAAAAAGTAGATTATATCACAAGAAAGCTGGATCTTACCCTTGATAACAAGTGCTCCATTAACTGCTGCATCAAACTCATACATTGTAAATGTTGGGGGACAGTCAACAATTTTATCACCAGGTTCCAACACACACCTGCAGCAGGAAACCAATAAATGTATCCAAAATATCAGATTTTTCTGGTCATTATTTTCAAACAGATAATGGATATAGTAACCTAAAAACAATAATATAAAAGAAAATTGGTGCACCCACAACAACAACAACAACAATCCAAACTACCTCATACGGCATTCTCGCATCTTATCTACAATTGAACTAATTTCCAACTTATTACGAATCTCTTCATTTCTAATTCTATCTCTTTTAATTTTGTCACACATCCACCTAAACATTCTCATTTCTGCTATAGTCATTTTCTGTTCTTATTGTCATTTAATAAGCCAACGCTCCGTATCATACAATAGTGTAGGTCTTACTGCAGTTCTATAGATCTTTCCCTTTAAATGCAACAGCATCATACGATTGCAAAGAACTCCGAATGCCCTTCTCTATTTCATCCAACCTGTTTGAATCCTATGATTTACATTTGCATTTATATTGCCATCGTTTTGAATGATGGATCCAAAATATTTAAAACATTCACTTTTTTGTACATCTTTTCTTTCTAAACTAATCGTTTATTACTCGTTCTGGTGATTGTTGTCAAACTTACATTTCATATATTCAATTTTTTACCTACTCAATCTAAATCCTCTGAATTCCAGTGACCCTCCATAACTCTAATTTAGCAATAATATTCTATCTAGTTTTATCAACCAATACTATATCATCTACAAAAAACATACACCATGGTATTTCCTTTTGCATATTTTTTGTTATTTCGTCTATCACTATTGCAAAGAGGATAAAACTTAAAATCGAATCTTGATGAAACCCAATATTAATAGGGAAAGTATCGCTTAGATTCCCACAAGTTCTTATATTGATTGCGGTTCCCTCATACATATCTTTAATAAAATTAATGTATTTCAAGAATATCCATTTCTTCATCATCGTCCACCACAATACGTCTTTAAGAACGCTATCATATGTTTTTTCTAGATCGATGAATATTATATACAAGTTTCTCTTATGTGCTCTATATATTTACATCAAATGTCTTAATAAGTAGATTGCTACTGTCGTGGATTTTCCTGGCATAAATGCAAACTGATTCTAAGACACTTATCTCCAATCTCAATCTATGCTCTATCACTCTTTCCCATAATTTCATTGTATGACTCATAAATTTAATTTCTCTATAATTGAAATAATCTTGTATGTCTCCTTTATTCTTATATAATGATACAAATGTGCTCTCCCTCCATACTTTGGGCATTCTCTTGATTTGCCAAAGTTTTATTGAAAAGATCCGTCAATATTATTATACCAAATTCACCTAAACATTTCCACACTTTAATGGGGATGTCATCAGCTCCTATGACTTTATCATTTTTCATTCTTTTTAAGACTTTCTTAACTTCTTGGGAACGAATTTTACGTTTAAAATTTCTGTTAATCTATTCTATAGGTATTTCAATATTTTCTATATCTATTATACTCTTAACATTAAAAGTATTATCAAAATAATCATTCCAACGATTTTTTATGTCCTCATTTCTTACAAATATACTATTAGTTTCACTCTTAATACACTTAATACCATCTAAATCTTTTCCCTTTCTCTCCCTTAATTTAGCAATTTTGTAGATCTCTCTTTCTCCGATTTTAGTCTATAGTCTATTGTAAAGTTCGTTATACACCTTAGTCTTTGATTCGTAAATAATTTTTTTCACTTCTTTTTTTACATTTTTGTATTTTTCATATGCATTGTTACTACTATTACCTTTAACATTTCTATAACACTCTCGTTTTGTTCGGATAGTAATTTGTATTTCTTCGTTCCACCACCATGACTCCTTCCCTATTAGGGCCTGACCCTTATATACGCCAAGAATCTCCTTACTTATATTCTTAATATTTGTAGATATCTCTTTCCACATTGCCTCTGAATTATCATTAGCGGACCAATTTGCTATTTGAATTACTTTGTCTCTAAAAATCAGCACCTTTTCTCCTTTCAAATTCCACCATTTAATTCTTGGTTCGACAAATGGACGATACTTCTTTTGCCTTTTAGTCACACGTACATCTAAAACTAGGAGTCTGTGCTGAATTGTTACACTTTCTCTGGTAAAACCTTACAATCTTTGCAAGCCATTTTATCACCTCTCCTAGTGAGAAAGAAATCTATTTGGTTGGCATTGGATCCACTTCTATATATAACTATGTGTGACTCTTTTTTCTTAAAGAATGTGTTTACGAGTACCAAATCAAATGTTGTGACAAACTCTAGAATGATACCTTCAGCCTCATTCCTACTACCAAATCTAAAGTTTCCATGTACAGTTTTGAATCCTTCATTTTTCTCCCTTACATATTCATTTAAGTCTCCTCAAATGAATAACTTCTCTCCATTAAGTATAGTTAGTATAAATTTATTTAATTCTCCCAAAATTGTTATTTTACTAATTACATCTATACCTATTTGGGACGCGTATGCACTAATTATATTGACTACATTTTCTCCATCTACTAACTTGAAAAGCATAATTCTATCTCACTTTCTTCTTATCTCTACTACAACTTCTAATAGATCTTTATGTACAATAATTCCTACCTCATTCTTAGTTCTATCTATACCTGTGTATCAAAATTTATGATCATAAAACTCTACTACTTTAGCTTTCTTTTCCACCCACTTAGTTTCTTAAAGACACGTGATATTAATCTTTCTTTTATTCAATACTTCTCTTATTTCCCCTAACTTACCTATTAAGGATCCTATATTCCAAATAGTTAGTCGAATCCTATCTTTATGAACTATCTTATTTATCCGTACATTAAATTCCCTTGTTAACTTGTCATTACACCCAAGATCCAATGTAACGTGTCGTTGGGGGAAATGTCCCAAAAGTTTTTCTATATTTGTCTCCCATTTTTTCATTTTGACAAAACATTTTACGCTGGATGTCGGCCTACTGCAGTCCTACTTCTTTACCCGGGCTTGAAACCGACCATGACGAAGTTAGTTAAATAATAAAACATATTAAAAAAAGGAAAAGAAAAATAGAATAAATAAATAAATAAATAAAATAGAGTAGTATCAAATAAAAGTAATAATAAATGAACCCTACATAAATAAATAATGAATACTAGTAATAATAGTACTAATAGTAATGGTAATGGTAATGGTAATAATAATAATAGTGTGAGTAATAATAATACTACAATTAATTGTACTAATAATAATAATAATAATAATAATAATAATTTAAAAAAAATTGGTGCACCCAATGATCTTCTATTAACCTCATGATCAAGTCAATAAGCTCATCGGCACCACATCCAGCAAGAATATGATTAGCTTCAAGGCCTGAATCCTCAGCTAGAGCAGCACGTAGTCTTCGGCTCTCTGGGTCAGGATAGATATAAGGGAACTTCAATGTCCCTAGAGCTTCAGAAACCTATAAACAATCTGAAATACGTACTCAGCACAAAAATAAATATTTAACAGTCAGTGTGGTGCCTGCTGTTACAATGAACAAGTAAAAATGTCTCAGGATCAAGACAGGTGATGTGGCTAACGTTTTCCAAAATCATTCAACCACTACTAACTTCTGTTTAACAATATCTGCATTCAGCATTAATCATCTATCACTTGCCTCTGGAGGTGGCCCATAAGGGTTCTCATTAGCATCTAGCTTGATGATTTCCTCAGGCTTCCTTCCAAGACGAGTTGACAAAACCTACAAGAAGAAACACATTTCAGTATTATGTAGATTAAGCTTCCAATGCACCTAACACTTTCAGATCTTTGATAAGTAAATACTAATACATGTATATTTTCCATATCAGAAGAGAGGCTTTCTAGGCAATTAAGTAGTGTTCCTTTTTATGATCAATCACTTTAAAGGAACAGCAGTTGCCTTATTGTGCTTGCTCCTAGTAGAAACTGCACCTGCTTACACTTTTTGGGGTTTTAAACCAAAACAAATGAATTACTTGCAAATGCTAATAATAACTTGCGCCATAAGTTTCCTTTATGGTCCCTACTGATATTAGCTTGAACTTGTGCGAGGATGACTGCACCCTCCTGTCTGTAACGGTATATGTGCTTGTTGGTATGTCATGGCAACAAACATGACATACCAGAGTTTTCCTCTTTATAAGGAAAGGTATAAGCCCTAAGAATATGGTATATAGCATAATTTACAGCATCTTATACAGTCCCAGCATTAGCAAGTTCCACACACATCGCTGAATAATTATTCTGATAAAATGGGATTAAAAGAAGGTATATGAACTCACATGTTCATTCAATGCAGAAGGCAAAATAGCAAAGCAACTATAGCTAAAAGGTAAGCAATACCCCATAATGACCTTCAGATCAAATGATACAAAAGAATGAAAAAAAAAAAAAAAGGTTAGGGAAAACTCTATAGCAGCAAATCGATTGTTTTATTATTATTTTTTTTTACAAACATAAAAATTCATTAAATTAGGAAAAAAAAATTACACTACAAAATAAAAATCTATGAGTTGAATTTGCTATTTCACCCATATATCTTTTTGGACTTTTCATAATAAAGTGAGATTATTATAAGTTTGTAAACAAGAATTGGTTTCAATCTTACTCCAAAGCCTTTTAAATCAGTAACCAATGTTGGACAAAAAATTTTCCAGGAAGAAGCATATCTGTCTCACCTCGATGCAATATGATACCACAATTTTTAACTTAACAGTGTGATGTTTTTACAATTTTTCCTCAACCCTGAGTTAGTATTGAGTAGTACCGTTGCCAGGGGCTGTGTCCCGGTAAAAATAAACAACTATATAACTTGGATAGCTAAACAATGAACATTCAACATATAACATAAACGAAATTAAAGAAATTAAGGAACAAATATTTCAACCGAAATGAGAAGGAGGGGGCAGAGGTGGTTTAAGTAACCTCAAAAGGCAAGATGGCTTGATAGGGAGACAAATTTCTGAGGTGGGGTCTGATGAAAGAGTCCCCTGTCAATCGCTGTTGTTGTTGTTGTCCTTCGTATACTTGTTTTACAGGCACACTTGAAGCCATTGAAATGACCCTCCTTTGATTTCCCTCAAATGAGCGACTGCGTATCTTCGATTTGCTTACCATGCAAGTGGCCGAAGCGTTGTAGATGTCGAGCACACCCATCAAGTCTGCATTTGTACACAAGTAGTTATATTCGCCGAGAGAGAGAGATGGGGGTTTACCTAGAATTGGAGAGAGGGAGGGACGGGAGGGGAGAAAAAAAATGAATGTTCTGACTGCAAGAAGAAGAGAGAGAGAGAGCGAGAGAGAGAGGAGAAACCCCAAACAAAACCCTAGAAGAGAGAGAGATGGGGACCTGAGGCGGACAAAGCCGTGAAGGCAATTTTTTCGATTTTACGACGTACAAACAAAACCCCAAATTTCTTCTCTGTGTGAAAAGAAAACCTATTTTAGAAAATGTCCTTTTCTTTTTTTTTTTTAATATTTTCCCAGATTTTTTTAGTATTAAAAACTAAAATACAGCTTTATTTATTATTTTAAAAATAAAATTACATTATTATCCTTTTCAACTTTAGCTCATTTTACAACTTTAACTCTCTCTCTCTCTCTCTCTCAAAATGAACGGTCTTTTTTATTATTTTTTTTATTATTTTAAAATTTTAAAATATATATAATTATATTTTTAAATATAAAATATAAATCTAATACACCAACTATACCTTGTCACCATATCAAGAACACAATAGACTTGAAAACAAAAATAAAATAACAATACACGTTTGTTCTATCAAAATAAAATATTTCAATAGTACACATTTGTCCCATCAAAATAAGATGTCTCATGCATATTTTCATTCTAATAAGCAATAAAATGTTTTAAAACCAGTATCCAAATAAATTCAAAAGACATAGCTAGCAGTGCACAAGTTCATGACTTCATACAAATACAAATAATTCAAAATTCATCCCAACAAATTTGTCCCATCAAAATTAATGTCATTTCAAACTTCGCTTGTATCAACAAATCCACTTGCAATTGTTCCAAATTCAGATTTTTGATTACTCTAGATTCATTTTCATCGATCTCAGCACAATTACTCAATTCCAATTCATCCAAATTAAGATCATCTGCAAAAAATTAATATCAATATAAGCTTTCTAAACATTTAAATAACTCATTCAAATTGTAATATAATTTTGACATAAAGTAAAAGTTAAATACCATTTTGTATATTGGGTTGAATGCTTAGTGTTGCTAGTTCTTGTCTAAAAGCTTCAATTTCATCAACAGTTAATAGTGGAGGCTCTTCTTCTAATACCCAAATATTTGATGAGCTTAAATATTCAAAATCAATAGGATCATAATTGCGACCATTCCAATAATTTCTAAAGAAAAATAAAACTGTCACATAATTGCACCTTTGCAATCATCAAGAATTATCTAAGCACGTAAAAAAAATAATAACACAAGAATAGTTAAAGTTTTCATACCTTTGTTGTAGTCTTAGGTTATAATGCACATATATCAAATCATTTAACCTTTGATGTTCCAATCTATTTCTTTTTTTGAAGTGAATGTGCTCAAACACACTCCAATTTCTTTCACATCCCGAAGCACTGCAAGTCTGGCTTAATACACGAATTGCTAACTTTTGAAGATTTGGTACATTACTTCCGTAACATGACCACCATTCATCTATCATTGAATAAATTAATGTCATTAAATAAATTAAAAGAAAAATCAAAGAAAAATTTAAAAATGTATTGAAATGAATAAAATTACCTGGTAACATTGAATTTCTGTCACGAACAGCAGAAACTCGTCCAAAATCTCCTTCTTGGTTCTTGAACAACATAATCTCTTGGGTCAATTTGCTGCCCAAGACAGAATTTCCATATGTATATCTTTCTATGACATCTAACAATCCTGATATTGTACGACGATGCTTTGCCATCAAATCAAGGTCATATTGGTATTTTGGATTAAGCCAAAAACCAGCAGTATGGAGATTTTTATGAAGTTGATTGTCCCAATGAGTATCAAGAATTCTTAAATATGGCTCAACTCTTTTCTTTCTTCTTTGAAATCTTTTTACTAGTTCCTCCCTAGCTGCATGAATAGCATTATACAAATAACCCATAGCTGGTCTCTCATCACTATCAACTATTCTCAGCACACGAATAAGAGACTCTGATATTTGAACGATGGTGGCACATTCTTTCTAAAAATTTGAATCTAGCACTAAATCAGAGAACTTTCTCCCTTTGTTATCTTTTGCATATGATGAGTGTGTCCACTCTCGACTAGTCACCATAGCACGTAAAGTATCATTATGTGACAAAATACTTTGCAAAGCAATAAAATTTGTAGTAAAACGTATTGGGGCAGGACGAAGAATTTCCCTTCCACCAGTGTGCATTCTCATTAAATGCAAGATAAATGTATGATTGTAAATATGCTTAGTTATCTTTGCAGCACACTCAACTATGTTACTTATCTCATCCAATTTTCCCATATCTTGCAATATTAAGATCAAGCAATGTGCAGCACAAGGAGACCAAGAAATAGAATGAAATTCTTGTTCTAACAATCTTCCGGCAGCCACATAATTAGCAGTATTATCAGTTACCATATGCACCACATTTTCAACACCAACATGTAATACTACCTCTCTAAATAATTTATATAGCACATTTGCAATCTTAGAGTCCTCAGTAGCATCAACAGATTTAAGAAAGACCATACCTCGTGGACAGTAGACTAGAAAATTTATGAGCGTCCTCCTATTTTGATCAGACCACCCATCAGCCATAATTGTACAACCAGTTTCTTTCCATGTCACACGAAAACTTTCAACAAAGCTTTTTGATTCTGATAAAGACTTTGACAGAAGAAACCATCGTATATCATAAAAATTAGGTCCCTTGTATCCCGGTTCCATGCTAGCAATTGCATCAATTGCTTGTTGATAATATTTTGAATTAAGTGCATTAAATGGGATGCACGCATCAAACATCCATCTAGCCACAGCCAAATCAGCATTTTTTTTAGCCTCTTTAGTCTGCAAAACACTTTTAATTGTTGGTTGAGCACCGGGTGTTGTTCTTGGCATGAAATAAGAATTCATACTACCGGTACCAGCACAAACCTTCTTCCCCTTCTTGCTTAATTGAGTGTGAGGGATTTCTTCTAAATCTTTATCATGCTCATGTAATGGAGAGCCATATAGATTCTGCTCTTGATGTAAAATTTGATATTTTCTCTTTTTTGCAGTACATCCATCTATACTTTGTTGCATTTGATATTAAACTTCAGCTGAAACTTTCTTACATTCCTCAACAGCACCACCCTTTGCTTTTGCTAAATGGTATTTTATCCGATTAATGCCTCCACCTCTAAAAATTTTGTTACAATACATGCACATTAGAGCATGCTTCTTCTTTCCAGACCCTACTGTTTGTGACCCAGAACAATCATCTAAATCAACTTCTATGCAATGTGCCCAAGCAGAATCAGTCCGTCCTCTTATTGAACTTTTACGAGGAGAAGAACTTGGTTGAACCCAAATCAGATGGTGTAGAAGACATAATAAAATCTGAAAGTTTAAAACTAAAATATAAATAAATTACAATGTTAAAAATCAAGAGAAATTAACATATGAGTAGTGTAGAATAGTCAAATGAAATAAATCAATAGAAGCACTATTGAAATAATCAAATAAAAATCTAAAGAAAGCACTAATGAAGAAATAAATCAAATGACTCTAATATTTTTTAGGAATGCCTTCAAGGCATGTTTCCGTACATCTTTTGATTTGATTGGCAGCTCTTGCATTTGCAGAGACCATTCATTTGATGGGGTATCTACTTTATGCAACATAGAGCATCAAAGAAAAGCCAAAAAGGCAATAAACAAAGAATGATAAGTGAAACACTTGTAGGTTCAGGAAATCGGTTTGTAGGTTTAGGGTATCCTTCCTACTCATCATTGGCACATTTGTTCAATCAACTCCTGCTCCAGTATTAAAGTTGACGTGTTTGGTGTAAGTTTTCAAATTTTAAAGAATTCTTCCATTTTTTACTACAGTAACAAGATTGCCAATCTGAATCTACATATTTTGAATTTTTTTTCTCCACTCTTCATATAGTCCCCCATAAAAAATCCAGGTAATATATAGTGCAGGACTACATGTGTGAGTGAAAAGTCCACCATCAGAAGAATAGCAACGGTGATATGCAATGCTTGTGGGCCTGTTTGTGCGTTCTGTCCCAAGTCTTCAAAGATTATAAGCTATTAAGCAAACGAAGGAATGTCAACGAAACAAAGCAAAAATAATGACTTCTAGCTTCATCTGTGATTCTATTTCTATATGTAGAAAAAGTTAAAAATAATAATAATAATAATAATAATAATCAAATGAGAAACAAAGCAAAAACAGAGCAAAAAAAAAAAAATCGAATATGGTGGGAAAACCTTGTTGTTGCTGTCTCTTAAAAAGAAGAAATAAAAGTCAAATTTTTATGAAAGAAATAAAATTATTATTGTATTTCATTTTCATCTATTTTCAATAGAATTTATTATCACCATTGCTAAATGGGGTTCAAAATCACAAGGACTTGAATATTTTCAAATGCAAGTTATGTGACAAAGGCACCCTTCATAATTAAAGGCAAATTCAAGGCTCTCTTCTTGAATATAATCTTCATTAAATCTCAAATTTTTCATCACCAAACACCACCCCACAGCTTAATCAGGAAAAGCAAAAAAAACCAAAAAAACAAAAAAACAAAAAAAAAATCAAAAACAAAAACAAAAATAGAAGAGGAGACAAACTGTCTAAGCAAGGCAGGCTCCTTCAATAAAATTCGCACCCCAAAAAATTTTAATCAAACCTCATTTTTGAAGCATCTTGCATATAATTTTTGAATTCAAAAAGCATAATCTAATAATTAAAAAAACTTAACCTTGTTCATCTCATCCCCATCTCACCCTTACGTTAAGGAAAACAAAAGACCAGACTTGAGACACCTAATCTTGTGTATCCTATATGAATTATCAATTCATAGCCAACTCCATTTTCCTCTCTTGCAAAATCTAGGTAAGAGAGTCCAACTCTAGGTCATCGCAGGCTTCATTGGCTGGAAGTTGTCATGGAAGAGTAGGTCCATCTTGCAAATACCAGATCTATCGTACAAAAATTGCCTACTCCGAAGCTTTTGCTGTACCATAGAGCTGGACTATTATTTATTTCACAGTTCAATGAAAAATGAATCCAACCAAGGTTCATGTTTCTGGATCACATTGACCTAAAAACAATGAAATTATTCAACAGTCTTCCTCTGATTAATTGGATGGACGAGGCAACACAACATAGCAGCATACTTGGCAAGATAATGAAATGGACGATCTTGAGATTACTCATAAATTGAAGCTTTAAACGGTAATCAGTCTTCTTATGTTGTGGCCTGTAGGGAAGACCTGTATCATGCATTTACCAACTTGTTTCTGCGTGTCACTGTCATAATGGCCTCTTGATCTACATTTATCTAACATCAGAAAGTTATGGTACATTAAATTCAAAGCTAAGGCGCTTTCAGTTACAATGGTGCATATGAGCTTCCTCAAGGTGATGCGGGTAGGAAAGAATTTCAAGAGACTACACCAGCAGCAGTGCAATGCGACTTTGCATCAATTCAGGACAAGATTTTCCTCAATCATCTCTAATGGGGTACTTAGAAGAAATTATGTGACCAACCTGTTCAGGAAGTTTACAATGTGCAGATTACAGACTGCAATAAACTTCCTCCCAGGAAAGCAACGGGCATTTATGGGTCATGGCTGACTAATTGAACAACAGAATTTGGTCATTTTGCATATTCTTTACAATGTAGAGCAATACCTTCCTCCTCATATCCATTTACAATATCAAACTCATCCTCTTCTGCAGGACTATGGAAGCGCAGAGACGAAGATCGTGATGAAACTGTCAGAGCAAAGGCATGAGAACTCTTTTAACTTCAGCATTTGAAGTCTGAGGAAACTAAACAAGGGAAAGACAATAGGCACTGTAAACATACCTTCAACCATGTCCTTTGTTTTGTGAAGGAGAAAGGTCCCAGAAAGGATAGTCACAAATCCACACATCTCTGTAATTATTTGAGTTGGATTTTGTCCATCCCAATCCTGTAATTAGGAGATGAAAAGAAAGAAAAGGCATCAGAGAATCAGCAAAAGCAAGACTAAAACGTCAGATTCCAATGAGCTTCAGAAGGATAAGAATCCAGAACCGTAAAACACTAAAAGATTTTTCTATCCAGAAGCAAGGTCATATTTAATTAGTACAGAGTAAATTAGCCATGACTTTGCGTTATGCAAATGAAAAACGAACTCAAACTCTTATCAGTCAGCTTAACACCATTATATTTCAGTATTGTAATACCCACAGCCAAATGGGCCACACCAGCGATAAGCTTGGAAAGTCAAATTGCTAGTCTCCTACACAACTTCATAAACATGAAATACATAAGGTGTTCACTTCAGAATTCATAGAATAGCAAGGACAGTCTTTTTACAGCAACAATAACAATTTGGGCCTTTTATCACAAATTTTGGGATCCGCTATATGAAAGACAAACACCGAAAATCGAAAAAAAAAAAGATTGAATTTGTGTGGATATCTAAACCTATCTTCTTAACTAAATCCATCTATCATATCTTTACGAATACACTGCATCCAAGTTTTTAACGGTCTATCTCTACGTTTTATTAACTCTCACATTTTTAAATTTTCATTCTTCCTAACAAGTGCGTCCATAGATATTCATCACACATGCCCAAACTATCTTAAACGGTACTTTTTCATCTTATCTACAATTGAACTAACTATCAACTTATTACGTATCTCATCAATTCTAACTCTATCTTTTTTAGTTTTGCCACACATTCATCTAAACATTCTCATTTTCACAACAATCATTTTTTGCTATTGTTGCTATTTAATAACACAACACACAATGACATACAATAGTGCAAGTTTTATTGCGACTCTATAAAATTTTCGTTTTAAATATAATGGCATCGTACGATCACAGAGGACTCCAGATGTCTTTCACCATTTCATACAACCCGCTTGAATTATATTATTCACATTTCCATCGATACTGTCATCGTTTTGAATGATGAAATCAAGATATCCAAATCGTTCACTTTTTGAGACTTCTCTTCCTTCTAATCTAATCGTTTTTTCATTATCCTGATGGTTGCTGCTAACTTTACATTTCATATACTCAGTTTTGACCCTACTTAATCTAAATCCTCTGAATTCTAACGTGACCTTCCATAACTCTAATTTAGTATTGATACCCTCTCCAATTTTATCAACTAAAACTATATCATCCATGAAGAGCATATACCATGGTATTTCATTTTAGATATTTTGTGATTTCATCTAACACTATTGCAAATAGTATGGGATTCAATGTCGAGTCTTGATAAAACCCAATGTTAATAGGAAAGTTATCGCTCAAACCCCCGCAAATTCTTATATTGATCACAACTTTTTCATATATATCCTTAATAAGATTAATATATTTTAACAAGATCTCTTTATTCATCAGCGTCCACCACACCACCTCCTTAGGGACCCTATCATATGTTTTTTCTAGGTCAATGAATACTATATGTAAGTCTCTCTTCTACGCTCTAAATGTCTTCATCAACTGTCTTAACAAGTAAATTACTTCAGTGGTGGATCGTTCTAACATAAATCCAAATTAATTTTGAGACACACTTATCTTCCGTCTTAATCTATACTCTATCACTCTCTCCCATAATTTTATCATATTACTCATAAATTTAATTTCTTTGTAGTTAGAACAATCTTGTATGTCCTCCTTATTTTTATACAGCAGAACAAGTATACTCTCTCTCTCTATATTTAGGATATTTTCTTTGTTTATCAAATTTTATTAAAAAAAACCGTTAACATTACTACGTCAAATTCACCTAAACATTTTCACATGTCAATAGGGATATCATCAGATCCTATGATTTTGTTATTTTCATTCTTTTTAGAGTCTCTTTTATTTCATGGGAACGAATTTTATGTTTAAAATTTCTATTAATCTCTTCTACAGGAATCTCGATATTTTCTATACCAATTGTATTATCAATATTAAACAAATTTTCAAAATATTCTCTCCACCACTTTTTTGTGTCTTCGTTCTTTACTAATATATTATTAGTTCCACTTTTAATATATCTAACTTCGTTTAAATCTTTTTTTTTCCCTTAATTTGAGAATTCTATAGATCTCTTTTTCCCCGTCTCGATTCTCCAGTTTCTTGTATAATTCGTTATACACCTTATTTTTTTATTCGTGGATAATCTTTTTTACATCTTTTTTTTTTGCATTTTTGTATTTTTCATAGATCTTGCGACTACTATCACTTTAAGGTTCATATAATTCTCTGTTTTTATTCGAATAACAGTTTGTATTTTCTCATTCCACCACTATAACTCCTTGCCTACTGGAACACTACCTCTAGATCCTCGAAGGACCTCCCTACCTATATTCTTAATATTATTAGACATCTCTTTCCATATTGTTTTTAAATCATCATTAGTAGACCAATTTGTTACTCCAATTACTTTGTCTCTAAAAGTTCACTCTTTCCCCTTTTAAGTTCCACTACTTAATTCTTGGCTCCATATATGATTGACATTATTTTTGTCATTTAGACACTCGTACGTCCAAAACTAAAACTATGTGTTGAGTCGCTACACTCTCGCTCAGTATAACATTACAATCCTTGCAGGTCATTTTATCACCTCTCCTAGTGAGAAACAAATCTATCTCAGTAGCATTTGATTGCCGTGATTATGTGCGACTTTTTATCCTGAAGGTGTTTACGAGTGCCAAATCGAACACTATACTGAACTACCGAAACCAAAGTTTCCATATATGATTTCGAATCCCCCATTTTTCTCTCCTATATGTCAATTTATACTCATCCAATAAATAACTTCTCCCCACTCGATATGACTTGTATAAATTCATCTAAATATTTTCAAAATTGTTTTTTACTAATTGCATCTATATCTATTTAGATCGTATACACACTAACTATATTAATTACGTTTTTTCCATTCACTAACTTGATGAATATAATTCTATCTCTATTCTTTTTTATCTCTACTACGTTTTATAGTAGTTCTTTATGTACGATTACTCCTACCCGATTCTTAGTTTTATCCTTACCTGTGTACCAAAGTTTATGCCTATAAGTCTCTATTACTTTGATTTTCTCTCTCACCCACTTGGTTTCTTGGAGACACATAATATTAATTTTTCTTCTATCAATTACTTCTTCTATCACTCCTAACTTTCCCATCAGGAATCCTATGTTTCAAGTGGCTAAACAAATCCTATCCTCATGAACTATATTATTTACCAACACCCTAATGTCCCTTGGTAACTTGCCACTATACCTGAAATCCGATATAGCGCGTCGCTTGGGGGGAAACGCCCCAAATGTTTTCTTATATTTGTCTCTCATTTTTAATTTAACAAAAGATTTTACACTTACTGTTAACCTACCGCAACACTACTTCTTTATCTGGGTTTGGAACCGACAAGGACAGTCTTTTTAATTTAACAAAATCTAGTCAACCAAAACCAAGCAACTTTAAACATCAGGAAAATTGTGGGAGAGGAAAGGGAAAAGGGTACCTTAAACATGATCACACTCGCCACAATGGTCAATGTTGTAAACATCACGTAGTATATAGGAGATACAACAGCCGTATTGAAAGTATCAAGAGCCTGCAAGATTTTAAACATAAAGGCAAAGGTTTAAGAAACGAAATACAAACATAAGGAGGACAAAAAGGAACAAGAAGCATTCAGTTCCACCATATAAATGCCAGTAAGGATTTATAAGAATAGCCACTCCACAGTTCAGTGGTCATCAATTGCATGAAGCTTCATGACAAATTTGAATAGCCCGTTTCCAATGGGTTGTTGGAGAAATCAGGGGTTTATGAATGATAATACGAAACATGAACATATAAAAATATCAGTGATAAAACCAAGTAACCCAACTTTCATTTTCATTTGCCCATGTTCAATATAAAAGAAGTTTCAACGCACAAAGCACAATACTTAGTAAGCTTAGTATACAAATACAAATGTGTTGTTTCTAACTGCATGCAGCACTACCATTTTAAGTTCCCGCAAAGTTCATTTTTACTGCCCCATTCTTAAGCATGTAAGACATTACATAGCCTTGAGAATCAAATCAATAAGAAGACAACTATAAAAAAGCAGTTTAAGGTCATAATAGGACCGTCACAAGAACAATCATGTATTCCGTTTCCCTTGGAGGCCCCATTAAAGATAAATGAGTTGTAACAATTTTTCCATAAAATGCCAACGGCATGTCTAAGATCCATTTAACAATGATATCTCTTATGAAATTTATCCAAAACACAGCAAAAATTAGGATATAACATATAGACCATGAATGCACTGACAAGGTAACATCTATGAGAGAGCTATTATAATAGTATCCAGATATGATTTCAAAAGATGAGTTCGTGAAAAAACACATGGAGGATTCACCTTATTCAGGTAATTCATTTGTGTAATTATACAAATAGCTACAAATATGGCAAAGGCCCAAGTTTGGGGATATATCAACTGATTCATTCCTGAAAATGTTAACTTCAGAGCAATCCCAAGTGCCTTAACACTCATAACCTGTAAGAACACATAATAGCAGAATAGGAATATAAACCATCTTAAGTAAAAGAATAATTAAATAAATAAAAACTAAAGGGACTAAATGTAGAGATGAGGCAAGTAGAACAATTCACTAGATTGAAAAGTCAATAAGAGCACAAGAGAATGTGGCCATACCGATAGTGATCCTACAAGTGAACAAACACCAATATATACCATAATATGTGTCCGCCCATACTGCGGTATAAAATGAATAATGAGTACTAATGCTGCTGCAATCACCAAAGCTGCATAACAAAGAAATGCTGCCAAAGGTACGCAATTGGAGAGAATAGGTCAATTTGGGATTGATCTTCTCTTTATTATCAAGATAAACCAGAGAGGAAAAGCAATTTACAAAGGAAGACAATCTCCTGCATAGAGCAACGAACCTGGCTCTGTGGCAAGATCCCACACTTCTATTACAGACTCGATCTCACGCTCTGGAGGAGCATGTAGAACAATAGTTGTCGAACCAACAACACAGAGAACACAACCAAGAATCCCAAAAATATGTAATTTCTCCTGTAAAATTACATGTGCAAGTGCGGCACTGCAACAAACCAAGGTATTAGCACCCATAACCAGAGAAAATAAAGATACAATAACACAGTGGAAAATTTCTTCTTGCCTGATAATTATACTAAGGGCACCCAAAGGAGTGACTAAAATAGCCGGAGCAAATGCATAAGCTGCAAAGTTAGCAACTTCCCCAACAATCACTGTAACAATGGCCAAAGACCAAATTAGGGTCAACATTTAATGTTCCAGACTGGAGATTCATAAATTGCATAATGACTTGTGTTCAAGGCTCAAGTTAAAAAAGTAAATCTGACTAAATGCAAAAGGCATGATTGTAGGAATTAGATCTCTCATTTGTCAGTTAAATAAGCTTCATTAATGGGGCTCAAAGTTCAAGAAAATCTAGGATTTGGGAAAATACTAACAGAGGTCCGGTCATGTCCTCAGTGCTTTTTATTCATTTCACAAACCATTCGAACTTGGATAATCTATTACTTATCCATTCCAATTTAGGTCTTATTTCTGAGAACTGACCATCCTCTTCCCCCTTTTTCTAGCTTAATTTAAGGGCAGGATTGATGCAAGATCTTATCAGGCGTCTAATGTCTTATTTAAATTTGAAGAAGCCCCATCTGCCAAGACAACAACGGCCAAACAAAACCCATGATCAGAGGCAGCACACGGATAATGTGGAACCAGATATTCAATTCTTCCAAAGCCTATGGTGTGATCCAAATCCTCTTCCGCAGGTGTAAGAGTCTGATCATTTCTCCAGCCATCGCCAAGGAACTGCTAAATCCAACCGGTTAAATGCAGCAAAGTAAAGGAAATACTTCCAGATTTAGTTAGCTAATTAGCATTATTTATCCAGTGTATTAATACTATCAACTAATCCTCCTCAAGGATAACTAGCTAAAAGTACAAAATCCTGACAATTAACTGAACTGAAGCATCTTTAATTCAAACTCTGCTCTTTGATTTAAAGGGTGATGGTTTAAACTACAAACCTGATTGAAACGTAAATGAAGTACTTTGTGTATCTCAAGTAATATCTGCTATAAATTTGTTGTAAGGGAACAAAATCAAAAAAATTTCTTAATGGACAAGGAAAAGTAACTAGATAAACATACTTGTTATCATGCCAGCCCACCAGAGTGGCTCATTCAAGTAAGAAAAACCCCCAGCACCTGAGAAACATAATGACATATATAAACGCACCATCAGCATCAGCTGCTTTAGCATTGTAGCCTAAAAACTTACAGAAACCATATGCCTATTGCATGCCATAGCACATTTTCTCTTTAATCAACTAAAGAACGTAATACACTTGGGATCAAAGATGAGAAAGAAGGTAATTACGTAATACTGTTGTCACCTACAAAGGACACATGTTTCAGCCACTAAACTACTAAAATTTCCAAAGATAGCAATTAATAAAAGGAATCCACAGGAAAACGCAATTATGCAAAGATTAAAACATGTTTTTAGTAGTATTCTGTGTTGGAAACTTGTATTTATCGCATTAAGCAAAAGAGGCGAAAATTCTATATTAATCTGCCACACTTCACCAAACCACATGAATCAACAGGATCATTAATTTCTTTCAGCAACATCGATCTCATTGCATATTATTTTTTCAGAAAGCAGTTCGGATGGAGTGACACATTACACGTCATCCTCAAATGCCTCATGCAACCCAGTAGATTCTATTGATCTTTTCTTATATATATTTTTCAAGCCCAAAGCATCTAGTTTACCATGCCATTGAAATCCGTTGATTGATGTGAACTCAAATAAGATAAGCTATGTCATCGGATTACTGCATAAAAGAAACAAAACAAATCATTTTTCAAGGCCTCCATAAAAAATGAGCTTTCAAGACATGGGCGGAAGGAAATATTCCATAATCTAAACTAAAACCCAAGTATTGCTGCTTCACAAGACCTCAACTTTCCATAAATTCAAACAAGTAAATCCTAACATGACAGGGAAAGGTTAAGACACAGAATTCGACATTATTAATGGAACTCAAACTTTCTACTTTCCCTTATTGAACCCAAATACAGCCACTGCATGAAATTTATTAGATTTCGGGCTCAGATCTTATGTTACAGCTATTAGGAACAATTAAGAATCAAACTAAGAGATCAAGTCAGCGCTATTTCAAACTCAGTCTAACCACTACAACCGAAGAGCTGCTCCAAATCACTACATCAGGCATCTACTACTCTTGCAGAATCCCATAACAGTGCTAATCAACTAGTAAACCGTAAAATTCAAGTATGCAAAGGAAAATTTGAGTTGAACTCGTACCCGCACGAAGACCAGAAGCGCCAGCTTTCTTCAAACCTTTCTTCTTGACGATGAAACTGGCGCCAATAAAGATACTGGAAGAGAGAGCAAGTATCAAACCCTTGATGTTATCAGAAGTCATTCCATCATAAAAATCGCCGGAGTTACGAGAAATCTCCGGCGATTCCGCCATGACCGAGAAGGAAAAGCTAGAAATCGCAATTCAGAAGAAGGCGAGGAAGTAGTAGTCACAAAACCCACATTGTTTCCCTTCATTTTAGATCCATCGAGTAAACCAACATGCATCGGTCAGTTAAATTTACTCCGCTCGTCGTTTCTCCCTTGTCGCCTTCGAATAGAGAAAGAAAGTCAATGAGAGAGAGAGAGACAAAGGAGTTGCAATTAATGAGTGTGAAGCGATGGGAGAAAATCGAGATCGTTTTCTGACAATCTGTCAAAAGGCGAGAGAGCAGAATAGTTGCAGAAGGCTGCTGATTTGTACCGAGAGAGAGAGAGAGAGAGAGTGAGAGAGAGAAGAGAGAGAAACTGAAAATGGATATTCGTTTGGTTTATTTTGTGCTCGAGACGTTGATACGTCCCCTTGAGAGATAAGAAAGAAGCAAAGGGAAGCGAGGGGCATTTGCCACTAGCTATTGCCATGGCTTTTTCTCTAGCGCAGGTGCGTTACACGTGTCCATTGTGGTATTTAAATGTTTCATACTAAATTTACTTAAACACCCCCTTCGGGTATCTCGTCCCCCACCCTTTTTTCCCCCTTTTTGGGGAAAGTATATACGCGGAGCGATTTTCCAGCTGTTTTTCTATTTTTTGTTGTCGGCGGAAATGTAAATGTGGGAAAGAGATGAATTTTGAATTTATTTAATTAGAAAATTTTGAAGTGGGGAATGAATAATGTTAGTCGCACGAAAGTGGAATCAATAGGAAATACATAATATACTATATGACTTTAATATAAAATAGTATTAATTGTAGCAAATGAATTTTAAATTACAAATAGCAAATGGGATTTAATCTCAAATTTTGAGTACACTTTTTAAGAAATCAATATAGGGAAGAGGAGAGAAAATAAATAAAGAAATAATATAAAAATTAAAAATTAAAAATATATAAGAAAAAATTAAAAATATTAAAAATAATAAAAAAATAAATAAAAATAAATTATTCATGAAAATTTAAAATAATAATAATAACAATAATAAAAGTATATTATTTTAACTGATTCAATCTCCTACGTCACTTATTCTTAACTATACTCAACTAAATGTTTGACTTTCATATATTTATGGATAAATTTTATTCAGATTTTTAACGTTCTATTTCAACATTTCCCTAAATTTGCTATATTTAAGATCTTATTCCTCTTAATTGATGGTTTTCGTTATACATGTCTAAGTCATTTTAAGGATATTCTCTCATTTGATTTAGAATTAAACTCAATCCCAACTTAATATGTATCTTTTCATTTATATTCATATCTTTTTTTATTTTTACTATATATCCATTTAATTATTCTTATTTTAACTATAATTATATAATATTTTGTTATTTAATGGATCAATACTCAGTGCCACACAATAATAATGATCTTAATGTGATGAATTTAGATAATCAAAATTGCATTAATCAAATCAAATCAAATCAAATCAATTTGTTTTATAAATTGGTTTGAATATATTATATGATAGTCCATGTATTCTTTCAGTCTATTTGATTCAAAATATATTTGATGATCTAATATTATTTTTTTAAGTTCATTTAACATTATTTGGTCTGTCAAATAGTGTATTTAATTAATTTTTAATTGAATTATAAAATATTTTATAAATTAAAAAAGGAAAATTGACAAAATATAATAATATATATTCTCATATAAAATTTAATTTATTTAGTTTTAACTTATGGTCCACCTATAAATTCTAGTAATCGTTTTAATTTTATTATTTGTTGTAAACGAAAAAAATGATTTTATTATTTTGTTATACATGGAAAAAAAATTTTTTAAAAAAAATTGTTTGATAAACAAAAATAGAGGAAAGGATTTTTTTAAACATAAAAAAATCCAAAGAAACAATGAACCAATATTATTCAAGTAACAAATATATGATCATGATATAATATAATACAAAATTTATTGAAATTTTAGATATTTGCATAAATTGAATAATGTAGTATAAAAAACTTTGCATTAAAAGATTATGAAATATATGGACGTTGGATCCAACCTAAGGACTCGTGTTTTCTAGCTTCGTATCAGACATACATTTTTCTTGAGCTCTACTACTATTACTATTACCATTACTAAAAAATTAAATGCATAGAAAATGATTGCAATGGTTAAACCTTAGAATTTTGGGTCAAATGCCCTGCCCAAATTACAGTAGTCAGATTAAAAATAGATATTTTATGACATGTCATAATAATGTTAGGAGATGCAGCAA
This sequence comes from Dillenia turbinata, assembly GCA_037126225.1. Taxonomy (NCBI): domain Eukaryota; kingdom Viridiplantae; phylum Streptophyta; class Magnoliopsida; order Dilleniales; family Dilleniaceae; genus Dillenia; species Dillenia turbinata. The sequence continues at coordinate 6,358,195 of JBAMMX010000005.1, forward strand.
CATGGTACTGGTGTTTGAGCTGTGGTTCCCCCTGGTGATAGATATTGGGGCAATATTCCTGATTTCTTCATTAAAATGTCAAGCTTGACGTTATTAGTACTTTCTAGTAACAGTCTCCCCGGAGTTGTCCCAAGCTTTCCTTCATATGTTCCAGTTGATGTTGATGGGAATAAGGATCTAATTAACAGTATAGCAACTGCTCCAACAGCCACAATATCAAAGAAGAAGAAATCAGTTGTTGCTGTTGTGGCTGCTATTCTTGCTGCTTCTCTTGTTGGAATTATATATTTATTGCTCTCCACACGGTTCTACAGAGTCAATGACGAGCAGATACAATTGACGGAAGAGCAATCTCGCCCTCAATTCATTGTTGGAAACATTATTGCTGCAAATGGAATTCACAGATCCAACATAGACTAATACAAAGCCATGGAAGAGGCTTCAGACCCGCTAAAGATTACCTTGAAGACAAGGTTCTTACCCTACTATGAGGCCTTGATGCCATCCGGAACATGCTATTAATCAAGAAGTTCAGCTTGAGTGACAAAATATTCCAACAGGGAAGCCATGAAAGGTTTGGGCGACATCTCGAGTCTCTTGGAATGCTCAACAACTCTAATATCATGACAACTGTTAGACTTTATTGGCACAATGACAGATTGAAAGTTAATAAAATTTTTTCAAAATAATAAATAGTCGAATTTTCAGTAAATCTCAATAAACAATACAGAAAAAAAATATGAGAACCGTGAACTCTAAGTTTGATAATTAGAATATCGTAGAAAATTCACAATATTGAACCACTATCACGATTTCATAACATCTCAATTCTAAGTTTAGTAATTAGAATATCGTAGAAAATTCTTTACTTAAAATTTTGTAAACCGTCTCAATGAATTTCTCTCACTCTCAATAGATGTGCAATCTTAAAATGAGTAATTTCAAGAACAATGTCATAGTCCTCTCATTCTCTAAATTTAGTGCACGTACAACTCAATAAGAAAAATTGGAGAATTAGTTATCAAAGTCATGGGATAATGAGAGTTATCCCATTATCTCATTTCAAATTTGAATTTTTGATCATGGTAAAATACCCCTATGTGAATATTTACCAACATCTCCAACTTATATACGAGAGCATTTTACAACCGTCGCAAAATCATAACTCATATGATCTTACCACATCACCTTGTTGAACTTTCATATGGAATTGGATATCATGCGATTGGCGAGTATATCTGCACACAAAGACTTCTTAATACACCTGTTAGAATGATCGAGTAGTTACCATTAGTATTAAAATAAACTCGTTGTACCTCAAATCCAAGACAAATTACATCTATCTAGCCATTTTTCTCATCGAAAATAATCCTCAATAATTACTCGATCGTGTATTCACTATTATGTTTGAATTCCTATATGAATAAACATAAAAGACTGGTCGGTGAATACAACACTATGATGTAATGTCAATTGGTCTTCATTTTCCCAAACTCAAATCTATCAGTTTCAACTCAGCTACTTTCATAGATCTGACTCTTAGAGTTCAATTTATCTTTCGGGTCATAGGTAAATAAACTAAAGTAACGAACACTGAACCAGAACCTTAAGAAGTAGCCAAAAGTAATAAGAGTACAAGAGATGTCACCTAATGAATCTTGGGTCTCATATAGTGGGGTTCGGGGATAAATATCAAATCATCGTCTTAAATAATATAAATCCCACTATTTCTAGTCGTTTTATCACATATGGTATGAAACACGTGTCACAATATTATTTTTCCATCTTTCAAAAAGGCATACGTCAGATTTCTCTAACACTGTACAGGTATGAGACTTAGTCTACACATAAAATTTTATCCAGAGATATCAGAAAGAGTAATTCAGAGACAATATCACAAATCGCAGGTGATATCTGAAATCTCATACTTGGCTACTCACAGACAACATGGATGTGGGTACATCCATGTCGATTATATCGCATATGATCTCATTTTGAACACGTATCAGGACGACTTATGTGCTAATAGGGTCACTCTTAAAATCTCTTACAATTAGAAACCATCTCATCTTCGCTCACTCAGAGCTAGAGGTGGTTACTCGTGTGAGAGAGTCGACCTCACCTGCCTGACATATCTTTTATCACATCACAGAATATATATATATATATATATATATGATAAAAAAAGAAAATACATAAAATGAAATATAATTTAAGTGTGATTGAATAATGTGCAATAATCATACATATAAAATGTCAATAAGTATCAATGTTATCAATACAGTACAAATTGAGAAATGTCAAAAAGTACCCAACCTAATGACTCTCTATACCCTAAAAAGGAGTCTCTAGTAATGGATTTGATGAAAGGATCAGCCACCATATTATGTGTAGAAATGTACTTGACGATCACTTCAACCTTCTCGATGATATTTCTCACGAAATGATATCTGGTATCAATGTGTTTTGTCCTACTATGATATTTCGGGTCTCGAGTGTAAGCAGTAGCAAACTGATTATCACAGTAGATCATCACTAACCTCTCACTATCTACCACAATCCTTAAGTCATCTAATAGTCTCCAGTACCAAACACTCTCCTGAACTGCAATTGTAAAAGCCACGAACTCAATGTTCATCATAGATAGAGCCATACAGGTTTGCTTCTTATTACTCCAAGAGATGGCATCGCTATTGAACAAGAAAGCAAAACCTGATATCGATTTGCGTTTATCCAGATCGCTACCCCAATCGGCATCTGAATATCCCATAAGGCGCAAGTCACATTCTCTGTAACACAAGAAGAAGTTCACAATTCTCTTAACATATCGAAAAATCCTTTTCACTGCTCGCCAGTGACCCCTTTCAAGATTTGACTGATATCTACTCACCAAGCCGATTGTATAACAAATGTCCGATTGTATACACAATATCGGGTACATCAGACTTCCCACTGTACTGGTGTAAGGTATTTTACTCATTTCTCCCACTTTTTCCTGAGTTATAGGGCACATTTTTAGGTTTAGGCTATCACATTTGGCGATCGGAGTATCTATGGGATTACAATCACCCATCCCAAAGAGGTCGAGAATCTTCCTAATGTAGGTCTCTTATGAAAGAGTTAACATTCTTCTCGAACGATCCCTCTGGATCTGAACTCCAAGAATTAACTCAACTTCACCCATGTCCTTTATGTCGAAACTCGATGACAACCATGTTTTAATGTTCATCAGATACTCAATATTATTCCCAACCAATATTATGTCATCCACATACAACGACATGATCACAAAAAAGTTATCTGAACAATTAGATAGACACAATGATCATCCTTGATTATCGTAAAACCATAAGATATAACTTTCTCGTGAAATCTTAGATACCACTGCCTGGATGATTATTTTAGCCTGTATATCGACTTCCGAAGTCGACAAATCTTATCATCCCGACCTACTAGAACGAACTCAGAGGATTGTTCCATGTAGATCTCCTCATCCAAACTCCCGTTAAGGAATGCGATCTTTACGTTTATCTGGTGTAACTCTAAATCCATACTCACAACAATCGCCAATAATAGACGGATTGATGTAAACTTGACTATAGGGGAGAAAGTCTTATCGTAGTCAATGTCCTTTGTCTGTGTATAACCCTTTACTACCAGATGGGCCTTGTACCTCTTTATCGATTCGTCGATCTTTATTTTGATTTTGAGAATCCACTTGTTCTCAATGACCTTTTTATTATTAGGTAAGTCAACTAGATACCGGATCCTGGTGAGTCTCATAGATTCCATTTTCTCCTATATAGCCTTTAACCATTGGTTTTTCGCTGGACCCTTGAGAGCTTCCTGTATTGTCCTAGACTCTTCATCGTTCTCGGGAGTTACAATGAGAATGTCATCCTCAATCGAGAAATGACGACGAAATACATGTCCCTGGCAACTTCTATGAGGAGGGAGAGCCTCCTCACCTCCAGATGGACCACTCCCACTAGGATCAAGATTCGTAACAGTCTCTTGAGTCTTGCCACTGGGCTCAGTTGAGTCACTAGACTCATTCATCTCATTGAAGGTGTAGTCTCGATCGATTTCTCCTCTCTTAGGGAAATCATTATTAAAGAATATGGCATCACGAGACTCAATTTCAGTGACAGTGTTGTCCGAATGCTCACCTAGGAACATATTTCCCTTGGAGTATTCAGAATATCTTATAAAGATACACTTCTTTTGTCGTTGGCCTAACTTGCTGTATTGATACGAGAAATTATAAACATACGCGGTATAATCTCATGGCCTCAAATGGTTAAAGTCAGGCTGCCTTCCGATCCAAAACTCGTATGTGATGCTGATTACGAAGTTCGTTGGGACACGGTTAAGGACGTAGACAACAGTCAACAACGATCTCCCCAATAGGAGATTGGTAAATTGGCCTGCGCCATCATCGATCTCACTATCTCTAACAGAGTCATATTTATTCTTTCGCCTACTCCATTTTATTGATGAGTAACAAGAATAGTTAACTGTTTCGTAATACCCCTCTCGAAATAAAACTCTTTAAACTGTTCAGACAGATACTCGTGCCCCCAATCATTTTAAGAGTTTTCACACTCAACTCTAACTGATTCTCGACCTCGCTAATAAATCTTCTGAAACGCTCTAGTGCCTCAAAATTATGCGAGATCAGATAGACATAACCGAAACAGGTGTAATCATCTATAAACATAATAAAATACGTGATTCCGTTTCAGACTCTCACATTTATGGGTCCATAAATATTAGAGTGGACCAACTGTAATGGAATCTCAACTCTCATTACTTTTCCAAATAGTTTTCTCGTAGTTTTACCTGTTAGGCAAAACTCACACAAAAACAACTCGACCCTGGTTAGCGGGCCCATAAAGCCACTCACAACTAACCGGTTCATCCTCTCTTCCCCTATATGGCCAAATTTACTATGCCAAACAATCACATCATTAACTACATTATCAGATGCAAAGGCAATAAAACGGAATTAAATTCAGTACATAAAGTCTCTCATGGATTAAACCAAAACATGTTAAAAAAACTGTTATCATAAATGGAAACTCTAGAGTTTTCCAATAAAAAAAAATATCCTAATTGATCAAGACATCAGACAGACACGAGATTCTATCAAATCTCGGGAGCATACAATACATCACGTAGATACACGATTTGGTTATTTCACAGCATTAGCTTGCATATACCAATCACTTTCACTTCCACAAATACTTCGTTCCTCACATACAGTCTCCTCGCATAGGGACTCAATCCACGAAACTCCACGTACGCACTTCTGTCACGAGTTACATAGTCGATGACTTCTGAGTTTATAATCCATAAAGGAGAGGAGTCAGCGAGCATCACAATAATTGACACATAACTCAAACCATGTAAAGAAGAAATATGCACCTTTCGCTCACCACACTCGCGTATGAAATGCCTATACTTGCCACACACGTAGCACTAGATCTTGCTCTTATCGAGTTCATTCTTTTTGCGTTTCTACCCTTTGTCGTCAGTCTTAACAAACACCTTCTTCTTGTCGTGACCTTTGGTATTCTTCTCATTTTTGTGTCACTTGCGCTTGGTGTCTTGGGAGCTCTAACTCGACTCCACCTATAAGCATAACCCGAAGATCTAACCACCTTTTGGCGCTCCACCTCGAGCTCACAATACCTATTCACATCCATGAAAGTACGAACACTCTCGGTGTATGTCAGGTCGGTCTTAACAACATCTCAGGAGTCCGACAAAAATTGAATCACTCCCAATACTTGAAACTCATCTGACATTGGTTCCCCCATATTCTTTAGAGATGCAATCATACTTGACATATGTATCAGATGCTGTTTCATAATATGATCAGACCTCTTTTATACATAATAAACTTGTAAGTCATCATCCTCAACTTAGGAGCTAACCGAGAGCCATAATACTCTCTCAGAGCAAACCAGATCGATATTGTAATAGAATACTGCTCATATATCGGGATTAGCTTATCGTGCATGCTGCTCAGATCACCTTAGCTTGGCCATTTTTCTTCTTTCATGCATGGTACGCCTCTTGATCTCGTCTCGCCTGTGGCGTGGTACTTTCCCTGGGTCCTTCATCTCGTGTTTCAGAACTTCCCCAAACTCTTGTTTCTCGAAGACAAATTAAACCTTCTAGTACCAAATGTCATAATTGTTACCGTTTAGCTTGTCTCCATTCACAAGATCCAATATGACAGTCTTTGTAACAACCATAGTCTCTGTTACATAAAAAAGAGAGACATGAGTGACAAATGATGCTTAATCTCATAATTTTGTGCACCTTACGAATCAATATGACCTAAATCATTCTAGTACAGACTCCAAAACAAGCGTATGAGTCAACGGACACCATACACCACAATCTCGAATAACATCTTACCATTCAGATTAAGATTCGGTACACAAAAACCCACAATTAGTCACATTTAATGGCATATGATCCTCAGAAAAATCTCATTTTCCGTTCCAGCAAGACTTGAAGCGCCGTCAGTAGGTCCACGCATTCGCGGCGCATCCTCACACACCTGCACGTGCGTATGAAGCAAGACAGCGCGTGACAAACGCACGACACGTCTATCACACGCTCTCACGTGCCTTCCGGGTCTCGACCCGGGTTGTACCCGGATCTGGGTTGGAACCGACCCGAACTTGACCCAGGAGCTTATGCGCCTCAGTGCCCGTGACATCCACGCGTGAGCTTCCCTACACATCACGTGCATGACGTGCACACGCCACGGACCCAAATCGGGTCTTCTCCACCCGATGGGTCCTGCAACAGGATTTTTCAACTCGGTTGCCAAAAAAAGTGTTTTTCGGCCCAGTTTTTATCAGATTTTCATTGCAAACTTTAATTTCTCATTTTTCAATCATCCTTAACTCGATTTTTGGAAAATTCACGCCCTGAACTCGGCGAATCGAGAGTCCAAAATTTCGGCCCTTCGCAGTCATTTTTGAAACTCTATTTTCTGACAACAATAGCACACAATATTTATATCAAAATGTAGATCATCATGTCAGAAATATATATGGACCATTCTCATGTAACGATTTGCCCTCAATCTCTACAAATTTAGGGTTTTAGAGTCTTGATCACTATTCATAGCTGAGAATTTCAACCGAAATTTTTATAATCTAAACGTATTAAAAAAATTACGAAAAAATCATTTTTGTGATCTACGTTATATGTATAATATCGTAGTATAATTGAATTCACGAAACTCATTCGTGATTGAAACTTTAAATTTTATATCCTATATTTTTCATACCCAAATATTCCGAAAAATTTATTTTAATAAATCTAACCTGATTCTGATACCAATGTTAGACTTTATTAACACAATCACATAGCGGAAGTATGATAATAAAATTTTTTTAGAATAATAAATAGTCGAGTTCTTAGTACACCTCAATGAGCAATACAAATAAAACTCTGAGATCCACGAACTCTTTTCTCGAGCAAATTGATAGTCGATGATGGTCATAATATTGAACCATTACCATAATTTTACAATGTCTCAATTTTAAATCCGATGATTTAAACATTATAGAAAATTTTCTATTCAAAATTTTATATTCAATCTCAAAACGAGTAATCTCAAGAACAAGAACAATGTCACAGTCTTCTCATTCTCTAAATTGAGTGCACGTACAACTCAATGAGAAAAATGGGGGCGTTAGTTATCAAACTCATGGGATAATGGGAGTCCCATTATCCCATTTCAAATTCAAATTTTTTACCATGGTAAAATGCTGCATTTACCCACAACAACTTTGGCATATATGTTGACAGCAGACGGGTTATCCGTTCTACGAATATGCTGAAAATGGCACACTTTTTGATGTTCTTCATGCTGAAAAGTATGGTCTGGACTGGGTGAGCTGAGCCATTACAGTATGGCAATTGGAGTAGCTCAGGGTCTTGCTCTTCAACATGGATGTGCCTCTGGCTGGTCCAGTTCTGCTTCTTGACCTTTCAAGCAGTAGTATCTTCTCGAAGTCATTGAACGAGCCGCAGGCTGAGGATGCTGTGCTTTATAAGGTGATTGATCCATCCAAGAGCACTGGCAGCTTCTCTACTGTTGCCGGGTCTGTTGGCCCTGTTCCTCCAGGTAAATCACATTGAAAGCTTGATTCATGCAGCATACATTTTCAAGAGTTACCCTCAATTTGTTTTGGTGACTTGACATATTCAATGGTGCTTGTATTTGATCTCTAGATCATGTCTTTACCTTGTCTGTTGAGTATGCATGCACAATGAGAGTGACAATGGCCGGAAATGTGTACAGTTTTGGAGTAATTTTACTGGAATTGGTGACCGAAAATCCAGCAGCTTACAAGGGCACAGAGCTAGCCAAGCAGGTGTTGCGAAACTCATTGCAACAAGATAAGTGGGATCACCTCCTTGGTCACACGATTAGTAAAACATCAGTCGCTGTCAATAACCAGATGCCGGCAGTTCTGAAGATTGCTGTGAGCAGCCAGGCGAAAGATGAAGAGTGTGCTTCGCTTGCTGCTAAACGCGAAGCTATGTCCAGAGAATGCAATGCGTTATAGGTTTTGAACTCTTCCCTGTGTATAAAATATCCAACTGCTTATTACGCTACCTTATTTTGCTATGACAAGGAATGTATCACAGTTTTGGATGCAATGACTTAGCTCAGCAGGAGCTGCCATTTGTTTGATGGATGTGTTACTGATTTATCTTTCTTCCTTAAAACTCAAATGTGGCAGAAAGAACATCATTATCAGAATGGAAAAAGGGAGAGGTTCAATGTTGTTCTATCTGCTGACTGATGGCAGATTTTTGCACGAAGTTTTTGCACATAGCATCAGTGGGGTTTTTTATCAAAATAATATTTTTTTTATTTAAAATTAAATAAATAAGATTATTTTTTTTATTTTCCATAAACCGTAATATTTACTATTCATAACAAACTTAAAAAAAAAAAAAATCGATATCGCAATCTAAGACCACGACACCCATATCACTCTTAAGAATCACGATATCACTACTCTGTCCATACTTTACTTTGGCACCAGTCTTATCTGTACACTCCTTCCCCAACATCATCACTTTTTTATGCCTTTTGGATTTGTTTTTTCTGCTTTTGCTTCAACCCAAAATATCATGAAGAAATCTGTGACAAAAAACACAAACAAATAATTAATAAGAACCCCAACCTTTATAAATGGTGTATGATATTTGAAGAGACCGTGATATTAATTTTTTTAATAAAATTTATTAAAAACAGTAATTATCATAGTTTGGATTCGTGATATCACTAGTTTGGAAAATAAAAAAAATAATTCTATTTATTTAATTTTAAATAAAAAAAATTATTTTGATAAAAACCCGTATGAGTACCAACCATGTGTCCTTCCTACTTCTGGTGCATTGAGCAAGCTAAAAGGGCATCACACGCATATTGTAATTAGGCTGAATTTGGGATTATCCTCAAAATCGGTGAAAATTAAATAATTAACATATGACATGTCTGCCTAAAAAAGAAAAAAATAATGCCATAAGAAAGGGGGAAAAGTACAGGGACCATCTAAAATTAACAAGTAATTAATTTCATTCTCCCTATAAATCTCTTCCCGATTAGTAAATAATACAACTCGACCTTAAAATCGAACTTAGAGTCCATGAGTAATTTATGTATATATATATATATAATATTATATTTATTTTAATTTTTTATTATAATAATATATAAATACATATAATATATATTACCGATTTATTTAATAAATTTTTTATTTTAAAATTTTATTATTTAAATTTAATTCGATAATATAATAAATTTAATTCAGGCCTTTTAAATGCTGAAAGGTTTAGATCCAAGGGAAAACAAGCGAGTATTTGGTAGTATTCCTATTTAGAAGGAAAAAAGAGTAAATGAGTAGAACAAGAACGTACCAAATGAAACCCAAACAAAAACGCCGGTGACGGTGAGGTTGTTGAGGCCTACGCCACCTTTTTTCAAGAACCCATGCAACTCCCCTTCCAAGTCTCTTCTACGTCATATAGAAAACCTCACACGTTCTCTCTCTCTCTCTCTCTCTCTAAGCGCCTCTTTACTTGTTCCCTCCTCTCTCACACCCCCTAACAATGGCGGCTAACCTTCTCAATCTCAGCTCCTCCTTCACTCCTTCAATCCAATCCCTCCCCCGAAACCCTAATTTCACCCAATTCATCAGCGTTCCCACTCCCAAAACAAACAAATCCCTGATTCAATCCAAGATCCGGGAAATCTTCATGCCTGCATTGAGTTCCACAATGACTGAAGGTAAAATCGTTTCTTGGGCGAAATCTGAAGGCGACAAACTCTCCAAAGGCGACAGCGTCGTCGTCGTCGAGTCTGATAAAGCGGACATGGACGTCGAGACCTTCTACGACGGTTATTTGGCTGCCATAATGGTCGAAGTAGGCGGCGTCGCCACCGTCGGATCCGCGATCGCTCTCTTAGCAGAATCCGAGGATGAGATTTCCGAGGCCAAAGCAAAAGCCGCCAATTCCTCTGCCTCATCTTCTCAGTATCCATCTCCGCCCTCCGACGTCGTTACGGAAACAGTTACGACCCCACCTCCCGATCCGACTCCTGTAGCTACTGCTGCTGCCGCAGTGGCAAAGCCGGTGACAGTGGCGTCAACGCATCCGGCGTCGGAAGGAGGGAAGAGAGTGGTGGCTTCGCCGTATGCGAAGAAGTTAGCGAAGGAATTGAATGTGGATTTGAATAAACTGGTTGGGAGTGGACCTACGGGAAGAATTGTAGCTAAGGATGTTGAGGCTGCAGCTGCGTCGAGAGCCGTTGGTGTGGAGACTGGGAAGGCAAGTGCGGCGAAGGTGGTTTCGGATAGTGCAGGGATTGAATTGGGGAGTGTGGTACCTTTTACCACAATGCAGAATGCTGTTAGTAGGAACATGGTTGAGAGTCTCAATGTGCCAACTTTCAGAGTTGGTTACACAATCAACACTGATGCGCTTGATGCTTTGTACAAGAAGGTAATCAAATTTGATTAAATTAGTTGTATTTTTATTGTTAATGATTGAATTGGAGAATGATTAGTTCTGTTGTGGAATTTGTAGATTAAATCTAAGGGGGTGACTATGACTGCATTGCTAGCAAAGGCGACAGCACTTGCTTTGGTTAAACACCCTGTTGTGAATTCTAGCTGTAGAGATGGTAAGAGCTTTACGTATAATAGTAGCATTAATATTGCTGTTGCTGTGGCCATGGATGGTGGATTGATTACACCTGTGCTCCAGTATGCTGATAAGGTTCTTTCCTTTTTACCCCATGAGTCTCAAACTTGGTATTTTGTGGGTATTTTTTCTGGTGTGCTAAATTTGATTCTTCCATTTTTTTTTTTTTTTTGTGGGTTGTTGCCATTGTGTGAAAAAGGTTGATATATATTCCTTGTCAAGAAAGTGGAAGGATTTAGTTGATAAGGCTCGTGCAAAGCAGCTGCAACCCCATGAATATACAACAGGTAACCATATATGCCACTGTAAGTTGTTGAGCAGTGTGTGTTGAAGTTATGGATGTTCTATCATTTATTTTTTACTTTTAATTCTTATATTTGTGGAATATGGTGTAATTATGTAAAGGTATTGATTAGCATTTGCTATATCAAACAAATTCATTAAATTAAGCTACAATCATTAATCACATGATGCTTTATAAGCATGTCTTAGTTAACACAAGTTTACAATCACACCAAATGATTCTCCTGTCTGAAAAGTAGAAAGAATGTGAAACTTATTGAAGATATTCTATTTCTAGTCTTCCCCCCCCCCCCAAAAAAAAAATACTGATAGCAAAGCAACTACTCTTAGGATGGATCTAGACCATCAACTGTAGGGGTGACAAAGTGACTGTTTTGGGAAAATTTTAGAATTTCCTTGGCAAGGCATCCTTTGCATCTGTCCTGACTACTACCTCATGGAGTCAGTGGTGGGATAGATAAAGACCTTTATGCTCATAGCATGCCACCCCCTTGAAAATCAGCAAATAGTTTTGATGTTATCATCAGATCTCTAACGAGATCATGTACAAATGAGACAAGATCCTTCAAATGTAAATATTGTCCACTTGACATCATTTGGCTTATCACATTTCAACAAATGTTAGGTTTGAAAATAACATAAGCAAATCTTATTTCTAACCAGATCTTTTGTTACCTTTATCATCTGCTGGGGTAATTAGGCTCCTTGTTTTCCTTTTTCATAACTTTATGAGTGTTTGATATGGCATGTTAGATATGCTATTGTAGTTATGAAGAACTAAACTGATTGTGATATCTCTTGAAAGTAAATCTATTGGTTGCCTCTAGTAGTCTAGTCATTGATTATCAAAAGAAATTTACTCACCAATTTGACTTGGCCTTTGGGGAATCATTAATGGTTGGCCTCTCTTTGGATTAATCATTTTTTGCCCCTGGAGCTGAATCTATGGTTTACTCCTGAAATTACTCATTCAATTTGATTTTCTTGAGGATTTCATGTAATAAACAGTAATAAAAGCAGTATCCTGTAGCCGACTCAATTTTACTTTCCATTTAACATTTAGCTGCTGATGTGGCTGATGAAAATTACAAGTACAAATATCAGTTATTGGCTTTATAACCTTCTTGTTATCACTTATTATGCGTGTTATGAATGTGCAGGAACTTTCACTCTCTCCAATCTTGGAATGTTCGGCGTGGATAGGTTTGATGCTATTCTACCCCCTGGAAATGTAAGTTTCTTCATCAGAACTAGAACTAATTCTCTTGGTGAGATTTCCTCCCAAGACATGCATTTGTCGAATATGTCTTCTTATATTTTTTGGACCGTTTCGCGCAGGGAGCAATCATGGCTGTTGGTTCATCTCAGCCTACAATTGTTGCAACCAAGGAATGTCGGATTGGCGTGAAAAGCCAAATGCAGGTAAAAAGTCCTTTTTCCATCTTCCCTCCAATGACATGTTCACAGGAAACTGAAATTCCCTCAATCAGAATCTTACTCACCATGGGCGATTTCACATTTGTAGGTAAATGTCACTGCTGATCATCGCATCATATATGGTGCTGATCTGGCTGCCTTCATGCAGACGCTGGCGCAGATAATTGAGGATCCCAAAGACCTCACCTTCTAATTGCATTCTAGCACAAATCACCAGTATTTTGTATGAAGCCTTGCTGGCTTAGTGTTTACAATTTGTTTTTTTTTTATTTTTTTTTATTTTACTAATGTGACTGTAGTTTTCTCTCAGTTTTGTTTGTTGGTCTCAATGAACACTAAGTTAGAGAAATTCAGGATGATCTACTCGATCCAAGTTCTATGAAGAATGGGGGGTGCAGAAGTTTGATGAGAAAGTTTATCATAAAGGGTTCTTTTTCTTCTCCTGTCCTTACTAAATTTTTTGCTGGTCGGGTAAAATGTTAGAGCATTTAAACCTTATTAACTTAACATTCTCGAATGTCCATTTGCAGGTGTCAGGACATTAGTTTTGATGAAGACATTTTTCTTCGGAAAATAGCTTTTAAAGAGAAACTAGTCGGTAAAAGATACATATGGTTGAACAAATGAAACTTAGAAATAAGTAGTTATTTTTCTATTGAATTTTAATGGGAAATGCAAATACGCATCGATTTTGTTTTCTTATTTTTGTTCATTCCTTTTATCTATAATATTTGAATTAATATTTGCAGGCATTGTTGAATAAAAATAACACTAGTTATTTATTTATATTATATATATAAACTTGGTTTATTTTGAGTTGTTCTCCCTAAAGTTTTTTTTTTTTTTTTTAATTTTTTCATATTAATTTTATGAATATCTTTAATAGGAGATACCGATATACATTTCTCCCTTGCTTTATTTGTTTTTTATTATTATTTTTTGAAGGGGTTCACTTGACTTTTTCTTAAAAATACTTGTTCCAAGGTGGGGTTTTAATTAGAAATTAGAAACATATTGGGGTTTTATTTAAAGTAGACGAAATTGCATTCAACGTTCGTTTCAAATTTCGAATCCCTAATCTTCTATTGGGCCGGCCGAAACCCGAAAGAGCCCGCGCGGTGAGAGACGAGAGAGGGAAGCGAGGAAAGGCGTTTCTTTAAAATTTGATGGTTAGTTCTTTCTATAACCCTACCTTGCCTTCTCATTCTTTTATTCTTGTTAGGTTTTGAATTAGGGCTCTAAGATTTAGAGGGAGTTTCGTCTCGGCTTAGTCTTTTCATTCTAAATTAGGGTTCCGAATGCTATTTTATTTTGTTGATTCCTTGTGGTCCTCTTCTTAATTGGTAGAATTGGGGTTCTTTTTTTTTTCCTCGTCGGTCACATGGTGAGATCGATCAATTTCTAATCTCTTTCTGTGTATGGGAATGTTCAATTTCATCATCATTCTATCATTATCGTGGTCTGTTTCTTTTCTCGGATCTTCTTCTTTGTGGGCTATCTTGTTTGAAGAGGGTTTTTACTTATCGAAGGTTACTTTTCTCTATTCCTCTTCGTTGTCTTCTCTTTCTTTTATTGTTGCTGATGAGATTCAAATTAGGATCTTGAAATTAGGGATCTAGGATTTAAGGAGGTTCTCCTCTCTTCCCATTTTTCTTATTTTTAATCAGGATTCTAAATTTAATTTGCTTTGTCGATTCCCTTGGTCCTTTTTCTTGATCCATGCAATTAGGGCATCGTAATTCCGTTTGCTTTTGTCGATTCTTAATCCAGTTTCTTTTCACACATCTTCTTCTTTGTTGGCTACCTGGTGCAAACACCGAAGCAGTCAATTTCCTTAAGTTGCATCTCTCTACCTCCACCTATGCATTCCTTTTTAACATTCTTTTGCTGTTGAGATATTCTCTATTTTTCCCTCTGCGTCTCCATGTTCACTTGCATTCCTGCACCTTTCCCCAACTCAGTAGCTAGAAAGTTGAGTTCTTATCTAATTATTTGAGGGCGAGACTCAGGTTGACACATATGAACATAGTGGAATGAACTCATACCAATATTAGTTCCCCAGAGTTTTATATATCCATGTCACTGTGTTGCCTTTTCCTTTACACAACTATATTTATATTGAAAGGATAGGTTAATCTATGTTTGCTCTACTTTTGTTCCATCCTGGTTTAAGTTAAATATAGAAAATGATGCTCATACTGTTTTTGTATCGCTTCTTCGGGGTTGTGAGAAAATTATATTACTATTTGATAATGTAATGTTGAAGCTAAGGTCCATAGATGGTTATTGTCCATTAGCTTTATAAAGGTTCATATATACCTTCATAGGTAAAATTCAGAGCTGCTTGGTTGGCCTAGGTACGCTTCTCCCCCCTCCCTTCTTTTTTAAGGGTTTTAGTGCAACTTGTGGTTTTTAGCCCGAAATTGCACCTCCTACAACAAACCACACCAAATAGAACTCACTGCCACACATGATGCTCAAATCAAGGTCCACATACAGCGATGACCATGTTGCTATGTACGTTGGCTTTATGAAGGTTCATATATCTTATTGAATGTGTTGCCTTTATATTAGGATGAATATATTGAAAGAAACATTTTCATACGTGGGTATTACCATGTTGTTTGACCTCCCAATATACAATCAGCACTGCTGCTGGAATATTTGTGCAGGAGTGAAAGAGTTGGAATATTTGTATTATTGTATTATTATCATCATTGTTATTAGCATTATTGTTATTACTATTGTTGTTTGTTTATTACTATTTCTTTGGTTTAATATCAGCATTGGCATTGGGTGTATTATTGTTATTGTTGCTTCATGTTTGGTACTGGTTGTTTGTTCATTATTGTCATTGTTAGTTAGTTATCCATTTGATCGTATGTATTATTTGTTTACATTATTCATTAAGTAATTGCATTTTCAATAATACTATTACTATATTAGTATCAATATTATTATTATTATTACTATAAATATATTGCTAGATATAATTGTAATATAAAGTTTAGTACTTTATTATCACCATAGATTATATATATAGTTTTTATTTATTTATTTATTTATTTTTATTTTTATTTTTTTATATATTATTATTTAAAGAACCCAATCCCAGATAAAGGAGCAGGGTTGCGGTAGGCTGACAGTCAGCGTAAAAATCTTTTATCAAATTACAAATAGGAGACAAATATAGGAAAATGTATGGGACGTTTCATCCTCAGCGACGCGCTACATCGGATTCCGGATGTAGTGACAAATTATCGAGGGATGTTAGGGTGCGGACAAATAAAATAGTCTATGAGGATAGGATTCATTTAGCCACTTGGAATATAAGATCTCTAATCGGAAAGTTAGGAGAAATAGGTAAAGTAATGAATAGAAGAAAAATTATGATCATGTGTCTTCAAGAAACCAAATGGGTGGGAGAGAAGGCTAGAGTAATAGAGTCTTATGGTCATAAGTTTTGGTACATAGGTAGAGATAGGACTAAAAATGGGGTAGGAATAATTGTACATAGAGATCTATTAGGAGAAGTAGTAGAGATAAGAAGAAATGGAGATAGAATGATGCTTGTCAAGTTAGTTAATGGAGGAAATGTAATTAATATAGTTAGCGTGTATGCGTCCTAAATAGGTGTAGATGCAATTAGTAAGAAACAATTTTGGGATGATCTAGATGAATTTATACAAACCATACCGAGTAATAAGAAGTTATTTATTGGAGGAGATCTAAATGGACATGTAGGAGAGAAAAACAAGAGATTCGAAATCGTACATGGAAACTTTGGATTCGGCCGTAGGAATGAGGCAGGAAATACAATTCTAGAGTTTGCTATAACATTTGATTTGGCACTAGTAAATACGTTTTTTTAAGAAAAAAGAGTCACACATGGTTACTTATAGAAGTGGGTCAAATGTTAGTCAAATAGATTTCTTTCTCACTAGAAGAGGTGATAGAACGATTTGTAAGGACTATAAGGTCATACCGGGGGAGAGTGTAACGACTCAACACAGACTCCTAGTTTTAGACGTACGAGTGTCGAAGCGACAAAAGCAATGTCAATCATATATAGAGCCAAGAATTAAGTGGTGGAAACTGAAAGGGGAAAATGTGACGAGTTTTAGGGATAAAGTAATTGGAGTAACAAATTGGTCTGTTAATGATAATGCAGAAATAATGTGGAATGATATGTCTAATAATATTAAAAGTATAGGTAGAGCGATTCTTGGAGTATCCAAGGGCCGGGCTCCAAGAGGCAAAGAGTCATGGTAGTGGAACGAAGAAATAGAAATTGCGATCCGAATCAAAAGAGAGTGTTATAGGAATCTTAAAAGTGATAGTAATAGCGAGACTTATGAGAAATACAAAAAGGCAAAAAATGTAAAAAAGATTATACATGAAGCAAAGAGTAAAGTGTATAACGAATTGTACAAAAAACTAGAGACTCGAGATGGAGAGAGAGAGATCTATAGAATTGCCAAACTAAGGGAGAGGAAGGGACAAGATTTAAATGAGATTAGATGTATTAAGAGTGCAACAAATAATACACTTGTAAGAAACGAGAATATAAGAAAGAGGTGGAGGGAATATTTTAATAATTTGTTTAAATAAAGAAAATTTAGAGATATCTATAGAAGAGATTAATAGAGATTTTAAACATAATATCCGTCCTCATGAAGTAAAGGAGGTTATAAAGAGAATGAGAAAAAACAAAGCCATAGGACCTGATGACATTCCTATCGAGGTGTGAAAATGTTTGGGAGAATTCGGAATAACAATGTTAACGACTCTTTTTAACAAAATTTGACAAACAAAGAAAATGCTCCACCTATGGAGAGAGCACAATTGTCCCGCTTCATAAGAATAAAGGGGACATTCAAGATTGCTCAAATTATAGAAGAATTAAACTCATGAGTCATACGATGAAGTTATGGAAGAGACTGATAGAGCATAAATTGAGGCATGAGATAAGTGTGTCTCAGAATCAATTTGGATTTATGTCCGGACGATTCACCACTGAAACAATTCATTTGCTAAGACAGTTGATGGAGACATTTAGAGCGCAAAAAGAGATCTACATATGGTATTCATTGATCTTGAAAAAACATATGATAGAGTTCCCAGAGACGTGTTGTAGTGGGCGCTCATGAGAAAAGGAATCTCTTTGAAATATATTAATCTTATTAGAGATATTTATGAAGGAGTTGTGACCAATGTAAGGACTTGCAGGGGGCTGAGTGATAGCTTTCCTATTAACATTGGGTTACATTAAGGTTCTGCATTGAGTCCCTTACTATTTGCAATAGTGATAGATGAAATCACAAAAAATATTCAAGATGAAATACCATGGTGTATGCTATTCGCAGATGATATAATTTTGATTGATGAAACTAGAAAAGGTATCAATACTAAATTAGAGTTATGGAGGGATACGTTACAATCTAAAGGATTTAGATTGAGTAAATCTAAAACTGAGTATATGAGATGTAAGTTTAGTGACAACCATCAGGATAATGATGGTTTCGATTAGTTTGGAAGGAAGAGAAGTTTCAAAGAGTTAAAAGTTTAGATATTTTGATTCAATTATCCAAAATGATAGCAATATAGATGGAGATGTCAATAATAGAATTCAAGCGGGTTGGATGAAATGGAGAAAGGCATCCGGAGTGCTCTGTGATCGCACGATACCATTACAGTTAAAGGGAAAATTCTATAGGACCGCAATAAGATCTGCTCTATTATATGACACTGAGTGTTGGGTCATTAAACAGCAACAAGAAGCAAAAAATGGTTGTAGCTGAAATGAGAATGTTTAGATAGATGTGTGGCAAAACTAGAAATGATAGAATTAGAAACGACGTGATACGTAATAACCTGGGAGTCAGTCCAATTGTAGACAAGATGCGAAATACTGTCTGAGATGGTTTGATCATGTGCAGCGAAGGCCTATGGACGCACTTGTTAGAAAGGTAGAGAACTTAAATATAGGAGAATTAATAAAACGTAGAGGTAGGCCATTGAAAATGTGGATGCAATGCATTCGTAAGGATATGATAGTGATGAATTTAGTTGAGGAGATGGTCTTAGATAGGAATGAGTGGCGTAAGAGAATCCACACAAAGTAAATCTTCTTCTTCTTTTTTTTTTTTTTTTTTTTTTTTTTTTTTTTTTTTTTTTTTTACGATTTCATTATTTGTATCTCATATGACCGACCCCAAATCTTAGGACAAAAGGTATATGTTGTTGTTGTTGTTTGTATGTTCTTGTTCTCATGCTTGGATATAAAATGACTTTAGCATGATTTACTTCCGTGGCACTTTTTAAACAGGGAGAAGTTTACACTCTAGTGTATGTTTTTCTAGCTGATTTAGGGTCTGGTGTGTATCTTCTCAATCAGGAACTTTAATCATTGTCGTGGATGTTTAAGATTGAAGAGAATGGAACCTCTGGTAAGGAACAAGGTTTTCTGTACTTGAACTTTGTCTTTTATACAATAAAGAAAATTGATGGATCATGGTTTTGGCCTTCCTGCAGAAATTCAGGTTTTGTGACCTTTATGGGAACTATTGGTTGGAAGATTTCAAGGTTCTTTAGACCTTGTATTTATGTTTGGAGTTTCAGACCCTGCAATCATGGTTCCTTAGATGATAAAATATAACCATGGAATCTACACTATAAATCATGGTTTTAGGTCGTTACACGTGTTTCTTGATAGCATGATTGTACTGTTTTTCTTTGCTAATATTGATTCATACTTTATTTTTGTCTCCTTACCGTGGCTTCCTACAATGGTCTTTGCCTAGTCAACTCTTCCATGCTCATTTGTGGAAGATATCAAATATCTGAGTTGTCTGTTTATGCTGCAGAAGAAATTTCGTCCTACTCTGACAGTTTCAAGAAGGATAGGACAACATGTTGTGTCTGCAGAAAAGGCAAACAAATCCAAGTGCAAAAGAGTAGCTTTTACCTGACTACTCTTCTATGGAATCTTCTTTATTTTAAATAGATGATCTTCTGCCATGAATGGCTTCCTTGTCTTATTATCCCCCCCCCCCAACTGCATAATTATGATCCAGTTTATCTTATTGGTCTGTTATCGTGACAAAAAGTGGCTTGCTTGTAAAGTCCTTCCTTTTGCAAGGACCTCTTTAGCAACATTAAATACCCAATCCCAAAATCAGGCTTCTGTTTTAACTCAAATGAACCTTCAACCAATTTTGACTGCAGTGGATATATCTATGTTCTGTTAGTCAACACTGATGTGCCACTCACTACCAGCAATATTTTGTTATATTTGTTTCTAGGATACCATGCTAAATAGACAGGCTAATGTAGGAATGCAGGAAAATAATTTCTTTTTCAACGCAGTAATGTTTATAGATGTGATATCTATTCAATGGAGTCATATATATTATCTTGATGTAGTACGTAACTTCAAAGATTTTCGAAAACTTCTGTGTGCAATGACCTTGGCTGGACTAGAAGGATTTATTTTACTCTACAATCATTTCTTATATGTCAAAATGGTGAGATTCAGTTTCATATTCATAGTAGATGGTCCGGGTTCGATTCAGCCTGTCATCTATTGGATGCATGTTTATTTGGTGCTGGGGTTTGTCATGTTGTGTTTTGTTTTGCATGAGAGAAACTTGATGTCAGTCAGCATTGGGTTGATTGTATTCTTTAAAGTTACAATTATGGAGCTGGGATCTTGGTGTTTATATTCAATTTCCTGGCTCCCGATTTTTAAATGGACAATTATTAGACTTAACGATTGTCATTAGGATGTATATTTTAACTTATGCAACAGAGAGATTGAGTTTGAGTTCAATGTACTTAGTGCTAAGGATGCGTTCATCTATTCTATAATAGATGCAATTTATCGAATTTGAAAATGAGGTTGTTCTCTTTCTTTTTTGAAAATGGGGTGACTCTCTTGCATTTATGATTTTCTATTTTGTGTTTGGTCTTTTTTTTTTCCCTTTTATTTACGGTACATAAAAAAAAAAAAAAAGTATGCTGACACATGGATGTCAAAAGATTAAGCTGATCTGGATCTATCTGTATAGCGCTGTTCCAAAATATATACCTTTTTTTTGTTAACAAAACCTGTTGAGAGGGGGGACAGCTGCTTTCTTTTTTCCATTCACAGGGCCTGTTCTTTGATTTGCATTAGAAATTTCTTAAAATTTTAATTAAGTTGAAAATGCTTTACCCAATTTTTTTAGTGTTGATTATACATGGAATCATTTATTGTTAATATTTCTATTTTGAAGAAGATACTTTAATTTTATGTTGTCTTGTGTCTAGGAGGATTTTGTTGTCCAGGTTATGGTCATGGAGAGTTTGTCTGCAAGGCCTTCAGCTCTACGATTTTCCTGTTGGTCCCAACTCTGGTTGCCTGATGCTCTCTCTCTCTCTCTCTCACGCTAGTTAATTACAGAAGGTCAAGCATAGTGAGAAACACTTTGGCCTAGCATGTCAATTACTGAAGAGAGTAGGAAGGCAGTGAAGAAATTGATGGGGGTTGAGTTGAAGAGAGTAGGAAGGTGGCGAAGTTCAATGTACTTAGTAGCATATCAACTATAGTGAGAAACACTTTGGCCTAGCTTGTCAATTACTTAATTGTAGGTAACCCCCGCCGAGGTAAGTATGCTGCTATTTCTTTGTTACCCACCTTTCATACTAAACTTGATCTTCTTTTTCCTCTTAGTCTCTTTATATGGGACTGCAAACTTCCTATTTGAAGTGGTTCCATTGTATTAACAAGTGGATAATTTTGAAAATACTAGTTTTACGGTTTCTGTGGACAACTCTCTCTTTCAGATCACATCCTCTCTCCCCCTCTCTCAGAAATCATGACCGTGTCTCTCCCAAAATCAAAGGCATAACTGATTGGCAAAAGCTAAGTGAAATCAAAGCAGCCGCAATTGAATATTAATTTAGTGCTACGAACATGAAGGTTCTGACCAAAACCTTTTTCCCTTGTGAAGAGGAAGGCACCGCAACCAAGGAAAGCTCAATCCCGATGGGTCAATGCTAGGTGACTAACCAAATAATGGCGGGTGCATCTGTGGCTTTTCTAAAACATCAAGTCTTGCAGCTCAATTCCGGCGTGGGCATTTAGGGAAAGATCTAAGCTCAGCTCAACTTAGTGAAATTGTATCCGTTAAATAAGAGCCTTAATTTAACCCTAAACCAAGTCTTGTACGAAGTGCATCTATTTATTCTTGGGCATGGGGTGAGCTCTGGATTTTGTTGTACCGTGTGACTATCAAGATTAATTTGGAGTGATGCAGTGTTGTTTGGAGCCTGGTGAAAGACATTTCACCACACGTCTGGTGAAAGATCTTTGCTCAGCTCAAATCGGGAGCACCATCAAGCCTAGTATCCGTTAATAGCTTCCCACATGACAGCTACCTAGCTTCTCGTTGCTTTTCCTGTTAAGTTCATCATCAAGTTAAACAAGAGCCTTTCATTTTCTTTGGCGTGCGCATGGGTTTGTAGGTTTAAATAAATGTGAGGGATTCAGGTGCCTTTAGTCATAATTCTGAACACTCCCAGCAACTGAAATGTCAGATCTTGAATATCAGATGAGATTTCGCAAAAGCTGTCTGATTAACAGCTTGAAGTCTTCCATGAAGTTGCAATTTGAGAGTATCAAATTTAAGCACTCCGTGGCATTTGCCATTTGCTTAGTGTTCCAGAATTTGGGGTCTGACATTGTCAGTTCAGATGCAACACATCCTTTGTTGTTATAGATAGAAGGAATTACAGATTTTACCTTAGGAAACCAGAAGCAGTGCAGATTTAACCATCTTCATTGACAGGAAAAATGCAATACTTATCCATTCTTATCCATTTAAAGATTAATATATGCTTTGGCTAGTGACTCTCTAATTTTTTTCCTAACAACTTGACAAAGTTGGACAGGACTAATGCGTCACTGTTTGTGTCTCTCTCAGCCAACCACCCCTCATCAAGATGAATATCAAGATCCCTGTAGCAATAGGGTGATCCAAGGAATCAGAGATCCAGAAAATTCAGCAGTAAGTTCAAACCACAAAAATGCTTTGGACTAGAGCAATTGCTGAGATGCAGGGGCAGCAAACGAAGCTTACCTCCTTAGAGCAAGAACCTCATAATTCCTTCTCAGGTAATCTGCATACTTTGTAAGTGCAACTTGTGCATACTCCCTGCCAATACTTCTCACTGCAGCTGCATTTAATAAATTCTCCAATGTACCGTGTTTCTTAATGAGTTTTACTGCTGTTTTTCGACCAAAACTAGGCACCACATTTTGAATCCCTGGAACACCATCAACTTCATCGCCCATTATGCATCCTGCACATTCCAGCTTTTTCTTAGAGAGGTGGGAAGGGTGGTCGCACTTAGATCTAATAAAGCCGAAGGATTGGTCAGAAGGAAATGACTTGGATGCCGTGAACAAGTTCATTAAGGATACAATATGCATCCCTAACCTTTATATTACTTGTTTTTGCAAGAGCGATTAGAAGCAATATTATCCACAGGAAGAAGTGCTGACTTAACTGGTGACAAAAAACGACAGGTGCCCTACGTTATGTATTTTCTAAATTGTACAATAAAAATTAAGTACCAGTTAAGTGAGCCGAGTTCATCAAATTGTTCTGCATGCACAAAAGGAACCCATTTTTGATTAGGGATGAAACTTAATTGAACTTCAACAGGAAGGCACTTGCACTATCAAAGAGTCCTCAAGCAATTTTAGTTTGGGTAGCAACCGATGCCATTGATAAGACTTGAAAACAATTATTTATGCATTTATGGATGTGATGAAAGCAACAGAAAAAGAAAAAAGGAGATAATGCCAAACATAATACAGAGCATGTCAAAGAACTAGGTTTAGCTATATCTAGGCAAATTCCTTGCATTACCAATATTGTTTTACCATTTAAATGGGATTTTGTAGTATGCAATGTCTGCAAGAATAATGTAATTGAATGGAGGATTGAATACTTACTAAGACTTAGATCAGAGCTTGGGTCGATATTATACTGAGCTATATAGTGCTTAAGAGTATAAAAGGACCACCGACCAAGATCTGGCATAGGCATCACAATTTGCACATCTTCAGATATCAGCTGCTTAAAATCTTTATCAGGAGAAGCAACAACCACCCTATACCCTCTTCCTAGGACTTGTCCTACAAGTGTTGCTATAACATCATCTGCCTCATATCCCTCGACTTTCACCACCTGCATTGCACCAGTTTTTCAACCATCAAACTGATTGCAGAGTACAGAAAGTGTCAAAATAGCAAGGATTAGGGAAGAGTTAACCCACAGGTACATTACACTTGTTAAGAACATCAGCGATGACTTCTTGTGAACTTCCACCAAAATATCTTTGTGAAGTTGATGACGAATGCCTAGAGAACTTCCTTCTATGTTCCTTATATGAAGGTAACAACTGTCTTCTATACTCATAGCCCCTTTCTCCATCTATGACCTGCAAAACCAATTTAGACTTGAACCAATTGTTGGATATTCGAATACCAGAAAAATATTCTAATATTTATTCACAGAGAGAGAGAGAGAGAGAGTTACTGCAACGACAGGATTGGAATGGCTGACTTGAGAGAAGAAGAGAGAGCACCAGTGAGCGAATGAGTGTAAACAAGGAGTGCTTCCATTGTAACACAGTGGATTAACATCCAAGAAGAAAACCCTTTTCCTGATTCTCCTATCTTCTTCATTTTCTCTGCCCTTTTCGAGTGGAGACTCTGTTTGCCCACCAATTGTTTGATATCGGGACTGACAAACAGCTGAACCAGTTAAAGCTGCTAATCTAAATTTATATGCTTGTGATTCTGTAACTGATATTGCTTCTGGTACTAATCTGAGTGTCGATGTCGATCTTGGGTTTGTTGGTGTCCTCCATAAGAGAGAAGGTGATGGGGTCGGAGAGAGGCAAGGCTTGCCTAGCAAATGGACATCCATTTGCGTAAACTTGGGTTCAAGACCCCTATCTTACGAAGGCTGTGCCCGCGCGTTGCATGATGCCGGTTAAATTGGATTCTTTTGTCTGTTCCATATGTGTAACTAGCGCATTACTCTTATCATTTTCATCATTGCTCTTAAAATATTACCGTAAGCACCTCAGCTAATTTCTAAATATCCAATTTTATCGTACATTTAATTATTCAATTTAACTTATATTTTATTTACGTATTCTTTCCTCTCTCTCATTTTAAATTTATAAAATTTATAATTTAGGTGGTTGCCCAGTAAATAAAAAAAATCATATTAAAATTAATTAAAAAGTTTTCATGTAAAACTATATCCAAATAATTTTAAGAAGGTGATAATCAATTCTCTTTGGAAATTGTAATTATAATTCAAATCCAACATTTCAATTGCGACAGTCTTTTATAGTCAAAGGAGCATTTGTTTCCTTTAACACTTACACTATGTTTGGATAGAGAAAAAATGATAAAAAAGAAATAATTTTAATAAAAAATCACTTTATTTCCTCCATTTGAAAGTTTTAGAAAAAAAGAAATGAAGAAAAAATGGGATGATTTTAACATAAAAAATTTTTCTACCCAAAAGTGAAAAAAAAAATGAAAGAAAAACAAGAGAAAAAAAAGTTATTTAATAAATATATCAAATTTATCTTAAAAAAGATAATAAAAAAATATTTAATTTCAAATAAATTTTATATCATTTTCTTTCATTTTTTAAATTTTTAAACAAAATGAAAAGAAAATTTTATCATTTCTCTTCATTTCTTTCTTGGACTCCCAAACTAAGCGTTAATTTGGATGAAAAGATTTGGAGAGAAAAGAAACGATAGGGAGGAAAATGAATCTATTTCTTTCATTTAAGAGTTTTATATAGAGAGAAAAGAAATGAAATAAGAGAATTTTAAACATAAAAAAATTTCTTCTCAAAGATGGAAAGAAAATGAGAGGAAAAAAAAGTTGTCTCATGAATATATCAAAATAACCTTTAAAAAGATGATAAAAAAATTTTTAATTTTGAATAATTTTCATATCATTTTATTTCCTTCCTAAAATTTATCAATATAAGAGAAAGAAAACTTCATCATCACTTTCTTTTTTTTTTTTTTTTTTTTTTTTTTTCTTGTTTCTTGAACTCCTAAACTAGGCATAAATATCGAAAGGAGAGAACCAGCTCGTACTTCGTGGAGGCCTATGTGTTGAAATTTCATTCAAACACGTGGCATGTATGAGATAAAACAAGAAATTTGATGCTTAGAGTAGTAGGGTAGTTCACCCTTAACGATCATACGGGTGACTATTTAGTTAAATTATAATTAAAATTGTTAAAATTATAATAATCGATTTAATTTGATTATATAATTTTTATAATTATAATCTAATTAAATAAATTTAAAATCAAAAATTTATTTGATTGAATTAAATGATTAATTCAATTTAATAATTCAAGTTAATCGAATTATTAAAATTTTTTATTTTAAAAAATTTTTAAATAACATTACTATCTATTCATATCTATATAAATATAATATATATCATTCATATCAATTTATGATTATAAATTATAATTTTAAATTTTAAAATTCACTTAAAATTTTAATTTATCAAATGTTATTATTAAATTTTCAAATATCAAATTTCAAATGAGCTAAATTTTGAGAGTGAAAAATGAGTGAAATAGGAAAAAGAGAGAAAGAGACATGAACGAGAGTTTCATATTTGAGAGTGAAAGAGTCGTAAAATAGATTGGATATTAAAAATTTAGAATTAAAAAGGTGGCAACTAAAAACTTTTATTCATTTGTGCACTTTTCACTATATTAATTTTAAATTTTAATTTTTTTTTAATTTTATAATAATATTTATGTAAATAAAAATTATTTAAAAAATATATATAATATTTTTAATTAGTTTAGTTAATTTGATTTAATCAAAACAAAAATTATTAAAATTGATAATAGTTTAAATAGATTAAATTAAGATTTGGTTTTAATCAAAATAAAATCAAATATTTAATAAATCACAAAAAATTTAAATATATGATTCCATAAAAGTGATTTTTTCGATTTTAGCTTAGCAGTGCTCACCCCGAAAACATAATCTTATGCGACGCGCAAATTTCTTTCCACCAATGAGCTTCCTATTTACAGTCGATGGTCACTCCAAACCTGTAGAAAGAGAAAGAGATGCTTATCCAGTCGACCTCTCCCCTAAAACGCCATCTTTGTCATGTCCATCTCTCTTCTTCTTCATCTCTCCCAACTCTGAACGAGCATCTGTTGAAGAGCTCTAATTTGAGAAGGTGTAATCTGCGGCTGCGGATCCGTGTGAAGACCAAACTTAAACGAGGGGGCATCTGTGAGCTCAGACCCCATTGGATGCCAGTTTCCTTCCTTTGTTTTGTTATTCTTTTTCTCGTCGAAATTACCTTAGTTACAGTTAAGTGTATGGCTTTTCAATGTCTTCGGTTTTCTTGCATGTTATTGTGACATTCCCAGATGTATATTTAGCTTAGTTGCTGTATTTCTTACTGAGTTTGGAGACCCTAGTGGATTTTGACGTGGACGGAAACTAGGGGGAAGCCAAAAATTTGTAGAGTCAAATCCAACATACATTTTAGGTTATAATAGGGGCTGGAGTTATATTTTTAGGTAGTTTTTGGAATTATATATGATTTAAAAAAAAAAAAAAAAAAAATAGGGGCAGCTGCTCCCCCCCTCCTTCGCCCCTGATCGAAACGTTCTTGCGAGGATTAGATATTTTACTAAATAATTAATGTTTATAGCTTATTCTAAGAACCGCACATGTATTGTCTTTCTTTGTGGTTGGGGTGTATAGCTTTTCTTCCCATTTAATTTGATTAAGGCACATGTATTGCTCGTTTTTCCAACTACAAGCATTCACACACAGATATGCAGAATTTTCTAAAATTCAGTTTGAGGGTTTGACTTCCCATGAAACCTCTTTTCATCTTTTTGGTGTCATTGTGGAATTATCACAAATTATGGTGTGATCATACAACAAAATTTTGAAATTTAGGACAGAGTGGCAAAGTGGACAAAAACGGTGTTCATCTTGAATTCCTTTATAATAGAGAAGTTATATGCCAAAGTTGTATGGTAACAGACAGGTCAGGTGCATGCTTGTTGGCATATTCATTAATGTGTTGGACGTGAAGAGATGTATTAACTAGCCACACCAGTAGATATCTTAATTTACAATTGGGGGCTGGTATGAAAACATGTATGGCATGTCTAATAATTTTCCATATTCCATCTTTATTTGGGAGAACCAAAGAAGTACTAATATTAACTATGAGACACTCTTATAGCTGCTAGATCTTTTCATAGCATGCATCCTTCCAAAGTATGCACCTGGAAGGCGTGTGCAGTGTCCATAGGTTGGATGTCTTTTGAGCATGTTCTTTGACATGTAAATAAAGCTTTTCAAAATCTTTCCTGCCATATTGATGGAGGCGGTGTCTTCTGCTCATGATTTCTGTTGTTAAGTTTGCCTTTTACTTATTCTCTGCTTGGACTTCCTTTGCCCCTTTTCACGCAAACTCTTATGTGCAATAAATTTTGAAGGACTGCTAGAATTATCTCATCTCCTTCTCTCTCTCTCTCATTTTTACAGAGATAATGAAGTTTGTTACTTTGCAAAAACAGGTTTATATGTCATGGTACTTTTGTCCATCCTTGTGTACTTACTAATTGTTTCTTTCAATGACGATGAAGGAAGATAATGAGAGGGATAACAAGAACAGAACTCTTGACCTTGGCACTGAGGGTAATACCCTTTTCAATGTTTTCTGTTCCTTTTCATTGTTGTGACTTCAGTTTTCCAATTAACTTCTTCTTCGAAAAGGCAGAAGGCTCCAATCCATGAAGGGTAAATAGTCGGCAACAGGATCTTTCTTATTGTAGAACTGTAATTTGGACAACTCCTATGTTCCTTCCAGTTAACACACCGTTATACGTTTTAAAGAAATGACTTCCTGGGTTGCTTCAGCACCACGAGTTAACAAAGCTGAGAATTCAATTCCTTTAACTAATTTAAGGTTCTTTATGATCACAGATCTCGGTACTTCGGGATTTTCTCATAAGAAGACAGAAACTTAGATAGCATCCTCCTTTATAGCTTTGGTCAGTTGATGTGGCATTGCTAATCCCTTGTGCATACTATGATGAAATCCAGATTTCTCATTTCCAATCATGTTCTCTACTTTTGTAATGCTTAATACCACTTGAAATTGTCTAATTTATCTGGCGATGCTGCTGCAGACTTCTTAGGGAACATTGTAATTCAAGATGGCACCAAGCGGAAAAACCCATTAATTTGGGTTTCTTCTTTGTCATGTGGAGTGACATCGTGGATGTTTTTTACTCAAGCGGCATATTCAGCTGAGGAGACAAAATTCAATGCAGTGTATGAAGTTGGGGAGCTATTTGAATTAGGAATTCAGCTCACTTACTTGCTTCTATTGTTGTGTCTGCTTGGTGTTGGGTCCTTCTTTGTGATTCGCCAAGTTCTTGTGCGCAAAGAACTTGATCTTTCTGCTAAAGAATTACAGGTAAGACGCTGAGAATGGATAAAAGCTGCACCGTATGGAATAATCAAGAAGTTTCATTTCCTTTGGTGGAGGTTATGAGCCTCCAAATTTAAGCGGCTCTAAGCTATAAAGATAGTCTGCATGTTCTAGATGAAAAAGATAATGATAATTGATGCTTTCAGTCTGCATGTTCTAGATGAAAATGATAATGATAATTGATGCTTTCAGTTTTGTGATTGGTGGTTTTGCTGGACTCGGAAAATCTATTGTAAAAATGAGCTCAAGGTGTTGGTCACGTACGTTGTTTTGAATTGCGTGCATCTGATGAATAGTTTCAGCCTAATATGAGTAAAGAAATTTGCTGAATAATTTATTGTCTCCTGGATAACCATCACATGTGGAAAGATGCATTGAGTTCAAATTTGCACAAACCCTATGTTTATATCTTCTCACACTTTATTTCCAATGTAAATTTTCAGGAGCAAGTTAGAAGTGGTGTTGCAAGTGCCACTGAATATTTTGAACTTGGAGCAGTGATGTTGAGGCGGAAGTTTTACCCTGCTGCCACGAAATACTTGCTTCAGGCTATCGAAAAATGGGATGGAAATGATCAGGATCTTGCCCAGGTTTGTTAATGACTTTGCATCTGTGCTATTCTACCCATACAAGCCTCATGTTGTAGTTTGGTACTGACCTAAGCATAGTGATGCCATGTGTCTGTTTTCCTAACCAACTAGGATGTGTCCTTGTGGGCCATGGATAGAAACATTTTTCCTTTATTTTTTAGGTTATTAACTTTTAGGTCAGTCAGACATCAAACACAATTTGCAGCGAGGGTCAAATAAAATATTGCGCTTATCTAAATCTATAGATTCTTTTCAGTGTGCTCACATCAATGGACTTTCCCAATTTCATAGGTGTACCGTACCATCTCTTATGACTTCTCCTTCACCAGTTTTTATTCCTTTGTCACCCTCTGCTTGTAGTTGTAGTTACCTATATATTTAATCCTGTTGCTTTATCTTGTCTATTAATATGTAAGATTCATATGGGACTATGACTATTATTTATAACAAAAAAACTAAAATTTCCCAAGAAAACATTGTTTATCTCATCTATCTAGGGATGAAAGACTTGAAACTATGAGTATGCCTTTGGAATGGTGTTAGCAACAGGAATAGCATATTGCTAGTTCATTTTAGAGGTTGCTTTTGTGGTTCCATGGAGCTTCTATCGTGTGCTACTTGTCTGCATAGCAGTTGGTTTATTATGTTGCGATACCAATACGCACGTCTAGCATTGGTAGTGCCCACATTCAAGACATACATTGCAAGTATAACTTTTGCTTCTTACAACTGCATAGCTAGTTTTCTGTGACTTTTCTGATGCAATTATTTGAATAGGTCTACAATGCCCTTGGTGTCAGTTATGTTTATGATGGAAAGCTTGAAAAGGGAATTAGTCAGTTTGAAACGGCAGTGAAACTTCAACCAGGCTATGTCACAGCTTGGAACAATCTAGGTGATGCCTACGAAAAGACAAAGAAATTGAAATCTGCTCTAAAGGCATTTGAAGAAGTGCTTCTATTTGACCCCAACAACAAGATTGCGCGACCTAGGCGAGACGCACTGAAGGACCGTGTGAATATGTATAAAGGAGTTCCTGTGAAATGAAAAGAGAGGTGATTTCTCACGGCATTTGCTGTCATTCCCATGAAGGGGTAATTGTAAAATTTTGATTTTTGATTGATTTTCCCCTTGTTTCTTTATGAATGAAATTTTTATACTACATGGTTGCATCATCCATGACTAAGATTCTTCATGTGGGGTTTAGTATAGTGAAGTCAACTGATTATCCTAGCAGTGGACCGGAGCTTTGGACATTAAAAGGATTTGAGTTTTGAACTTTGGAGTTGTCTTGGCGTTTCTTACTCCTATTTTGACCTTGTTGGGAAATGTTGAATTTCATCTCTTTAGGCCCAGCGAGCGCACAGGAGCGTGTTTGCATGCTAGGAGCGAACAAAGGTATCAAAACACCATAATCTTGCGGCATACCATTTAAAAGAGAATCTTGTTTTGAGGAGACACCCATCTCTAAAAGACAGCCCCTCTTTTGTAGTATTATTCATTCTTAATTTAGTTGCTAGAAATTCTAAAAACTAAAAGGAAATATAATTCCCAATTTTGATTTTAAAGACATTTTTAACAAAAACGCAGAGTCTTTAACCTTCTTCTGTATCCAGGGAATGCTAGAGGGTGTGTCTTTAATTAAACGAGAGAGAAGGGGACGTGGGGGTTGTGTGGTTGATTGCACGCACTTATTTTCTTTATATATCCGTTGGCTTAATGAATAAATCGTTAAATC
Organism: Dillenia turbinata; assembly: GCA_037126225.1. Lineage (NCBI taxonomy): Eukaryota > Viridiplantae > Streptophyta > Magnoliopsida > Dilleniales > Dilleniaceae > Dillenia > Dillenia turbinata. Next base: position 6,390,110 of record JBAMMX010000005.1, read on the forward strand.
TTATATAGAGAATTCAAATTTGAGTTTTAAATGAAATAAATTATATTAAGGAGAGTTTTATCCCTATAGAAATTTTAACAACTCAATCTAAAATAATCAAAGTAAAATTTCAAAAATTGAGTGATAGATCAAGTACAGGACATTAAATAAATAAAAAAAAAAAGACATGCTTTTCAAGTGATTAATGAGACAAAGACAATTCATCTGAACTTGGATGGTTCCCAACCCAATCCAACATACGAAAAAGAAATGATGGTTAATTTGAAAAAGCTAAGATGGAAGTACAATAATGCGAGATTAATATTCCATTGATCTGTGGATTGATTAGTTTATTTTTCATTGTCTTTTCCATCCCCACCAATGCCATCCAAAATGTGACAAGAACAAAGGAGCTTCCATTGATGCCCTAATTCAATCGACATTTTGATCACATTTTCTTGTAAGGTCATTTTCATTGGACCCTCTTTTTATTGTTGAGATTCTTCCATCTGCTCCCATTCCCATTTTCGTCACTGCGTATGTCATTATTTGGCTGTAATAGACTTATGTCATTATTGCCTTTTCCCCCCCTTCTGTGATGGTTGTATTGCAAATCAATCAGCAATAAGGAAATCAAGAAAATGGAAAAGATGGTTTTTTTTTTTTTTAAATAACTTGTTTTCCTTATGAATAAATCTACAAGTTCAAAGAATATAAGGCTTAAGGTTGGAGCCAGCTCTTTTGAAGCTAGTGGTGATGGTGGGTGCGAGTATAAGGCTCTATGGCGCTCTCTCTCTCTCTCTAAATAATATAGAAATTTAAATTTAAAATTTTTAAAGAAAGAAAATGATATGAGTTAAATTATAACTCCAAATTTACTAGAATCACTATTTTAATTTCTTAAACTTCTCTATCTCTTCAATCTAAAAAAATAGAGAAAAAAGGTAAAGAAAAGAAACAATATTCTATTGCGCCCATCCTTAAATTTCAGTCATGTTACAGGCAAGACTAGCTAATATCACGAAATTTTACCATTTATTATAAAAAAAATAAAGAAAAAAGAGTTACCACTACAAGCCACTCTAATGCCTAATTAATTACGACAAAAACGGACGAACCTAAGAGGCACCAGCAACTTGATTATTGATCATTAGGACGGATTGTGATAGCCGACGTGCTTTAATATATATATATTTTTTTATTCCGATGAAATTTGAACCTTATTTATTGGGTCGAAGAAGAGAAATTGTGATCAATAGACTGTTTTTTTTAGATACATTATTTTTTATTTTTCAAATTCTGATCACATTTAATTGAACCTATTCTTGATCCATTTCCTTTTCTAGAACAATTAAACTGTTATTTTCATGGAAAAACTATAATCTACATGGCAGTGTTTGAAATTTTTCAGTATGTTTTAATTTATATCATATTATGTTATTTATAATACTTTATAATTAAAGTAAAAGAATAATAGATAATAATGAAATTCCGTAACATAATATACTTCTTAATTTTCAAATTCAATCTTCTAATCTATTTTTAGTTTTCTTTTCTTAATAGAGAATTAGAAACGTGTTTGTCTTTTCAGGTTTCTGAATATTTTTTCAACTCGTGGATGAAAATTCCGAGTGCATTTTTGTCAAAACCAATGATAGAATATGGAGAAGTGGTAAAGAGAGTTCTCCATTGTTCTTTAGTTGGCAGAAGATTTTCAAAAACCTGTTTTGCATATTTTCTAAAATTTTCCATGATAGCGGGTTATCTTGGAAAAGTGGTAAAGCTCTTCTCCTTTTCCTACTTTTCAAATTCTTTTTTCTATTTTTTAAATGGAGTAATACTTACTAAACAATTCTTAGAAATAAAACTCTAATTTTTCTTTTAAAAAATTAATTATTATATTAATAATTTTTACGAGTTAAGTTAATATTAAGTATTAAATTTTCATATTTAAAAATTACTTAAATTCAATTGTATTTATTCTTTTACTTTTCGGAAAGGAGTTGGGCTCTTGCTGAATGACCATGACTGTGACCCGTTAGTCGTCGATGATTGCAGCATAACATTAATTAGTTTAGGTTTTTGCGGGTTTTTCTAGGTGTTGAAATTGAAATCTGACCTTCTTTCCTTCCTAGAAGCAGCCCCATAAAGAAAAACCCAAGACAACAATTACACCACTCCCCCCATTCATGGCGCGGCGGTGCCGTTGCTTCTTTGCAAAAGCCCCCTCCCCCGGTTCACTCTCCCACGCAAAATATATTTCTGGAGAGAGAGAGAGAGATCGGTTGGCAAGTTCAAGAGCCTTTATTAAAGGTTTCCATTCTTTTGTGAGACTATGTTTCCTATGATGTCCTTGGATGGGCAACAAATATTATAAGGACTTTTAACATGGTACTCCGAGATCATATTTTGTCTATAGTCAGAGATCTGTAAGTGGGAAAAAATTTTATTTTTCATGCAATTTAATTATTTTTTTATTAAACATAAGTACATTTTTAAAGAAAAAAAATTATTTTTGGCAAACCGATCATATTTTGTCTAGGGACGTCCAAAGCTGAAATTTTTTTTTCAACACTTTATTTCGTTCTATGTTCTTTTGATTTAACAAAACAAATATAAAACTTTTTACCAAATTAAAATTTCTGTACATGAAAACTTTGAAAATTTGTTCTTATTCATTTTGAGACCCACTAATAGTTCAACGGATCAGAATTAACAACCCACTAACGGTTGGGATTTTTCTATTAAATTAAAGTAACAAAATAAGCGTGTAGATGATTGATTGATGGGGGTCCGCGGTGACCAAGCGTGGTCCTATTGCACAATACGAGAGACTAATCTCTTTGGTACCACCAGCCAGATGCTGTTTGCTCAGTGATAGCTATATTGATTCACATTCACCTCAGCTTCGCTCTTTTTCCTCCATTCTCATTCCTCTCTCTCTCTCTCTCTCTTCAAAATGAAAAAAAAGCTAACTTCATATCTGACAAGGAGCATCTAAGCAGTCCTGAATCTGGTGAGTCTTATCTTCTCTACATACTACTACTTCTTTCTCTGTCTTTAGGGTTGTTTGAAAGCTTTTGATTGATTTAGATTATATGCTTATGTAGTTGTAGACCTCAATCTTATGTTTTTTTTCCCTGTTTGTTAAGTTTAAGATTTGGGTATTTTGTGAATGGGACCTTCTGATGATTACTTGAAATGTTTGATACTCTAGGATGAAATGGAGGGTAGTTCTTGGCTTAAGTTTTAATAATTTTTAAATGATTGGAACTCAAGAGTTATGATTGAAGTTGTGGGAAGCTTAAAAGAACATGAGATTTGGGGATTTGGGTCATTCTTACGATGAAGGAAAAATGAGATTTTTTAGGAGATCTGCAGAAAAGGTTTTGGCTAGGTTCCCAACTGTTGAGCTCTGAGGTAGGACTTTATCAATATCTGAATCCAAAATAGGGAGTCCTGTAAATACAGGATAGGTTTCATTTCAATGTTTGAAGTGGGCTATTGGCAATAGTGCTACATAAGTTAGGGTTATGGTTATTATGAAAATAGAGTTACTTTTTTCTCTCAGATTTTTAGTAGATTTTAGTGAAATCAGGAGATTGTTTTTTGTTTGACCCCTACTTTTAAGGAACTCTTTTCGTTGGCTTTGTTTCACTAAATTCAGTTTATAATTCTTATGATCAAATGTTTGATATTCTTTCTGTATTCAGCTTTGACAAATATTGGACATTGATCCTTAAAAGGGTTTCGTAAATATGGATCTGAAAAATAGGACAGTTGCAGAAACATGGGCAAAGCCATCTTCGTCAGCCAAGGACTTGCCAAAACAACTTACTCCCGATCACAGATCTTTCACCAGTTTCAATAACCAGCAACAGAAGTGGGAAGATACTTCTCTTCTTGATTTCAATAATGGGATCCAACCACCTTTTCCTGAATTCAACCAAACTTCCAAGGCACCTCAAAATCATAATAGTCAGATCAAAGGGCCGGATCAGGAAGATATGCAAAGCAATGAAACACCTGATAGCAATAGGTTCCAGGACTGGGATCCGAGGGTGATGCTAAACAACCTCTCTTTTCTGGAGGATAAGATACATCAACTTCAGGATTTGGTGCATCTGATAGTTGGTCGTCGAGGCCGGGTATTAGGTCAGCCTGATGAACTTGCTACTCAGCAACAGCAGCTGATCACCACTGATCTGACTTCCATCATAGTTCAATTGATCTCAACTGCTGGCAGTCTCCTGCCGTCAGTAAAGCACACCCTCTCAACAGCCAATCCTGCTATTGGGCAGCTTGGTCAACTTGGTGGCGTTCTTTTCCCTCCAGCTAATAATCTGAATGGGGGAGTTCCGCAGCAAAATAGTGGTGGCAGCAAGGTTTCTGATCAATCCAACCAGATTGAGTTAACGGAAAACTGTGGCACTGAACAAAATTATGCTGCTGAAGAGCATGAAGCAAAGGATGATGATGATGCTGATGAGGGAGAAAATCTTGCCCCTGGGTCCTATGAAATCTTACAGCTTGAGAAGGAAGAAATTCTTGCTCCTCACACTCACTTCTGCATGATATGCGGGAAGGGGTTTAAGAGGGATGCGAATTTAAGGATGCACATGCGAGGTCATGGGGATGAGTACAAAACTCCTGCTGCCCTCGCAAAACCCAACAAGGATTCCTCTGAGCCAATGCTTCTGAAAAGGTATTCCTGTCCTTATGCTGGTTGTAAGCGGAATAAGGATCACAAGAAATTCCAACCTCTAAAGACTATTCTGTGCGTGAAGAACCATTACAAGAGAACCCACTGTGACAAGAGCTACACTTGCAGCCGATGCAATACCAAGAAATTTTCGGTCATTGCGGATCTCAAGACTCATGAGAAGCATTGCGGAAAGGATAAATGGCTTTGCTCCTGTGGCACTACCTTCTCAAGGAAAGACAAGCTTTTTGGACATATTGCTCTGTTCCAAGGCCATACTCCAGCTCTTCCTCTTGATGAAACTAAACCCTCTTCTGTTCCATCTGATAGAGCTGAAAACAATGAATCTAAACTGGGAAATATAGGATTCAACTTCAGTGCAAGTGCTTCTAGTGGAAATGCAGTTCAAAACATGGTCGATGTGAAAGGTGCTGTTGATGATCCTACTGCTTATTTCTCACCATTGAATTTTGATCCTTGTAATCTACCTGGCTTTCATGAGTTCCCTCGACCTTCATTGGAGGAGTCAGATGGTTCCTTCTCTTTCCTAATTCCTGACGCTTGTAATTATAACCAGAAAACTGGAGGTGAATCAGGTTCTAATGATCTTGAATGACATGTATTAGAATTTTAATATTAAATTGCAACGGGGGGTTTCACAAATTGGCATTTTGTAAGATGAGATGCCCCATATAGCTGTAATATCTTCAGCCAGAATAAATGTTTCCTTTAATCATTTCTACCTTCTTTACAATGATGGTTCTTGTGCTTCTCAATGTATTCTTAGTTGCTTATACGAGGCCAATAGTGAATTTCTGTAACAATATGGTCATTGTCTCGGAGTGCATATAAGACTCAAAAAGAGTCGCTCATGACACGAAGTTAAGGCCCAATTTATGTTAAGAATTGATTGAAGCTCATATTTCTTGTCTACTTCATCTTTCTTGTTTACATGTGATAATAGAGAACTTTAGTTTGAGATTTGATGCTAGTGGAATATCACCTCTATTTGACTTGTGAAAGAGACAATTTTTGAGTCATTAATATTATATTACTCTTTTCACTTCCATCTTGCTAGCATGACTTCCCATCTTGCCAAACCCTGGGCTCAAGTATGAACAAAACCAAATCTATGCGATTGCTAACACAAGTTGTACAGGACTAAAATCACCAACATCATAGTTTTACCCGTCCTATGTATAGAGAGACCTGATTAGCTGATGTACCGGGTAAGAAAGAGTCATTGAATAACCACAAAAGAACCTTAAACAATAAACTTGAGGTCACAATAGACCCCGAAACTTTCATTTCCAACAGAACTTTTCACAATGAAGTTGTTCATAGACATCGGGTAAACCATAAAATGTCTCAGCTGTCAGCTCTAAATTCTAATATACTTGGATTGAGCATTATGAAGCAATATGAGCTTCAGTCCTTTTGCACCTGCACCTGCCTTTGTAGTCTTCTTTGACGGACGGTAGTAAAACTTCTCCTTGAGAACTACATCATCCAAGCAAGTCCATGTAGCTCCTCTTGGAGAACTATCAGCCCACAAGAACCTCTCAGAGAATGGGTTCATCAGACTTTTACGGAATTCCTCAGCTGTCTCACACAGCAGCCCCTGAGGATCAATGGAAGAACATACAATGAGGGGCTTCAAGAGGGATAAAATACAAATGAAACTGCATCATGGAGGGGGAGAGATAAAGGTACCTCAGCCATGGCCTTGATCTTCAAAGTGACATCATTAGCAAAAAGGACAAGCTGTCCATCATTCTTAATCCTCCTATAGTGTAGAGCACATTCAAGTATATGATCCTCAGTGGTTGGGGTGAGAATCTCCAGTAGACTCCCACCCCATGTCGGTGATGGTATTGAATTCTCTGAGCCACCAAAGAAGCCCCCACCATCACCATACCCAGACCTAGGAGAGACAGGAGGGGTTGGTGCCAGCGGCCTTCCCTCTTCTGTTGAGCTTTGAACATGAATCCACCACTTTGCTTTCACCATAGACTCTTCAATCCACTGTAATGCCAGGGGGATAGCTGAATTTCTACTGAACACACTGCCTCGTCGGTTAAGGAAATCCAGTTCCCTTACAACTTTGTTCAAGAATCAAGAAAAAATTCATGAAGAAATTGTTTGAAACATGAACTTAGAACAGGGACACAACAGTAGGATGATTACCTGTTCTTGGGATGATTAATTGAGTCCCTCTGACACCTTGTAAAAGCTGCAAAGACTTCATAGATTCTTTGTTTATAAGGGTGCTGGTATCCACTACCATATACCACATCGTCTTCTTTTGCCCAACATTCTTACTCTTAAAAACATAAGGATAATCAGCAATAAGTCAAAACCTAATTAAGTAATTTGATAAAATTAATATGCTCATTAAAGAAAACTTACCCCAGAGGATCTATCTTCTAGCCTCATCATCTGGCAACTGTCAACAGAATTGCTAGTCCTATTTCCAATTGCAGCGCAAGGGAGTGATGCTTCTGGCTTGCTCTTTCCACTTGAGTTGATCGGTTGAAAGGGCATCTGCTCTTTTTCTCTCTTGGCCGCCAGAGCGTCCAATTCCAATCTCAGACCTTTTGCATTTAACGGTTTTACTAGTTTTCGCTCTTGGAGAACTTTAGGTGTCTGATTTTCTCTGTCTCGAAGATCAACCATGTCGTCTTCTAGATGAGTGCAGCGCTTAGAAGATTTCATCAGTCCTGAACTTGTTATATTGGAACCCCCAATCTCTTCCATTGTAGCTTTCTTCTTTAAGGACCTCATCAGAAGAGTATCCGGAGTCAAATTCTCCTTGTCTGGAGTAAATAACTCTTCTTCCTCTTCTTCCTTTTCTATAGGAAAAAGAACTTTGCTAGTTGAAAAATCTTTATCCTTCTTCAAGGACCTCATCAGAAGATCATTCGGAGTCAAATTCTCCTTGTCTGGAGTAAATAACTCTTCTTCCTTTTCTTCCTTTTCAGGAGGGAAAAGAACTTTGCTAGTTGAAAATTTTTCCTCGTTCTGGTGGCCTAGCAACTTAATTTCAGTATTTCGCTTTGTTGTGCTTTTTCCTTTGTTCTTACGACTTTGAATTTGAACACTTGTTACCTTACCTCTTCTGGACCAAATGCTTGGCACACCTGATTTCTGCTTAGACATTAATGTAGGAGTAGGACTTTCTTCTAGGTTCTCATTTCTTTCAAATAGTCCGGTTTCAAAGAGACATTTCGGACTGCCATTTTCATTAAATCCTTGGTTTTCACTCCTCGGAAGAATTGCTCCTGCAGTCAATGACGAGTTTACAGACTCCGGAACAATCAAGGCGGACAGATGGCTACGGTCTTTCCCCATTGGACTTTTGTTCTCCACGTCTTCTTTGTCAGTAGGAAAATTCAATTCACCCTCAATCTTTGATTGCTCACCAAATTGCATGTTACTTGTCCTTGGAAGAAATCCTTGATCAGACATGGACAAATTTACAGTGTCCGACACTACTGAACCAGGGCAAAAATCTAATAGTTCCGGCATCAATGGTGCTGATGGACTCGGTTGCTTCACCAACGAATCAAAATTCTCATTGAAATGTAAACAGTACAGATCCTCCATGATTGAATCCAGAGACAGAATTTTTTCATTTTTGAATGACTATATAAGAAAAGATGACGACAAAAATGAAAGATCAAGAAAAATCGACAAACAGATTATAACTGCTAAACATAGTTGTTTTCTAACCTGATTCATATCTTCTTCTTTATCTGCATCAGATAGTGGCAGTGATTCACCAAATAGATTTTCGAAATCATATGCATTGCTTGTAGGGATCCAGTGTAATCTGTACACCCTCGTAGATCCACCGATCTTTATTGTATCGCCTTCATTCAGCTCCACTTTAACCTCCGGTTCAATCTTTTTCCCTGAAATCCAAGTGCCATGAACTGTCCAAACCAAGAAAGAAAATCAAAAAACCAAGAAAATCCATCAAGATTTCGATCATAAAAGAACCCGAAAACAAGAGACTTACTGGATGATAAGTCGACAATACAGAGCTTCTGCAACGCGGGTTTTGTGTGAATCCGAAGATGAAATCTGCTGATGCTTGGATGACCCAATACAACGTTGCAATCTGGGTGTCTCCCGACGACCAAGATTTCATCGTCTTCTTGATTGGGGCTGTTGTTTCCGATTGATTCATCAATCAATTCGAAGTTGGAGTTGTGAAGAATTGGTGGGGGTTTATCGGTGAGGAAGATGTTCTTGAGAACATTGTTGTTCTTGAGGACTGTGAAAATGGGGATTTTTCTTTCTTGCTTGTCAGCCATTGGGAGAGAGAGAGAGAGAGAGAGAGATTCAGGGTAATTGCGTGGATTATGTAAGATATCATTAGGTAAGCGATTTCAAATATTTTTAACGGCTAGTCGTCCTGTGATTAGACAAGTGCCAGCTGGATGGACTTTCAGCCGTTACACTTTCAGAATTTCAAATTACCAATGCACACTTAACCCTGTGTCCATGCGTTAGGGCAAAATAAACTAGGTCATTTAACAATATATTTTATTGGTTATCACTGGACATCCCCCCATCAATCTAGCTCAACTCAACCACATGATCGTGGGTTCGGCAGAGCGGGTGTTTTTAGGTCTTTTACAAAATTAAAAATAAGGCTCATTATTATTTTTATTATTTTAAAGAATTGCCACTCAGAAATTTGTGCTATATGGTGGTGAAGTTGTTTTGTATTTTTTGTGATTTTAAATCAAGTAATATAATATTAACTTTTTTTTTATTATTCAAGAGATCGATAAATAAAAGACAAACAATCAATCCAGTTCAGACTTCAAAACTCAAATTAGCCCTAATTTAATTACCAAGATTCTTACCTAATTTAAACAAGAGGATGACCCCTCAACTCCTCAATCTCCTCCTCTCTCCCCCTCAAACAATTAGGGATAATAATGAACCGGTTATGATTCCGGTATATCCGATCCTAAATCTTAACTATAATATTCATATTCAACTCTAAATCGATTTGGGTTAAAAAATAAAAAATCATATCCGATCTTACGGATTTTTCTAAAAAACTCATCCGACCCGATCTGAATCGATATATTACATATCTTTAAAAAACGGATCTGATCCGATATTAAACCGACTCATACCTGACATATACCTGATCTATATCATAGCCAAATACATTCATTAATTTAATAATATTTGTTCAAGAATGAAAATAAAATTTAGAAGTTATAACAAACTCTAAAAATCTTTTTATTTTATTTAATAATTTCATATTAAAATAATTTTTTTATTATAAATTATTATCAGATCGAATCGAATCGAATTATTTATAACCTAAATCTGTATCTGAACTGATCCGTCTACTTTAATATTAAAATCCAAGTCTAAACCGATTTTTTAAAAAAATAACCCGATCCGTTAAATTAGATATTTTAAATATCTATCGAATCGAATCAAATACCGTCGTGACTACAAACAATGCAAGCTTCTTAACTGCCCCCACTAGACCAAAAATTTATGTCTTTGGCTACTGCAGTAACTCTTCCCAAACTCTATTATTTCGAAGGTGAATTTGGGCTGTATATGGGGCGGATATGAATTCGCCAAATTTGGCATACACTTTTCTCCTGAGTATTGAGACCTAGAATCCTACTAATCTTCTGGCTGGATTTGTTTCTTCCCTTTGGATAGCTGGCAGATTTGCTCCTACCCTCTTCCTATTCACATAATATTAACCATAACCACCACTGATGAATTGTGCCCTATAACATAATTCTCACATTTTTTCTAAAATCCAATCTACCTACTATTTTGCAGCTCTATAAAAAAATAATCTCTAGCGCTACAAGTATAACAAATTTAAAATAAATCAGTAATATTTTGACAATTCAAATTAGCTATTGATTCGCTCATTTTTTGTTTGTTAATATTTAAAATGTTCAAATTTAATAATTGATACAATAATTTAGTTAATTTGTATTTTATTTAATAACAAACACCAATATTTCATTCTACATCTAGAAGTAATTAACCCTCGTCACCATATATATATATATAGGATATGATATTGACTTGAGGTTCGTCTCGACTAATTTTGATCGAACTGTTATCGGATCCGCTGTAGAGAGGGAGTTCTCCAACATAGTTTTTGTCACTATTAAAACTCGAACCCTGATCTTGATATAGGGTGTTAGCGTCTTTCTCACTAGACCAACGAAACATTGATTATGACACTCACTTTCGTACTCACTTTCCTCAATAGTTTTGGGAGTCGGATCCAAAGGATAAGAAGTGACAAATACTTCTCTCTCATTTTATGAGAAATCATCCAATGTCAATGATATTAGTTTTCTACCGACGATTAATTGGTCTAATAGAAAAGATAGTAGAATCTCATATTAAATGTTCGAATTTGACTTTTTGAAATGACAAAAAAAATATTGAAAGAGTTTCCTTCTAATAAGAACCCGATCACATTTTAACTTAAATTAATCGAAACAAAATTCTAAATACTGAGTCTTAAATCAAGTCTAGGGTACTAAAAAATTAAAATATATTAGTTTTCCTGTTGATTTCTCTAAAAGCTTTAGCCTTGTCCATGATATCTTTGTTACCATTTTACCATCAAAGAGTACTTCCATTAATATAAAGTTTTTTTCTATCTTTCTTTCTTTATTTTTATTAAAATTATGATCACTAAACTGTTTCTTTAAAAATATAATACAACAATAATACAATCTTTTTACTATTCTCATTCTATGATTAGAAGGTAAAAAATTGTTGGATACTTTTTTTAGATAAGTTGATTATTGTATAAAAATTGATGTTTATATAATAACGTATAAAGTTGTAAAATTGCTATTTATGTAATTATTATTATTATTTTTGATAGTAAATTTAGGCTACTTCGGCCTTGGGTTTCCCTCTTGAAGGAACTTAGAGGAGTACCAAACCATGTCCAAAACTAGTTTGATCCAACTTGAGGGTTACCCCCACCTCATCCTGTGGCAGATTGCCATTTATTGTAATTTATTGAAATAATTAGTAAATTTTTGGTAATCTTGATCGCAAACGTCGACTTAACGAGCAAGGAACGACCCGATCTAGTCCGGGTCCGTAACCCGATTGTAAAAATGTATTTTCCACTTTCCAGTCTTTTCGCCATGGGCACCAGATCACGGTCTTTCAAGTTCCATCCGAGCCGAAACCTCGAAAACGTCAGACTTGGAGAGAGAGAGAGAGAGAGAGAGAATGGAGGAATTACAAGCAGCAATGGAAGAACACATGAAACTAATGGCGGATCTAGTCGAGAAATTCTCCGCTGAACTCCGATCCGGCCTTCAACCAGCTTACGAGAATTTCATGGGATTCTTTCACGCCATCAATTGGAAAGTAATTCTCTCTCTCTCTCTCTCTCTCTCTCTCTCTCTCTCTCCCCGTTGTGATTGAACATTGAATATTTGTCTACTGTGTTCGTGTTAAGTGTCGAGTGCTTGATCCATATTTGAGATATTTGATTGAAGGCCTTACTCTCAATAGATTCGGATGTGATTGTTTTGATAATTTGGTCTTTAAGATTACAATATCACTGGGGAGATTGCTTTTTGCTCTAGAATTTCAATAAACCCTAATTTCCTGTTTATTTACATCATAACAGTCTCATATCTTGATTGATTCGAGATCTGCAGCGGGGAAGAACAAGAAGAAGAAAAAAATGCTTTCATTGTTTAAAATGGGGTAGAGTGAATAAACCGTACTAGTTCTAAGTGCACCACTATATTTCCTAATAACCGGGTTTTCAACCCAAATTTAAAACAATGGGGCTTTGAGAATGGCCTCTTAAGGTGATGGATAATTTTGAGAGTATAATGTGTGTAAAACTTCATATCTTGTTAGCCTTACTACATTGATGTTAATCTATGTTGCACCAAACACTTAGAAATATGTCAACATGGTTATTACACACAACATCATACAACACCTTGTAAATTGTGTATGTGTTTTTTCTTTGTCATTGTCCCCGTGTCTGTGCTTAATAAAAATCTGATTCAAGTCCTTATGGTGTCAATTTCAGTGTTTCTTCCGTTAGCATAGTATCAAGAATGCCTTTTTTTTTTCCCCTGGAAAAAGGCAAAGGGATGAATGTGGTGGTCAATAATTCAATTTCATTATCTTTGATAATTATAAGCTTTATTACTATGTCTTATTGATCTTAAGTTTCAGCCAAACATGTGACATCATGAAGTTAAAAGTTTGTGTATGAATTTGATACTCGGTCAATAGTTTTCCTCTTATTGTTAATGACTTTTTGTGTTGTTTTTTGCAGGAACCATGGCTAATTGGCGTTTTATCTTTCCATGTCCTATTGCTTTTGATAATTATTTTCTCAAGAAAACATGTCAACTTTCAGATGTGTTTATTCCTTCTATCATGTAAGTTTATCTAGTCACCCCCTCTATCATGACCTCTTTTACTTAAATGCTAATGAGCCTGTTGCAAATTGCTGCTACTTTACAATATAAAACCTTAGTTGCTTCCTGATTTACTTGCAAGTACTTGATAACATTGTAGTGATTAAATTATATCTTAAGTATTTTTTTTGCATGGATTCTTGTTTTCATCTGATTCTAGCATCAACTAGCGTGAAGGAGTATTCCTACTTTATTTGTAACTAGTGTTACTTTATTTGATGTTCATAACTCCTTTAAGTGTTCTGTTTGGTAGACACAGATAATGTGGTAGAATGTACTAAAAAACAACATGCATAATGCAGATGGATCAGACACAAATTGTTCATATGATTGGGACGCATCCCAAATCATGAGAAGTTTTGCAGCAATCTGCGAAAGATACTCCCTATCCAAGTCTTTTAGCTTGATTTAGAATCTACTTAATCAGGTCTTGCTCAGGACCATTTGCACAGTAAATGGATGATATATGTGGTTACAGGATGTAAAAGGAAAAACTTAGATTTTCCAGCTTAATAGATGATACTTTGCAAGAACAATTTTATCAGGATGACACCTTTTAGTTATTGGAAGATTTCAGATTTAAGATAGTGCCCTCAAGTTGACAAAACTCCTCCATAATTTGGATCAACTTGAAAAAGGTAGGTGGAATGAGTGTTGAAACCCAAAGTGTGAAACTCTCGTAGGTTTATGCTTAGGCTCTTGAGGGGAGTACGTCAGTGTTAAGAGATGACTAAAACTTCATCTTTCATGATTGAGTTCTTTATTTCAGATCTAATTTGTTTGAAAGTTATAGGAATTGTTTTTCATTTTCGGAACTTGACATTTTGGGCATTCTATCAATGGTGTAAGTCGCCAATTTCACCATAATTCCATTGTACTAATTTCACAAAAATTTTCCACAGATTCTAGTAGTTGAGTTTCAAGCTTTTGCACCTCATCAATAATGGCCTTGATCATTATCTTAGTCAATCGACTAAGTTGAAGACGTTGTGAAGAAAAGCCATATGGCTTACTCTTATAGGCCTTTACTTATTTGGATTAAAATTATCCACTGCACGAACATTGGAATATCCTTTATTAGACTCTGAAAGTCTTCTCTTCCAGTTCCATGACCTCGTATCCATCTGAGCATTTGAAGCCAGAAGAAGCAGCCTTCACAATTGATTTGGTTCACTGAGCTAGGTGTGAGTTCCGCTAGTATCAAGTGAAATATGCTTCATTTCAAATTTAGATTTCCCTTTTATCTTGTCATTTTAAAATTGGACGTCTCATGTTTCCAAGGCAAGTTTTAACATTTGAAATATTTCATTTCTGTTGGCAAAGAAATGGCTGATAATTATCTGACATTGCAAGAATTTTGGTGTATTCTATTTCATGTAAGCTCATATATGAATTTGCACTTTTTGCAATTCTATGTGGCCCCATTCAATTGCTAGCTAACATGCCAGAACCCCCTCTCTCCCCAAAAACGCATACAGAAAGTACAATTTCTCCTTTTTATTATGGTAAATGTGGATCTGAAACTCGTGGGAATCAACAACTATATGTGCTGAGGCCTCGAAAAATTATAATAATGACAAAAAGTTGAGTGCCGGTAGCTAAACATATGGGCCTGGGAAGTGTTGAATAGTACTGACGTAATTGTGCTGCTATTTTTTGGTAGAGATGAGGCATTTTTTGGTCCTTATACAAGGATCATTCACTATGATGTGTTTCAAGGAAAACCTTGATACCTAATTTGTCTCTAACTTGTTCAGCATGATTCTTTTGCTGAATTCATGAGAAGAAGCATTTTTTTTTTGGTCCAGATAAGTTGCACCTTTATTCTGCTTCTAAATGTCCAAACACAGTTGATTGAATTATGATGTTGTGCAGTGGCTGGTGTTTATCTTGCTGAAAGGCTCAATACTTTTCTGGGTGAGCACTGGAAAAGCTTTGCAGGGCAGAACTACTTTGACTCCAGTGGTCTTTTTATCTCAGTATTGTGGTCTGGCCCTCTTCTGGTGTTTGCCATGATTATTCTGGTGGGTTTACATAAACAACTGGTGTTACTTTACATTTGCTGGCTGTTTTTTCCTCCAGACTGTAATTTCTTATTTTCTTTCGCAGGTGAATACCCTGTTTTCATTATGTCACTTGATAGTTAGGTGGAAAAAGGCTGAGTTAAGACACCGTGCTAGACTTGCCCGCGATAAGCAGGAATAGTATCCTTCTTTGTCCCGTTCAGATTCATGTCTGCAAGTATCTCTCTTTGTGGTTTCATGGGCTCAGACTTAGGTCCTACTTATTCGATAGGGTCCTTTTTGGCTTTTCATAACATAAATTATGGTTGAATTTCCACATATGTTACCGGAGAGAGTTTTCTGTTGTATTTTTTTACCATCAAATGATCTAGAGAATTATTAAAGATTGTATATAAGTTGTAATATCATGAATTTCTTGGTTGAAATTATCTCCACATCGTTGAATACATTTTATTGGAGTGGATCTCCTTTAGCTTGTATGCCCCTTTAATTCCGATGAGCTTTTTTGTCTTCATACTTACTTGAGGAAGCAGCCGCAAGTTGATTTTTTTTATTTTTTTTATTTTTTATTTTTTGAGTTATCTTTTCAAAGTTTTGAGGATAAACTTTTCTTAAAAGTTATCTTCCTTGAGGGCTTTCCGTGTCTCTCTTTTTCTTCTTAAGAGTACTCGATGCTTTTGTGGAAAGATTATCCATGTAGTTTTCCCGATGGCATTTTACAGGTTACTATTCTATTCATATTTGAGGCTATATCCGTTTTCCACGATTCTAATTGCTATGCTAGATGCTTCCTCCTTTGTTTCAATTCCTAGAAGAATGTTGTGAGCCCATAATGCCGTTAGAGGTGTTGTGTAGGCTGAATGGCCTAGCTTGGATCTTGGAGAAAAGGATGTGGCTTGCTGGATGGTGACCTGTTACTTTCAACACTTTATGGGGTAAACATCTCAAGTAATTGCTGTTTGGTACCATTAATGCTGTTGCGACTACCTAGTAAAAATAGAAAACTTCAATGTATTTTTTATTTATTTTTTTAATAATTTCAGACATTTCGTAATAGCTTCTTCTATTACACATCGTGTTGGCTAATGTTGCTAATTGAGAATGAACCTAACAAGTAACGTAGTATCCTTCAGGTTGTGTCTGAGTTCTTAATAGTTGTTCTCTAGGTCGAATGAAATGGTGAAAGGTCATTAAACTAACTTAACGTATTTATTGCTTACCAGCAAAAATGTCCATAAGCATGTAAGATGACTTTTAAGGAGGGGAAGGCAGATGCTTGTACAAAGAATTGGACCAGACGCAAGAGTTAGACTTGATTGGGTTAGGATTTTACATCCCATTTTTCAAAGACTTCATACCTTAGGGTGCACGGTAACCATAGTGATCCATGGAGGATAATGTTTCTCCATTTTTGCCTTTATCTTCTCTCTTTGCCCTCAACATGGTTGGGCATTGATCAAGGGTGCATATTTTCAACTTGCAGACTAAGCCAATTAATGTTTAAAACTCCAAAATCATGAGCTTATGGAGTGTCAGGGATGTAGGCCAAGAGGGTACAAGAAATGAGGGTGAGCTAACATATAATTGAAAGTGGAAAAAAGAAAAAAAAAAAGAAAAAAGAAAAAAAAAGAGGGGCATTTGTGACGAATAACGTTATAACATCACTCATTTTTTAAATGATCGAGTTAACATTAAGAGGAGCCTCTTCCATTTGTTTTGAGGCAGCAATGCTTTCCATTTCTTTCATATATCCCATGATCCTTGTAAGGGTTGATTAAGATGATTGAAATTGCACTTCTGTCCGTAATGTTTGGAATGTGGCTGCTCACTTCGAAGTAGTACTTGGGAAGGGTGACGTTTTTGCCAGGAAGATTCATCTAGTTGTGTGGATTTTTATTAGATCAGAGATTACATTAACAGAAAAAAAAAGGAAAAAAAAAAAGGAAAAAAGAAAAACCAACAACAACAACAACATTGACCCTTCAGAACACAAATGCATTTGAATGTAAATCTTGATGGACACAATGAACTGATAATTCTTCCTTGTGACAAAAGTTAATGATTCACAAGTAGCTTTCGGTGGAGCCCTCAGAAATGTGGGAGGATTTTTCAGGGTCATAGGAATGATATTATAAAAAATAAAAAAATTCATGTCGAGTTTTCCTGCACACAACCACTTCTGTAGATACAGTATGCAAATTAAGCAATTAAGCCTGATGTTGATTGAACGAAAGGGAATAGCAATGAGTTGTGGAATTGACAATGGTAGGGATTTAACAATTCATGAAATTTCACCATGAATGAGGTAATATATTTCTTCAAACAGTATAATGAACAAAAATGACGAATGTGTTAGAGAAAATGTCTATTGTACACAATGCCACGCAGAGGCTGTTATCAGACACCTATCTTGCCAGGCCAAAGAAATAGCCTTCCCGTCCTCTCTTTCAAAAACTCTAAATCCACCCCTTTCAACATCAAATTGAAGCGGACAATAATGGCTTCTAATCTTCAAAAGAAGTTTTGCTTGTATCATTGACTTAGAGCTGAGTTTTATTCCAATGAATCCATTGCTCTCCATTCTTCCCTTCCATGTTTCCATTTTCTCATATGTTGAACAGCTAGCTTCATCCTTGTCAAAATTCATCATGTTTTTTATCTCTTTGCCTAGATAATTCCTCTCAATACTCATTCTTTCAGTACTATCCGACGGAAGACAGTCATCTAAAGAGTCAAACATGGCTGCAAAATAATGCAGCGATTCCATAAATCTCGATAAGAAGCTCCTTGGTCTACGGCTTCCTTCTTGTTCCACCAAGACTACGATGGAAGGATTAACTGAATGTACTGATCTCAATGTCTCTGAAATTCGACTATAACTATTTAGGGTATTCAGGTGGAAAACCAAATTTACTGCAATTGTTTCATTTTTCTTTTTCCTAACATTTATAAGCTTAGATCCTCTTAACAAACCTTGAAACTCAAACACCACATTTCGAAAACCTTTAGAGAAGCTCGTAAGTCTGTTTTCGGTTTCTTGAAGTTCTTCCATGCTTCTTCCAAATCCCGTTAGCCGGAGGGATATTCTGTTGTTGCTGGTTGCCTTTTCAGAAAGAGATTGTATAAGAGAAGGCCACTGGAAACCATAGGAGATGTCAAAGTCGATGACATGCAGAGCCCGGTTGTTGATTTGTTCCTCCTCTTCAAAGGCCTCAATGATAGCTTGATTTGCAGTGAAATGAGCAAACTGATAGTAAGGTGACACCCTGTAGAGATCTGTATGTGCTGAGAACTCTTCTTCTGGTGTTGGTTGCTTCATGATCATGTCATAAAATGGAGATTTTCGGGTGAGAAGCCTTGCGGTCAATCCGTCTGCAAAATATGCCACCACTCTTTGCACCGAATCACCATTCAACGACACATTCTGATACAACTCACCCAGATTCTCTGCAGCTGTATCTATGCTGTTCTCGTCAACAGCAGATGCAGATATGAGCAACAAATGTATCAGATGGAGACCTTTTCCATCCTCAGCAACTGCTTTTCTGCTGTGGTCTCGTTTGAATATCTGTTCTCTCATCTGGAGGAGCCAAAATATCTTTCCCTCACAGCCTTCATAAGAATTCAAATTCGGCGATATCTCAGAGTCCCTTCCTTTTCTTTTCCTCTTCCTCTCAATTCCAGAATCAGTAACAATAGCAAGACTTAGATTCAAAAGCTTCTCATCAGTTTCTTCCATATCTATTTGAAAGAGAGAGAGAGAGAGTTTGTTAGAGTAAAAAAGGTGAGGAGACAAGATCAAGGTTGGTTTAAAGAGAGATAGCAAAAGGGTATTTTCTGCGTAGAGACTCCTTTATGTCATTACATAGGAATAGGACACACAGGAGTGGAGAGAGAGAGAGAGAGAGAGATCAGAAGGGCATCTTTTTGTTCTCTTAATTAGTGCCTTTGGTCAAGACTCAAGACAACTTTTTTCAACATTATTCCTTCCCACGGAAAGCATAGTACACATTTCAAGAATTATGAAAGGGTTTATTCTTCTGGGACTTCAGTTGGTTCGGAGGACTCAGAAGGTGCCATACGCGGTCGACAAAATACAGCGGGCAAAAATTGTGGAATCCAACCTACATCTTCTCAAGACTTTGTCTTCAAGCTTCCCTTCTAGAATTCCAACAAATACCCTCTCCCATTCAATCTCCCTTCTTTCCTTCTTTTTTGCGACTCTTATTAATTATACCTTTTCCTCATGTTGATTCTTCTCCATGTTTGAATTCCACTTCTATTTATCAAAAAAAGACCAAATATAATATACTTTTGTTTAGATAAGCAATATGCAGAAGGCTAATCCTTATAAATTTAAGATGTTGCCGGACCAACCATTGGTTAAAAACGTAATTATCAAGTATTTAGTCTTGCTATTCAAAAATCTATAAAATCTGCCAAACATTAAGTTGGAAAAGTAGCTTGGATAACAACGCTGTCCTGATTTAAACCCTCTGTTCTAAGCAGATGACTCCTCCTTTGAATTGGATTTTACCCATTCTTATCCATTCCCAAAAACTGAGATGCTTTACTTAATCATCTTCATGCAAACTAAAAGACTAAAAGGGGTTTAATCGGTGCACAAAATATTTTTCAACTTAATACAGGACTAGAGGGGTACGTGTATATGTATATAACCTTTTCTAACTTAATACAGGGGTAGATAGAGAGGTAGGTGTATATCTACATAACATTCTCCTTATATTTTTATTTATATTTTTATAAAGAGATTGTTTTCCTGTGATCTCGAGCGCAAGACTCACCCTCATGCAAACTAAAAGACTAAATCATATTATTAGCAGAAAGAAAATGTATTAGGTTCACACGCTGAGGCATTGAGTAATACTCCCAAGTATGCCATTCTTTTGGGGGGGGGGGATACATGAACTCTCCCGTACTTACTTCCAAGACCTCGAGTCATTTGTTTATTAGGTTTACTTGCTTTTCTTTCTCCCTTTTTTCTTTTCTTTCTGGGTAAGGGTTCAAGGGAGGCGGTGGGGCATCTTGTTTGGTCTGTATGGCACTTTCTAGAGTTTAGCATACTCCAACGGAACAATTCCACGATTCGGTGCTTAAATATTGCAGTTTGAATGAGTCCTAAAGGAGTACCTGAAATCCCAAAATAAAATACGTGGGTCATAGTTTTCTTATCGATAATTTACATGTTACGGCTTTTGATTTTTTAGTGTCTGGTTAGGTGAAGACATGCAATTTTCTTCTCATGTCATTTTTGCATAATAAGACAGTGCCTTCATTTAGATATTGTTTCATGTGAGGACAATGCTTTCACCATGTACATGAACTGGACATATGGCAAATTCTTGCATATCCCATATGAGTACCTTTGGCTAGTTTATACCTTTGTAGATGCTGCTTAAAAGTTTTTGACATAGAATTAGCTTTATTCTATTTCTTAGGATCAAGAATAAGAAAGCCCAGCTTATTGAGCGAGCTAGGGATATTAACAAGAATAAATTACCAAATTTTGGGTCTTACAATTGAAAAATATATATAAAACATATAAAGGGAATCATTCATTTGACTTGTGAAACTAACGAGGATAGGCCCTTACAAAGGGGCGAAGAGGAAGTTAGTGTGAAAGTTACAAGGTCACAAAGTCAAAAGAACAAGGTTGTTTCAACTAATAGATTCCCAAACGCTACCCATATGACTGCATTTAGATTTGTATTTTGCCTTGTCCGCTTTCTTTTATTTTTTTTTTATTGGACCAATCAATTTTGTCTGACTAAGCTAATCTGACCACTATAGGGTTTATTAAGGAATTGGCTCTCCCGAATCCCTTTTTTTCGAGGACTCGAACTCGAGATCTTTATTTAAGAGGATAGAGTATTCGACTATTCAATCTAAAAGAGTTTGATGTCCCCTTTCTTTTATGCTTTTGCATTGGTCGACGATTATGCAATTGATTTTCATGGTTTAGTTAAAGATCCATGTTTTCCTATGCATTCTTTTCTTCTCTGTGATTACTCTCTGTTGAGGAAAAAAAAAATAGAATTCAACATCAAATATGAGCTGATAAAAAGAAAAATGTTGCTAAATTGATAAATTTATTAGATAAGGGATTTTGGTTTGTGTAATCACTAGAGTAATTTAAAGAGTCTTATCTCCCTCCTAGGGGTGAAGAGCGGGCGTAAGCGGCAACTACACCTAATTTTTTTTTAAATTATATATAATTTTAAAAATTTATAATTTCTTATTTATTCTTTTATAAATAATAATCTCGCCTTATAAATTATAATATTATCTTTTGAAATTGTAACTCTAAATGCATATTATATTTCACTCTTCTAATATAAATTTCGGCCTCTCCCTTTGCCAACTTTGAGATGTTAAGTTTAACAGTATGATAGAGATGCCAGGCAAAAGAGACCGAGAGAATAGATGGAGGCTGAGGTTACAAAGTGATGCAACGTTTGAATCTGTGCTGTTTTTGTTGATTCTTTCTCTAGTTTTTGTTGCTTTCAATGTTTTTGAATGTTATGATTGTTTTTTTTTTTTTTTTTTTTCAGATTTTTTTTTTTTTTTTTTTTTTTTTTTTCTTCAGATGGGGTCTATAGCGTCTTGTGGAAACGATACTGTTTTTGGAACATGAGAGGAAACTTCTATTCCATCTGAATTTGGTACAATCAAAGATGTCAATTTTGTAGGTCTGTGCTATGATTCCCTTGCATGTGTATATGCATATTCTTCTCTGTTTTGTATGGGTCATCACCCTTTACATTGCCGTATTGTCACAGCAGTTTTCTTTACAACTTTATTTGGTGGGTCAAGGTCAACAGTCCTGCCCATGTGTCCATTCCCCCTCTCTCAGTGGTCAAGGAAAAAATTCATCAACTTCCTTGTCATTTCCTGTATTACTTTGTTTCTAATACAGTGTTTGGGAAGAAGGCTTCCGACATCAGTGCGATACTCTTCCTTTTTTTTTTTTTAATTTAGTTGGAATATCTTTTAACTAAATCTGAAAATTAACCAAAAATGTTATTTTTTTTTTCAAAAAAATAACATTTTGCCAAAATGAACTAAACGTGCTAATTATGATAATAAATTGCAGCTTCGAACGCAATTTCTACCTGGGAAAATCTTAATGGAGGTTGCATCCCAGCTCAGCACATCAGGCTCGTCTCATTTTATTCCTTTTAACCCTTCTTGAAGGCCTAATGGGTGAAACTGAGAGAAATCCTTCATTAAAAAACTGAGTTGATTTTGGGATTGTTTATATTAGATAGAGGCACCTTAGGACTGCAAATTGGGAATTCAAAAACCAGGAACATGCGAGAGACATGCATTTTTCTGGCATGGCAAACAAAAATTAGGTTTGGATTACAAGTGTGAAAGTGGTTCTCATCCCAAGAGATTGAGAACATTAGGAAGCGATCAAAGGAGCACTTTTTCTTATAGATGTGAAGGGAATCGCCAAATATTATTTTGTTGTAGATGTGTAAACTTGCTTGTTCTCCGTATATTTTAGTGGCGGTATGTAATCATGCGTATCTTGTAATCGTACCAGTTTAAGAGGACAATCATTTGATTCATTTAAGTGATAAGATTCTCTCTCTCTCTGTGCCCCTCTAAGTTGCAGGGATGGAACCCATAATCAAAAGGGTCAACAATGGTGAATGGTTCCACCATCCAGACTGATTTTCAAAGTCCAATACTGCATGAAAAAATAATTCATTGATATCCATCCCCCACGATGCCCTACTTTTCAACAGTTTGAATAAACTGACTGCGGCATCTTTTTCTTCCATTATGATCAAATATTACGTCGAGCAACGTTTGAACTCTTCGTCCTCCTCACATTTGGTCAGCAATCTATATAACACATGCAAACATACATACATATATATATATATATATATATATATATATATATATGTTTTAACCTAAAAATATTTATGCCTTCTAGACAGACATTAATGGAGTTCTGGAAGCGAAACGAATAGGCTTGCAATGATTCAAGACCCACAGTTGTACTAATTACTGAACAAATCTTACAAATTTCTGCAGATTTTATGTTACATGCAGGCCCAGAGAAAAAAAAATTACGGTTGATTACCCAATTTAATAAAAAATTAATCGCAAAATATATAATATGGGAAATAAATAATCATATATAGTTCTACCTCTTGGCTGTTAATGTTTTTCGCTTCTTGTTGTAGAAATACAGAAGCGCTGATCCTACCAGTGGCCAAGTTGTGATGGCAATGTAAGTGAGCAACCACATTGATTTATTGCTCAAAGGCTGATCTAAGAATCTTCGAATGACTGATACCTTGGGAGGTTTGATATCCTCATTTGAGTTTGCTTGTTTTGAGGTTTGGGCACCATTCATAGAAGGCAAGGGATTCGATTCTTCCACGTGTTTATTTTGCTTCAAAATTGGTCTCATTTTGTCAGTTCTATCATTTTCCTGCACTAAGGATGTGTCATCTGATGATACCTTAGCTGTTTCCTCGTTGCTTACTGCAGCCACCATTCCATCTTCTGCAACATTTAGGAATGGTCCCTGATCAATCAATGAAGCCTGTGAAAGTGGATAACAGACTTGTACCTGCAGGAAGAGAGAGGAAAAAAAAAAAGGAAAAGATGTTAGATAATCATAATTTGAATCTATTGTCACAATCATCTTAAAAGTTCGTTGCTCAAAAAAGGGATCAAATTGAAAGATTTATACCATTGCCAAGTGATGTTGTTTCATTCTACCAAGTAATATTTGTAACAAGTGATTACAATTACCTTCTTTTTCCTATGCATGTACGGACTAGAGTACAAAACATGGAGAAATTCATCCACCGCCCTGACCCACCTGTGGAGAGAAGAATTAACAAATAAGAGTGCTTGCTTCATTTATATCACCTTAAATCATCACCTGTCTCGACAAACCAAATTGGAACTTGAAAGGAGTCAAATTAGGATGTGGTGTGACTTGACACAATGCCACCAAAATCGTCAGGCAACATCTTACACAAACGATACATGAATTTACTCCAAAAACCAGCATGACAACCTTACCTGACAATCTCAAACAACCACATTATACCAAGTAATTCACTAGGTATTTCTACATAGCACAAGGAAAAAGATGAATCCTGTGGTGTTTGTTTTAGTCTGAGGGTAAGTTTAGTTCACAGAAGGGGTGAGTGAAGGGAAGGGGAGATTTACTTCATCTAAGGGCTCACCTAGTACATAAAGTGCTCTCCGGTTTAGTACAGGAGTAAGGGAAAAGTAGATGTATATATACACAGCTTTCCCCTTGTATTTTGCAAAGAGACTATTTTCACGTCTCGAACCTGTGACCTTGAGATCACCAAATGAACAATTTAACCGTTGCACTAAGGATTGCCCTCCGGGAGATTTACTTCACCTGGAGAAAATAAATTCATTTTTTTTTTTGTAGGAGTGGAACTGTGGAAGAGAAGGAAATAGGTATTACTTTCTCTTATTTGGTTGGAATGAAAAGTGGAGGGGGAGGAGAGAAGGAAATGTGTATTATTCTCCCTAAGCCATGTAAAATTAAAAAAACAAGAGGATAATTTTGTCCACAAATTTTCATTGCAGCTCCAATCCATTCACAAGTGGAAGGAAATTTTTTCTGACATGGAGAAGGTGCTATTTCACCCCTCTTTTACTTCCATCCCCCTTTTCACTCCGAACCAAACGAGGGTAATCTCCAATTTCACTCCACATTTACTTTCCTTCCTCTTTTCCTCCCACTTTACATCCCAACCAAACTTACAATAAAGCAATAAAAGCCATAGGCAACCATAGATGGCAGTAAACAGAAACTTGGAACTCAGAAGTTAAATAAATTAGGACAGAAGAGAGTGCAATTACCACATTGTAGATGCAGTTATTCCTTGAAAGTATCCTAGATGTCCTCCATGCTGTGTGGTGACCAGGATAACATTTTTATTTGTCCTTTACAAAGGAAGTCCTATCAGCTGCTACAATGACAGAGATTTGAAAACATCAAAATTATAAGAAAATCACCACCTGCATTCATCCCATGGAATAGCTTCCCTCGTACAGACTGGATCATCCAATGCACTGATGCATAGAAGGGGCACCGACACTAGGCCAACATAACTGGCACTACTACATTGTCTGTAATATGTATCAACAGTCTAACCAAACAAGCTGAAATTTGTCACCAGATGGAAGGAGAATTAACTACAAGGAGCTAAAAGAAACTCTTGATCTCATCTCAGTGATACCTCAAATTTCCCAACAAGGCGGGTTGCATGGTTGTCAAAATCCCGAATAGACCGCGACTTTTAAAGCATAAAAGGGAAAAAAAAAAAAAAAAAGTCAAGCATATGAATTGATAACAAGAAAGCCAGACCCAAATCAGGTGTTTAATGTAAATTAGAAATTTTTTATTAACCCTATGTCATGCACTTCACATTCAAAATACAAGCAATGCAATACCAAAGGTTGAGCAGTGTACAAATACAAAAAATCTCTAACATGCGACTAGTATGTTTTATCATTTATATACGATTTTACAGATAATAGGTTTATCAAAGGAACCAGGTAAGCATAGAGAAAAAAATGGAAAGAAAAAAAAAAGGAATGAGGTAAATACTTTTCAGCATACATGATCCAACAGCTACATTTGGTTGACCTCCAAATGGACGACATTTACACGAAGACAGACTTAATACCTTTAACAGCTACATGACATCTATGCATGCAATCCTACATGTCTTATACAACCAAGTCTCTAGAAAGAAGACAACCTTTTCTATATCCTCCCAATTAGCAAGTCGAGAATATCGAGGCTGATGTCTGCAATGAATATTACATACAGTTAACAGGTAACAATGGAGCACAAGATTATAAACAGCAGCTACGCAAATGGTCACATTACATTTCACAGTTACAGCACCCAAAATTAGCTTCTATATAATATATATAGGATGATTATTAAGGTGGATTCACATACAATTGTGCATAACCTTGTAGCCCAACTGTTAGAGCTCTATCGTACAACTTCTGCAATAGTTTGCGGCATATGAACCTATCTCCAATCTGCAAGTAAGGAGATGGCATGACATGTATCAGTAAGCAACAATAATAAAACTAAACTCTGACAGCATGTGAAGAGACACCAAAATCTCTTCAATGTCTGATGAACAGCTAAATAAATACATTCTTTTCTTAGGGCTGAATCCACATTGTCATGGGATATTGATTGCTTTCTGGAATCATTGCTAATTCTTTTCTCAAGGAATCGATGCAAAGAAGTGCCCACTGGTTTGGCAACCAAAGCAGTAAAATCATGCCAAACCACAGGCAAGCAAGGGACATATAACAGTAGAAAAATTAGTTTCACGTGATGGATTCATAAGTAAGTCCTCTCGCTAAATAAATGCAGTGTCACAGATTTGGAACAACAATTAATGGGGTTCATGTTAACAAACCAACCAAAAGGTCCCAAGGGGAGCAGACTGCCGCAGCCCCAGCAACAGGAGTGTTGTCCCTGTCCTCTCCCAGATATTTCACCTGAGTGCAGTCATAAGATCAGGTTTTTTAAACAATAAGAATATAATCAAATAAGCTTTGTATATAGGGACGCCAATTGATGCAATCCATGGGATGTCCAGGCTATCATACGTGAATAAGAATAGTCAAGCAAGGTCAGCAACAATGATTAAAAGGGAAGAAAGATTATCTAGAGATCAGTTCCTTCATTGATTCTCAGACAAATTAGTCCTCAGAATTTTAACAGAATAGAAATTCTCTTCTACTTCAACAGTCTGTAGTTTGTAGTCAATAAAGCAGTAAGATTCCAAATTGATTTGGTAAGGATACTGATATTCTAACACAATTCATGCAGCATTATCTATAATAATGCCTGTCCATTAACTTGCAGTAAGCAGAAGGGACAAAGTACTGACAAAATCAAAGTAAAATACTTGGTCATAAACAATAAAATCCTTCGACTTAGTTTGATGTTTAACCCACACCCAAAAAGAAAAAGGAAATCATATGAGCAGACGAACTTGGTCTCAAAGAAGTCCGCTATTAACCCATCTGATACCAATCAGTAGAAATGGAAACATACATCCTGATTAGCAATGTAGGTACCCATAAATTGTAATTTTATCAACTGGCACAATTTGACAGACGGAATAAGTGCCATGGATTCTCCATGCTGTATGTGAGATACAAGAGAAGAAGCGCAGCATAGTCACTACATCCTACATGGAGAAAATGGCATAGATGGCCCCTGCCCCATAGGAAAGCAACATCAAGTACTCCTTGAACGTTTGTTATTTGAAAATATTACCCTCAAACACTTAATAATGTTGATCTATCAGAACAGAGAAGAATAAAATAGCAGCCCCTTGAAGAAATTACAGACCAAGATGTTTATGGTCATGACAATAAGGATGAAATATTGACAGTTGGTATATCACAGTTTATAGACTGATCTACTGCCGTAGAAACCCATAGATAGAACTAGACCCCTAAAAAGTCTATGGCCACGTAAATAGCATACTCTCATCATTATTCAAACAATTGTATTTCAGATGATGCAAAAGTCAGAAATTAAAACTGTAATACAAAAACATGTATCAAAATAAAGATAATCAGCTACAGGCAGATGGAAAAGATAAAACTTCTGCACTCTTTGAAGCCAACTTTCAATGCAAGTTATTTGAACATCAAAATAATAAAAGTAACATACCAAAATATTGGCACCAATACTAGTTCCAACAACAAATAAAGGAGCCATATACTCGCGATGGAGATAATTAATCACTTCTCGTACATCCTCTGTCCATCCAGCATTATAAAAGCAATCAGACTGCACAGATTGTATTCATAAATAACAAATTAACTGCAAAATCGAGATGAGAATGCTGTTGTAAAGATGCATGTGTAAGCAAGTTACCAGTTTCACCAGAAACCAATTAAATTCTTCTCACTATAAACTATGGTGGAAATTAATATTCATCTCTTAAATGCATCAGTTTAGACTCTATTTAAAGATAATCTTTTGTTGCATCCCAACACTTTGATATAGCAGCAAATACTGATCTTAAATTTGTAACTGCTGTGCTTCTGAATTATATGTTATTGAACAAAAGAAAATCCACAGGAACAACATTTAAGAGTTTGTGAACTAATAAATTCTGAAGCCGTAAATGACACAGTGAAGATATAACAACTCACAGTAATTGAAACGCCACCAAGTCCACGATGGTTGCTAACAACAACATGCCAGCCATGCTTGGCAATTTTGAAGGCAAGATGTTTAATGTACTGCAACAAATACCATTCAAAGTAAATTATTATACTTCCAGTCATCACAAACCAAAGAATGTTTCAATAGACTAAAAGATCAACTGAAAAAGAGCCAGTCCACAAAAAAGGGGGTATATCTAAGATTTGATAGAGGACTATGGCGAAACACTATTCTTAGCACAGATGAACAATTAAGATCATCAGAGGACTTTGGTGAAATGCTTGTTTGAACAAATTAGATAAGCAACCATACATATATATATCATGTATAACAAGTGGTATAAAATACAGAACTAGATCCACTAGTATGGGAATGGAATGGCTTATCTTATATAAGCAATACCAAGAAAGGAGGTTCAAAATTTGGGATCACCATGAACTGACTACAAAGGAAAAATGGATGCACATGCAACTTGAGTTATAAAATTCGAGAAACCGAATCTGAAGGAGAGAGTTACAATGTTCTTGTTTAATTTTCAATTCAGATGTCATTCCTCTTTCTAGTATCTGAATATATAAAATGAAGGAAACCCAACTTACATGCACAAACAGAAAAGCACACTTTTGAAAGTTGAATTATAATAAGGAAGTGGCAGCAAGCAGATTGGAGAAAATATATGCACCACAAATCAGCATCCAAATCCTTGCTCAATTTCAGACCCTTAATTTTGACCTCATTATCACGGTCAATGTGATTTCTATCACACTAATCTCTGGAGAACGTCAGCCGTACAGTTTACAGAATGCTTACACTTAGTTTGCTTTGAGGGGATTTAGAAGGAAATGAAGGGAAAGGGGGAGGAAGACTCAGATGTGCTGAAGATGGGTGATCACCTTCCAGATATGGAATCAGTAAAGCCAAATAATAAACCAAAAAATGATCCTTGAAATCTCAATTCCAGAAAAAAGGACTCCAGGAACTAAACTTGGCATCTAAAATAATTTTTAGCAATATATCGATGGTACATATTATAAGATATAATGAATAATAGGAAAACTTACTGCTGAAGCAGAATCACTGGTCAATCCAGGAATTACCACCACAATTGGGGTCGTATCATCTTTAGAAATGCCAGTATAACCATGAAAAGCACCCCTTGACACTACAATCCAGTTAATCACATAGGTTAGGAAGAGGAATGTAAAATCAGTGTATCTATGTTTAATGACATGCCAGACAAAACATATCCATCAGAATAAAATGTATTTATCGCTAACTTGAATTTAAATACAGCAAATAGCCCCCTTTGAAGTCCAAGGAATGAAGTCTTAAATATAACATCACTGACAATGGACAACAAAAAGCACACTAGGTAGAATACAGATGGTTGGGAGGGATATCAAGAAGCTTTTTGCAGCATGTCCAAGATTTTAAGATGCCAAACATTGAGAAAGTATGACAGTAGTAAGATCTTTATTTCTATTAAAAGAAGTGATGAGATAATTATTTTTCTAAGAAAAAAAATAGCATCAATCTTTAGTACAGTGTCCAATGATGGAAACACAGCATAAGGAAGAAATTACACACACACAAACACATGCAGGCGTTCTTGATTTAGATTTACATTATCAACCATAATTGATACAAGGAGGATTCAAGAGAAATATCAAGTCGACATCCTATCAGGTTATCAGCAATAATATGTTTTCTAAAGCATGACATTTCAACATTGATGATCAAGGTAAAGTGCATGTACTGATATTATAAATATACTGTACTGAGTATTCTGTTAACTTCAACCCACTTTATTCATTGCCAATTGTCACTAAACTTTTTTCCTAGAAGACAGGGAAATCTTAAAAACTATATATATACAGTCACAAGGTAGATATGAATATGTTATTAACTATATTTATTTACTTATTTAGTGGAAGATGAAACTTGAAAGTATCAAAGGACTAGAAGGTAAAGGTGCATTTTATATCTCTGGTTTTAACATAGTTATCTTCTTAAGTACTCATGCGTCCCTTAGGAAAAAAGTGATTAACCTTAGATTGTTGCAATTGCGCAATATCTAATTAAATTTGGATCATAAAATGCATTATAAATATTATACAATTTATGTCAGTTAGAGAGGGGAAAATTTAGTCTCAGTGGACAAAAATGTTTCCACTTACCATCCGAACTCAGTAGCCAGTCCAAAGCTATGGTTCCTCCATCAGATGTACTGAATAGTTGCCTACAGGAGTGCATAAAGAACTGGTTATTTAGAAATAACATGAATAAATGAGGAACATTTGGGAAGTTTATTGAAATGGGGAGAGAGAGAATGGAATACATCTGTGTAAAGGAGGGCCCACAAGGGATCTCACATTGCTTGTCAATTTCAGTCCCCTAATTATGTAAGCACCAACAACATTAAGACCCAGGAAATACATAACTCAAGGTACAAGCTACCTTCCAACTTGGCAGCATATACTGACACAATCAAATTTAGGGACAGACTAGGAAAGTCTGTGAAAGCTAAGATTCAAGTACAGGAGAAGATGCACAGGACACGATACAGCATGGTGACGTAGAACAAGAAGGCCACAAAATCAAGATTTGCAAAATCAAGCTGAAAGGGAGGTATAGGGGCAGAATTTACACATCAAAAGGAAGTCAAACAAGCAACTGAAGCAAGAAAAGTGACCAAGAACCATATCATCACGGCAGTGTAAGATCAGAATGAAGTTAAGATTATAGCCACGAGCAGTGCCATGCCAAAAACCGTAACGATAATTACTGTCATGGTGATACTCCATGAACATGGGTAATCAAGGAGACTGCCATGGTGGTATCACCATGGCAATGTGAAAGGATGGCCGAACGAATTTTTTTTTTTTTTTTTTTTTTTTTTTTTTTTTTTTTTTTTTTTTTTTTTTTTTAATTAAGAGGTAATCCACTTTGAGAAAGGATTATTTGATGAGTCTTTTTATATAAGATAACAACACTATGGAAATCAAATTGAGATTAATTTCGTCAAATCACCTTCGATAAGTAACAGGAGGAGGCCTGCCAAAGAAATGCAGAAACGCGGTCTGAATGTGAGGGCTCGCAAGCCATGGCGTGACCAAATACCTTCAATTGAAAACAATCGGTCACGAAATTGCAATGGAACGAATTAAAAAAGAAAATCACAAGAAGTGCAAGAAGACAAGTTTAAGTACCGGCCCTGAAGAAGGCGACACTTGGACGCGACGCCATGGTAGATGTGGGCAGCAGAATTGAAGACGAGATTGACAGGCTGACCTCGGAATCCGGTGAGAATATCTTGAAGGATATGAAACTCTAAGAAATTGTAGAGAAAAAATAAGAAAGCAATCAAGAACCCTAGCAGATAGTGGGAGAACGGAATGAGAGAAACCGCTTTGAAGAGAAGAGTATATGCATCCATTGAAGATGAATCGACGACGACGACGTCCATTGTTT
This sequence comes from Dillenia turbinata, assembly GCA_037126225.1. Classification (NCBI taxonomy): domain Eukaryota; kingdom Viridiplantae; phylum Streptophyta; class Magnoliopsida; order Dilleniales; family Dilleniaceae; genus Dillenia; species Dillenia turbinata. The sequence continues at coordinate 6,422,030 of JBAMMX010000005.1, forward strand.
GTTTCTTGATGACGGAAGAAGGAGTGAGATCAGGAATTTAAGAGAAAACCAAAGAGATTGATTGTTGGTAGAGAGTGAGAGTGAGAGAGAGAGAGAGTTATATTTGATTTGATTTCCCGGTTCCTGAGCGTGCGCGTTATATGTTCTTTGTCTGTTATGAACATTTGGATGGATGATTGGTTTTCTCGTCCTGCCCATCAACTCAACACAACACATGACCTGAGAATGCCTTGCCGGGTTGGGTTAATATTCAATTCATTGTATTTTTAATTAATTCAAAAATATTAAAAACAAAACAATAATAAACAAATTTAAATTGAAAAAAAAATGAAAATTTTAAAGTTAAAAAAATTAAGAAAAAATATAAAATTAAAAATACCGAAAACAAGATGTGAAATTCAGAAGTAATCAAAAATTCCCCGAGTATCTTGATTTATTAAGAAGAATACGGCCAAATTTTAAATAAATGCATCCGGGGAGAAGGTTAAAGCGTTCAAAGAGGGCTTTTTTGTATTTGACTTTTCTTTTGAAAAGTCAAATCTCATTCCAAAAGTCTCCTCGGGGCTCAGATTCTCCGGCCACTTGTTTCACCTTTGGCCTTACAATATTACAGTTACCATTCAATATATAACAAGTAGGAATTGAACCGACTGCTTTCGTGTCGACATCTATAGGAATTAAACTTGGTCTTGGTTTTTATTCGTGTTACCTTTGCTAACATAGGCGGGATTGAATTTATAAATGCAGTAGAAGTCATTTTTTAGATATTAACATTAACATCAATATTAATATTAATATCCTACTAAGTCACTAGCACTAAGGTCCAAGGACCACAACTGATAAAGGTCCAAGGACCACAACTGACCTTAACAAAAAAGAAAAAAAGGGACCACAACTTATAAAGGTCCGGCAAACTAAGAAAGCACCCTTAGGTGATCCACGACCATCATCAAGAAAAACTTCTATCAATGGCCTGGAAAGCTCGTGGAACCGAGAGCTTTGCTCGTCGGGAGCTCCGATTCCGGAGTTGGAAGTACAGTCAGTGCACAGATACCACTGGCGGCAGCAGCCACCGATCCAAGGATGAACGCCGGAAGGTTGCTGCCTCCAAATGCCGCATCCAATTGCCCCGCCACCACAGACACCAACATCTGTTGTAGCATCATTATTAAAATTACGTCAGCATATTTTAAAAAGTAAATGACCTTTTAACACCATCTTCACCGACAACCCAGATTAAAAAAAGAAAAATTAAATTAAAATAGTACTACATGATTTAAATGTTTATTATATTTTAATATAATAAATATTTGGTTAAAAATTGCTGATAAGTAAAAGTTAAATTATTATTGCCATTTTAGGCAAAGACTGTGAGGCCAAATATCTTTACAAAATATCACATACCTGTGGAATGACAATTGCAAGGTTGAGGATTCCCAATGAAAGACCTGTTAGAAATTAGACATGGGATCATAGTATTGTGAGCTATCATGTCTATAATGCTATTTTTGCACAATTTTATCACAATAATTGAGTTGTTCCTTTTTTTTTTTTTTTACCTTGACCCGCACCGGAACTGTCAGAGAAAATAGAAGCTAGCGCAAATGGAATGCTGAAAGTAACCTGCATGTAGGAGAGTTGAAAATAAAAAATAAAAAAGTTACTTTTTTACTGCCTTTAGTTCATTCAAGTAAGTTCCCGGATTGGTATTTCATTTGATTGCCCCTTCCATGTACAATTTGGCTTGAAAATGAAACTCACTTTAATGCATTGTGGAAATATGACATTTTCTACTATAGGCATTGTGGATTGGATAAGGACGTGTACACTTTACGAATATGACATTTTCTACCTATAGAAAGCGACAAACCAAATCATAAATATTCTACTCTTAAATAATTTTAATAGAAAAATAAAAAATCGAAGGACCAAAAAAGAAATACCATAAAAATTACTCTTACAATAAATTTTATAAATTCATCCGTAAATTATAAAACTCTTTATTTTTCGGAAACTCCCCAGATTCAAATGTTAAGCACAAGAACATACCATATTAAATTAAATGACAATGAGTCATTAAGAAGAAAAGGAAAAATGTTATATGAGAAAATATAAAAATTTACCAAATTTAATTTTACGAATTGATTAACATATAAGATCAATTAAATTTAATTTTAATTCATATGCCATCACAATTTATGTAGCAAAACATGTATAATAAATCTTAACTTCTAACTATCAGCCAAATCTAATATTACCTTTTTCTCTATAAAGTCTAATCTTATCTTTTACTCTACACCATCACCGCCATCAATCCATATCTTACCACGTTAGTTGTATATTAGAAATTTAAATGAAACGTTAAAATATAATTTTGGAATTTTCCAAAAGTCTCCATAGCAATAAGGAAAAAAAAAATCCAGTATATAGGTTTAAAAAAAAAAAAAAAATCCTTACCGCTTGCGGTATACCCAAGATGGCAAAGAGAGACAAGGCCGCGGCCTTGACGCCAGGCGAAGGATTTTGATGATGGCCGGCGTGTTTCCGGTAATCTTCCGCCGCCTTAGTAACCCAAACAGTCATAGCCAAACAGATGCACAGCACAAAGTTGGCTATCCCCCATAACCACTTGGCATTATTAAAACCACGCGCCAAGTAAATTATGGCCAACGAAATAACGCCCAAAACAACGGCATTCAACATAAGCCCCAAGGCACCTGCACGCACTCCCTTATCAAAAAGCGCATCGCCCACAGCACCACCATACACTTCCTTTCCCATCCAATCGGTATTGTAGAGCAAGAAAGGAAACCACGCAATCCAATTCAGACATGTCACCAACATGAGTAGCCACATAGGTTTCTTAAGATGCTTCAAAGCGCCAAGGATTTCTTTGAAAAACGGCACGGATCCTCCGTCTTGGTCAGCTTCTCTTATTTCCCTCACGAATTTCGGCTCCTTTACGGATATGAGAGCAAAAGTGACCAGAACTATGAGAAGAAAGATGGATATAAAGAAGCACGTTTTAAGATTTGCGCAGTACACGTCGCAGGCTTCCGTTTTAGTAAAAGGGACAACCTTGTACAGGTTACCATAGGAACCTGCGGCGTAACCTAGTACATTTCCAACAGCCATGAAGAAGGAGAACAAGGCATTAGCTGAACGGGTCTTTCTCGGGTTCCCACCGGAGAGATCAGCCAATAATGCCCTGCAAGGTCCCTGCATAGTATTATTAGCAACGTCTAGAATCCAGAAACCGACCACGAACAATCCGACAGCACGAGGTTTTGTTTTCTTGTTCAAGTCATCGCCCAAGGACCTTCCAAAGTCTGCTGCGTATCCGATGAGGAAAACGGAGATGGCAACGAGGAAAGTGCCGGCGGCGATGAATGGACGGCGGCGGCCGAATTTGGAAGTGGTGCGGTCGCTGTAGTAACCAACAATGGGTTGGACTAATAAACCAGACATGGGACCGCATAGCCAAATGAAAGCTGACCAGGTGTGAGGTACACCCAAGAGCTGAGAATAAGGAGTCAAGAGAGAGAGTTGCAACGCCCAACCGAATTGGATTCCCGCGGCGATTGACGCCACAGTCAGGATCTTCCATTGCGGCACCGGCGGATATGCCGGCGCCGTATGCTGAACATAAAACGACGAGTGTTGTTTGTCGTCATTTAGTCCTCTGCCACTCTCCATATGTATATATATATATATTTTTTTTTTTCTTTTTCTTTCTCTCACTGTCTCTCTAGTTTGATGTAGCAGAACGCAACCAGCCGGAGAATGTAATTTATAATGAGACCATGTGAGTCAAATGGGCCTCGGTAGGTTTAAATTTAGGGTTTGGCTGTCAACCACCTTACCCGTTCCAAAAATTATCCACTATTTCGGATTTTTTTTTTTTAAGAAACCATTTCAGATTTGTTGATTTTTTTTTTCTTCCCCTTTTGGTGGAGGGAGTGACCACGACGATTTCGAGTTTTAAAACCCCCTAAATTCTAATCAGAAAAATAAACACTTGTAGGGTCTCTTGATTTGATTGTACAATTTTGGTTAAAGGTTATATCAGTAAATATGAATTTTTATTTCTTGGCATCCAGCTTCATTTTAGTATCCATAATGCATCTCTTTGAGGAAAATGCTTCGCCATAAAAATGCAACATTTGAGAGAAAAAGTTAATTCTTAATTTTGTCAAAAGTTCAAGATTGAAATTAGAAATAATTTCTTTAAATTTTCAAAATTTTAGTTGACACGTGGACATATCCCATTAGTAAGATTCTCATTGGGGAGGCATAAATGTGATTAGCTACATTGAGGGTAATAGAGGTGGAAAGCAGAGAAACAAAATATGCTTGACTTTATCCAGTTACAACTTTCTTCCGCGCCCCGAAAAGGTCTGAAACGGTAATAAAAGGAAGGAGGAGAGAGAGAGAGATGGCAATGTCATCGTGGCATTGACCCAGACGCAAAGCAGAAGGCGAAGGCGAATGAATGAAGATTGACGGAATGAATGAGAGAAGCTTTTGATGAGGGGAGTCACTGTCTCTGCTCTGCCCCTTTACTGTGTGCTGATCTGCCTCATTGCTGATTCGGTGGTATCAGATCACGACGAATTTCTGCGGGAACTATTTTATTTGCTTCTATTGGAAAACGTGCTCCCATATCCCCTATCATTACGTTGATAAGGAAAGGAAATTATAATAATGATAATAAAAAATTATTATTATTAAGACCTTAACTTTTCTAAAGGATGGGAAATTATCCATTGGTAACATAATCGTAAATTCTGCAGATAAATTCTGTTTTTAAAAAAATAAATCCCCGCTTGTTATATAAAAACAAAGTGAAATTTTTGTTGGCATAAGATCAACAAAATACCCATAAGTTCCGGCTTTTGAAAAGCCCATGAAAAACAACTATCAATCGACGCCTGAATATTTTCTACGACTATCGATTGAATGGTTTTAGTAGCCCCAAACTTCCCGAATGATAGGGTTTCAGTCGTTCTACCAACCAAAGTAATCCTTCAAGCAAAAGTAATCACTCCGATCGAATATCCATCCATTGATCCATTGATTGAAAAACCCTAAAAATCCTTTATCGGTCGAACGACCGATTGATAGCGAATAAACTCTAACGATCCCAAAAGAAGGTCCAAATATTCTAATGATTCATATTTTCTATTTGATAGCAATATTTTTAGGATCTTTCAGTTAAAAAAATGATTTCTCTAACAGAAAACGGAAGTTTTCCAAATGATGAGGATTACAATCAATATGAAATATTGAATTCACGAAATTTTCAGATTGACTCGATAAAGAAAGTAAGGTTGAAATACTTCAACGGCGCACGACTCTCACAGGTATAAGATATCTCAAAACCTTACAAGTCAGGTATGTTTTCTTATTTTCATACATTGGGCACTCTAATGACAGAAAATCACTCATTTGAACTTTGAGTCTGTTTCTTTCATTCGAAAATCGTTTTTCTGATTTGAACGTCGAAGTCTTTCTGTCGAAATATCGTCTGACGATTTTTTACAAGTATTATATCCTTTTAATAATAACCATTCAAATTTATAAGAAATCGATATCTATAAAATCATAACTCTATTAACAAAACAAAAAATATAAAATGCTGGTTTAAGCGTATACTCTGATACTGAAGCGAGGTTTCTAGAATAATCTTAGAAAGGATAAATGAATCTTGGCGGGTTGTGGGTGTCTCTTACCTGTACATTGAAATTAGCAAATCTTTTCTTATTTTCGTGATACAGAAGGAGCAATGAATATAAAAGTCAACTTGCAAATAAAATAGAAAATAATATACATATTTTTTTTCTTCAAAATACAAAACCATGTGCCCTGTTATATGTATTTAGGGAAGTTTGTCTCAAATTTCGTTACTAACAGTTTTATCATACTAGAAATTTATTTATATATAAAATTAAATAAATTGTTCAATCGCTGCCCTTTTACGGTTAGCCGCATTTACTCGTATAATATGCTTATCCATCCACCTCTGCAAAATCACTTGCAGTAAAATTCGGTAATAAATGATTTCATTGTAAAAAAATAAATAAATGAATTTAAAGATAGAACTCGAGCATAACTTAATCTCACGAACTATAACTTACATAATATATATATTATATAATAGGAGAGAGACGGCATTGACGCTATTGTCCTCCGATGACCACATTGATTTACATGGATGAAGCCTAACAATTTTGAGATACACTCTTTTTTTTTTATTATATCACGGGATTATTAGAGGAGATATGATAATTAGATTGTCCCGTTGAACAGCTAAATTTTAAAAAAAAAAAAAAAAAAAAAAAAAAAAAAAAAAAAAAAAAAAAAAAAAAAAAAAAAAAAAAAAAAAAAAAAAAAAAAAAAAAAAAAAAAAAAAAAAAAAAAAAAAAAAAAAAAAAAAAAAAAAAAAAAAAAAAAAAAAAAAAAAAAAAAAAAAAAAAAAAACGTTTGAGAGATAAGCTCATTGCAAAAGGAATGCTGAAAGTAACCTGCATACATCAAAGTTGAAAGAATAAAAAATAATAAGTTACTTTTTTTTTTTTACTGCCTTCAGTTCATTCAAGCAAGTTTCAGAATTGGGATTTCATTTGATTGCCCCTTCCATGTACAATTTGGCTTAAAAACAAAACTCACTTTAATGCACCGTGGATAGGATAAGGATGCCTACACTTTACAAATATGACATTTTCTACATATAGAAAAGCGGCAAACGAAATCATAAATATTCTACTCTAAAAATAATTTTAATAGAAAAATAAAAAATCGAAGGACCAAAAAAGAAATTCCATAAAAATTACTCCTACAATAAATTTTATAAATTCATCGATAAATTATAAAACTCCTCATTTTTTTTTTCTTTTGGAAAATTCCCCTGATTCAAATGTTAAGCAAAAGAACATTCCATATTAAATAAATGACAATGAGAAAAGTAAAAATATTATATAAGTTGATAGAAAAATTTATCCCTTTTGTAAATTCGGAGTTTTATATGAATTGATTAATATACAAGATCACTAAAATTTAATTTTACTTTCTAAGTCCAAATCATGTATAAAATCTTAACTTCTACACTATCAACCAAATCTAATATTACCTTCTTCTCTATCGAGTCTAATCTTATCTTTTACTCTACACAATCACTGCCATCAATCCACATCTTATCACGTTTGTGGTATATTAGAAATTTAAATGAAACGTTGAAATATAATTTTGGAATTTTCCAAAAGTCTCCATAACAATTAAAAAATAAATAAATAAATAAATAATAACCTTACCGCTTGCGGTATACCCAAGATGGCAAAGAGAGACAAGGCTGCGGCCTTGACGTCAGGCGCAGGATTTTGATAGTGGCCAGCATGTTTTCGGTAATCTTCCGCTGCCTTAGTGACCCAAACAGTCATAGCCAAGCAGATGCACGGCACAAAGTTGGCAATCTCCCATAACCACTAGGCATTATTAAAACCACGCGCCAAGTAAATTATGGCCAACGAAATAACGCCCAAAGCAATGGCATTCAGCATAAGCCCCAAGGCACCTGCACGCACTCCCTTATCAAAAAGCGCATCACCCACAGCACCACCATACGCTTCTTTTCCCATCCCATCGGTATTGTAGAGCAAGAAAGGAAACCAAGCAATCCAATTCAGACGTGTCACCAACATGAGTACCCACATTGGTTTCTTGAGATGCTTCAAAGCGCCAATGATTTCTTTGAAAAACGGCACGGATCCTCCGTCTTGGTCAGCTTCTCTTATTTCCCTCACGAATTTCGGCTCCTTTACGGATATGAGAGCAAAAGTGACCAGAACTATGAGAAGAAAGATGGATATAAAGAAGCACGTTTTAAGATTTGCGCAGTACACGTCGCAGGCTTCCGTTTTAGTAAAAGGGACAACCTTGTACAGGTTACCATAGGAACCTGCGGCGTAACCTAGTACATTTCCAACAGCCATGAAGAAGGAGAACAAGGCATTAGCTGAACGGGTCTTCATGGCATTGAATTTCTGCATAATTAATAGCTTGGAGAGTTAGCGTTCTAAAGTTACGTTATGTAACAGGAGAGAGATGACGCTATCGTCCTACAATGATCACATTGTACTTGTGCATTATAAATATTGGTAGTTCGGTGAATTTAGATTCATGGTTGGGACTCTCATGGCATATGTGTCTCCATCTTCTTAGGGGACTTTATTTGACTGGTGATAATCTAACCATATATCTTAACACTCGCGACACAATAGGCTGGAAATAAGTGCAAATATGTTTTCACTTCAATCTTGGGTTGTGTCATTTCTACACTCGAGAGTGCCAAAATCAAATTTTGACCGTCAGAGATTGAATTTCTGCAGAACTAATAGCTTGGAAAGCTAGAATTCTAAATTTCGCAACAGAAGAAAGTAAAATTTGAATTACAACTCTTTTACTCATTCTTTCTCTCACTTTCGATGGAGGTGAGTTTTCTACTTAGACATTGGCTCTGACCATTTGATCGAGAATCTCAAAATCGGGGTTGACCTTAAACTCGAGGGTATTTCAGAGGGGAGATTTGATGCTAAAATTAGAAAAAAATGGTTTTTTGTTTATTAATGATCAAAACAAATGAAGAAGAATCCTCCTTTTGGAGGTATTCTTTGTATGTAATTTTTCTGTGTTCAGTCCAGAAGACTCACTTACGCATTAAAAGAGATTCTGTTTTAATACCTCCCTTCTTCTGTTTTAGGCGCCTTCCGGTTTTGGAGATTTTTCTACCTCCCCCACTTTCTTTTAGGAAGATTGTGAGGAATCTCCGAAATTAGGAAAGCCGTTATATGAAGTCCTGCCGAGATTAGATCCTACTATTTGTGGTGTTCTCGGCAAATTCGCGATTAGGGGAATTTCCCTCTTTAATAGGTAGACTTACCAAGGTGAGTCCCCGTATTTTCAGAGTTATCCCCTTTTCATTCGTTCGGTCCCTGTGGGGGAAACGAAAATGGTCTTACTGAAGAGTGAAATGACCGAGGAACAAAGGTATCAAGGGGAGGAAATCGCCGAAAAACCATAAAGGGTTCTGGATCTGTGCTCCTAATTGCAAGGGGCCTAGAGAATAGAGTCTTGGGTTGGTAGGCTTATTGGGCTGACAAATCATCAACTTTTATCTTTAATGTTCCTAAAATTTCGCAACTATCTTCAATTCATAGGTTTCATTAACCATGGATATATGGTTGAAGTAGGATGACTTAATAAATATATATTATATATATATATATACAAGTATATGTATATGTATATAATTATCTTTTATTGCATAAGTGTCTCCATCTTCTTAGGGAACTTTATTTGATTTACATGGACAAACCCAAACAATTTCACGTTTGAGAGATCAGCAAAAAAAAAAAAGAAAAGAAAAATGGCGAAGACCTTAAGGCCCACCACAAAATTATCTTTCCCTCATTCGTATTGCCCAATAGTTTTTAGGGCTTATTTTACCATCTCCAAGTTTTTTAATTATATATATGTTTCCACCCAGCATAGAACAATATTGAGAAAGTAAAATTTGTGTGTTTACTTATTTTATTTATTTAATTATTTATTTACATCTTCCAAATAACATGCATCTTTATTTACTTATTAATTGTGTGTGCGCTTGTTTAAAGAAAATTAAGAAAAAGGGTATCATACATAAAATTTGATATATATATATATATATATATATATATATATATATATATATATATAGATGTTTGTTAATTATGTATCATATATATATATACACAAACATATATACATATTATTATTATCAAATATAAAAACAATATTTGATTCGGATACATAACTAGGTACATCTCGCGTTAATAAGTCTAATAGCTTTTCTAGATAAATCGAATTTGAATCTCCTTATAGTATTGCTTTATACCCGCAATATATATATATAAATATAATATTTGACTATATATATATATTTTAAGTATATTAGAGAAACCTAACTAAAAAAATTAAACATAAGTCTCCATTTTAGTTGTTTAAAATGAGTATGTTACACGTATAAACATATATGTGGCATAATTTATATCCACCATTGCCATGTTCAATTTTACATTTTATATAGGCATTATTGCCCTCCTATATTGAATCCAACCTTTGTTTGCTTTTAAAGGCATTTTATCTGCCACTCTCCTTTTCTTTTTTTTTTTAATTATTATACAGATATTCAAACTTGAAATCTCCAAATTGAAAAGAGAGTTATGATCACTAGACCGTCTGCTTGAGAACTTTTTGTTTACCACTCTTAAAAGCCAAAAACACTTCTCACCACCCCACCCTGACAAACTTGTATTGTAATTAAATTTAACAGGTATAAAAAAGTTCTAAGGATAAAGTTCATGAAATACCAGTTTTAAGATTCGGGGTCAAGCATTTTTGATGAGTCAAAGGGAGATGAATGATCACAACATTCATTTTTTATGACCATTTAAAAGAAATGAAGGGAAAATCTGTACATATAAAGCTCACGGAATTGCTCAAACAGCTGTCTGATTTCACAACACCAAAATCCAAACTTTGAGCAATATGCTGCCCCCCCCCCCCTTCTCACACCTTTGGCCTTGATAATAATTTCCTAAAATTTCACATTCAAAAATTACAGACTTCTATATGACTCATCATTTTTCTACTTCTTGCCTAGACCTCCCTTCCTTGAGGAAAATAACAACCAACAGACAAGCACAAGGGACCCCTTTGATACATACACGAGGTCCTATTCGTTTTACCTGTGTGTCTTCGCCCCACCACAGATTTATATACTTCGAATTGTATCCACCCGATCAATGACATCCAATGCTTTGATTCGATCAATATCAAAGTCAATAACCGGAAGAGAAGATGGCCTCCAAAGTGAGAAGAGCTCCCTCTTGTTTTCCCTCGTGGGGGTGTGGCTACTACTTTTACTTAACCTATGGTGCTTGCTTAATCTGGTCTTTGCAGTGTCGAACTCCTGGCTTTTACTTATTCCAGGTGTCAATTTTCGCTTGCTTACATCGCGTAGCATCTCGTGGTCTTCAGTTGTAAGCATTGGGGATGATGGAGAGTCGGGCTTGTTTGTTAACAACTGTATGCCAGTTTGGTTGGGGGAGCAAATAGGTGATTTTATCGGAGAACTGATTCCGCCTTGGTTACCAGCTCTTGATAAGCTCACAAGATGGTGAAGCCATACAATCAGTTCCAGAATATAAGCTTCAGTCTTCTCCTTATCTGCATGGTGAAGAGTCTCTATTCTGATTAAGTCAGTCTGACCAGGTGGTTTCCGATTTAACTCAGACCTGAAAATAAATTATCAGAAAAGGGAAGTGATGTTTTTCTGGGGTGGGCAATCACAGACGTACAATTAGAATCAAACTTACCCAGTATTTGCCCATTCTCCAACCCAGCCAAAACCATGATGAGCTCTGAATGTACCATTATCGGCAATAAAAATGCAAAATATTAGCACTTGGAATTAAAAAAGGAAAAGAGGAGATTCATGGAAGCTTCACATGAAAAATGAGAATTTTAAATGACCCATTTCCAGTTCCTATATAATGTGCTTAAATTTAAAAACGCAAAATGAAGGATAAAACTTTACTTGGTTGTGTTGGAGGCAATAGGAACAAGCCATTGCAAAGTCTTCTCCATCTCATTTTTGATCTGTTGAACTGTTAGCTGCAACAGCACATGGTAAACAGAACACTTACAGATAAGCACAAATAAGGACTCTAATCAGAAAACTAATCTAATGAAAGAACAAACATATGTGAATGATATACCTCCTTAATTTGAAACGACTGTAATTTGGAGCGTAAAGCAGATTTTACATTGGGTGGAAGACCTTGATATAAGGCATCCCTGGTGTTTGGAGGCACAGAACTTGATCGCGAAATCTGAATAAAGAAAATTATTCACTAAAGTTCTATCTCTGAACGAAGTAGAAATCACTATTAATCCAGTTCCCATTCAGCAGGATAGAGACAATTCAGGGATGCGATGGACATATCCAACACTCTTTAAAGTCCTCCATTCACAGGGTTATGGTAGGATAAACTAAAGAGTAATTCAACATTAAAAATTTGTATCAAGTAAAACATCTGTGGGCCTTAGAAAGTACGGTCTTTGGCAGACGGTTATGAAGATTAAGTATGGTCCAAGTCGAAATGAATGAGATGCCAATGCTAGAGTAAGAGTTTCTAGTTGAAGTCCTTGGAAATTTGTCTTTTAATTGTATCATACCTTTCTTCCTCTTGTGTCTCTTAAGGAAGGTGATGGCTCTCATGTATCATTTTGGAGAGTACCCATGGATTGGGGAATCGCATTTGTCCATCTCTTTTAATCGTTTTTCTAGGTCATCTGGACTTCAGTCTGCTCCCATCAAAGAACTCTTATAATTGGGAGGGGGGTCACTCGATCTTATGGGATTCTCATTTCTTAAGGAACCTTAACAACAGCAAGATTGTTGAGTTTAATTTTTTAATTTCCCTCTTACAGGAAGTAAACCATCTCTTCATGTTCAGGTATTTTTATTTGTAAATCTATTTTCATCATTTAAGTAGTCTTCCCTCAAGATCCTCCTTTTCATTTAAACAATTTTATATTGAAGGTTAAAGGTTTAATTTGGTCCTTGGAGCTTAATAAAACAAATATCAATTACTCACTCAAAAAAGGAGACTATAAAGCTATCTCCTAGGATATTTGTGTCATGTGCTACAACAATTCCGGATCTAGAAATTAGTTGTTTTTTTATTGTTCTATTGCAAAAGAGATGTTGGACTGATTGTTCACCGTTTGTCAGAATATTTGGATTTGCCTGCGAAGACATTTACATTTATTCCTCATGATTTTAGAGGCTTTGGAGGAAAGAAAGATGCTTGCATGCTTCTGGATTTCCCTTGGTGTATTTGGAATAAGCAGAATGCCAAAATCTTCCGCAATCATTCTAACCTCTTCTCTTTTATGGGATAAAATTGTTTCTTATGCTTCTCCTTGGTCTTGGCCCCGAAGGATTTTTGAAAGTTATAGTCTAGAAGAGGTGACTGGGCGAACATTGATGCAATGGTGGAGTTGTTCCTTTGGTAACCTTAAGATCACGGGTTCGAGACATGGAAATAGATTCTTTGCAAAATACAAGGTGAATATTGCGTACATATACATCCACCTCCCTCTATCCCGTATTAAGTCGGGGAGCACTTTGCGCACCGAGTGAGCCCTTATAGTCTAGAAGAGGTGAAGAGGGATTAGAGTGCAGTTGTATATTGGTTGTTTTCTTTGTTTTTTTCTTTTTTCCGAGGATGCATCATCCGTGGGAGTTTTTTTTTGTACATTCCTTCATTCTTCTAATATATTCTTCTCTTTCTGTTAAAAAAAGAACCATACGTGGGATATGAAGGCTGTCTGTTCCTATCTACTAGAGAAACAACATGTACCAGTAGTTCAGAAGAATTGAAACTTTACAACAAGGCTGTCATTTTGTTGAACATGGATTCATTTTCAATATTCACTTGATGGGCATACATAGATGCTATTGATGATTTCTAGAATTTTTTAGAACATTCAACAGATAAAGCATATGCACATACTGTTTGCTAAATTTATTTAACAATATCTCCCTCCACTCCCGCCCCCCCAAAACAAATATAATAGATATAAATAGCTCTCAATATGCGAAAGAGTAATTTTAGAATCTATCAGTTGAAAAGTTCTATTATTGGAAACAACTCATTTTGCTCATGATCTCTATGAATTAGCTTATAAAAGACCACTACAAACCTCACAGCTTTTGCATAAATAACATAATGGAACAAAGATAAGACAAGCAATGGTAAAGAGCCAGCACTCACGAGGGTATCAATTTGAGTGATAATATTTGCATAATGCAGCGCAAGACCAGCAGATCCCAATTTTTGATGATTGCGATATGGATTTACTGGCTTATCATCATCTGCAAAACTCAGCAAGTGAAAGTACCATGAAAATTTTAAATAATAATAAGTCCACTCTCTTCAACTAGAAACCTGAATGATGCTGATGATAGGATGTTATTGACTTTGAAAATTTTGACTTACAGACAACTAAACTAGTATTCTCATGTGTAGGTAAGGGTATTACTCTATACCCTATCTTCATGTCCACTTCTCTGATGCTTGCATGTGCTTGCATCTAGTTACTTGCTTGTTAAATATGCAGATGAAGTATGCTGAGTCTGCCTTAGTTACTGCATAACTAACTGACTCAGATTGCATTTTTCTAATTCATGGTCCTGCTCTCTAATTTGGATGAACAGCATAAAATTTGTACATAACTAGCTGTAAGGACCATTCGTACTTCTAGAGATTAAGTGCCACAAGCATCTACCATGCTTATTTCCCTCCATCCAAAAGAATAGATAATTTTAATTCAAGATCTATATGCATACCAGCGCTACCAAAGGCATCATGAATCTCCAAATGGAGGACATGCACAATGTCCACAAGCTTCTCCATCACCTACAAAACACAAACTAAATCTTATCATGCATTTTTTGTAGAGAACAACAAATTAATAGACCAGTGGATAGTATAAGTTATCATGTCTTCATGAATGTCAGCAGTGAGTTTCAATAGTCAACAGTGAAAAGAGGATATAGATGATAGTCGAGTACCGATAGATTCAAAAGCATTAACAAACAAAAGATCCATGCATATTGGAAAAGCTGAAACATAAGCTTCAGGTTTCAACATATGAAACGATAGCAGACAATCAAATCACAACTAATTAGCATGTTAAATTTTTGTACCATAACTGCTGAGCTTCAATCCCCTTCACGAAACTAAAAACATTTATAGGATAGCCCATATTGACATTGATTGAGTACATATTTTTAGAAAGACAAAATGATTTCTCAAAGTTACATATTCACTTCAAATGTGTATTCATTCTGTCCAAATAAAATTTTAAATATATAAGACAATTATGACAATTTCCCACCTAACCATATGCAGGTCATATAAGCTATTGAAATAAATATAGCATAGCACATCAAAAATTAGTCATAGAAATCAGAAGTTGAAGAAAGTAATAGGGTTACATCATTCGTGGAGCACACCATATGCTCCCAAAAGAAAGCCTAAGAAAGGAATGATTACAAAGTACCTCTTCCAGAATCCTGGACCAGAGTGATTTCTTCTTCAAATTCTTCACATGCTTCCGCTGACTCTTAAGTTCTGCCCTTAAGATGGCAAGGCTATCTCCTAAATTACAAAGAAAATGTAAACATCCAATTATATGCACATACATAACAATGAACATGGAGAAGGAAGGCTAGCAAAATTAAATTTCCTTAACTATTTCTGCATATTTGTCAATATGCAGGGGAGTTGGGGGAGAAGGATAATTCTTTAATATTCATCTACGTCCAATTGTATCAGCTTCAAATACAACAAGCCATTTCATTTGGGTTTTGCATTAATGCAATTTCTATTACAAAAAATTTGGGAGTATCCTTCAACTACCATAGCAGTGACATTTATGAATTTTTTTATTTTTTTATTTTTTTATTTTTATTTTTTTTTTTAACATCAAAGAAATGAGGGAGGAAACGGTTTGGATAAAAATATCCCAACACACGAAGTGTATCATCATTACCATACTCGATATTAAAAACCTTTTCTTTCTGCATTTCAAAATGAAGCCAAAGCAACTTACCCCTTTGACCTACATTTGAATTATCCTCTTCTTGAAGCTTACGGCGATAATCCTGCTCAAATCTATCCAAGGCATGCAATTCATGGTACAGCTCCTACAAACACAGGAAAGGGAATTTACTCAATGACCAGTTTGAAAATATAACACATGCAATGAAGTTGACGGAAGTAGAGATTCTTATATTTTATAGACCCTCAAGAAATAAAATATTTGGTAGCATGAACTTCTAAAATCACAAGGGATTTATTTATTTGTTGTATAATATGTGAAAGAATATCTAAGATATATGTGTACACAAGGCACAGAGGGAATAAAAACATAAAACAAGATAGCCTGCTCTAAAGAAATACAGAACAGTCTACCCTAGAGCTAAGCAAAGTCTGCAGGCGATTTAATACTTACTTCCATTATTTATTTGTGTATAATAGGTGAAAGAATATCTGAGATATATGTCTGTACAAGAGGCACAGATGGAATAAAAACATAAAACAAGATAGCCTGCTCTAAAGAAATACAGAACATTCTACCCTAGAGCTACACAAAGTCTGCAGGTGATTAAGTATTTACTTCCAGGTGGCCTGGTATGTTTGGATATTTTAAACTGTTACTCCAACATTGCTTCCTTTGTTTTTTTCTTTCCCCCCCCGGGGGGTGGGGGGTTGGTTCTTGTATCCCTAGTAGCATGAGAATGCTTTATTAAGAGAATGATTGGTATAACACATTCCATTTGATCATCATCATGCATCATTTTGAATGATACCTCATCCTCCCAATTGTATCTGTTATCTACTTTTTTCTTCATAAAAATCATCTTTCCTTTTTTTTTCTCTCCCCCCCCCCAACCCACATATAAATGGGTATATATATGTTTACTATAGATGAAAGCAATCAGCCTCATCTTTGATCATTGGGGTGTTACCCTTTAAATTAGCCACACAATTCAAAACAACAAATTTATCACTGAAACTAAGCTGTAAGTTAATAACTACTATTGGCAAACAATCCCAGAATTTAGAAAACTATAAGGTGCTGCAAACACATCAGGCACATACATGGCAAGGGGGCAGAATGGAAGACCTCTGAAAATAAAGGAAAGCCCGAATGTATGTAACATGAAATTTTTTACTACAAAATTTAGAACGCTCAGACAACAAATAACAGCTAAATCATCTACATGCACAAGGATAGCAGCTAATTTTATGAAGTTATGTTGAATAACTCACAGCAGTATGCTGAACCAAAGTCATTAATTGCTGCATCACTGCTCCAGCTTCTTCTTTTAACTTTGTTTGAGGTGTAAGTTCTGAATCTAGCCTATGAATCATAAAGTGAAGCTAAGAAAGAAATTTTCATAAGGATTCAAGAAATTCTCTGCAATCGCAACAAAGGTAAAATGGATGAGATGCATGATGATTACTGTTCAAAATAGCGATCCAAATTGTGATATTGAGGATCTTTGCACCGATTTCCAAAACGAACTACTTCACCAGAAAAAACCTTCAATTCGTCCCTGTAATAATATTTTACATGAAACTAATACTTCTTTGCAATTAGACGTGCAGAAGCAAATATGAATTGACTTCAATAACAAAAAGTTTGGATGCTCCAGAGAAATTACCTCTTATCAGCTGCAGCAAGTCTTAGGAGCTCATTTGTATTTTTTGAAATTAAGAGTTGCACTCCCTCTGAGGGAAGCACCACCTCTTTCAAATGTCTTATATTCTCTTTTGAAAGGGACTGCATAAGATTGGCACCCTTAACAATAGTGTTTGCAACTTCAAAAGCCAAAATTGAAATCTGATTTCCTTTTGACATCACCCCTGACGTAAAACCACTGCCTGAATTCAAACTTGACACACTGCTACCAAGCGTATCCAAAACTTCAACAGCCTTCCCAAGCCCAGCTGTACCAGCTTTCCCCAGAAGTGAGCTCACTTCTGAAACCTGTTATGTGTTGGTACCTATTCAGATTTTAAAGAACATTTGTTTTCTACATAGCAGGATATCTAAACACTTGTGCTTTATCCTGAACCGCAACAGAGCAAGATTTAGCATTTGCTTATATGATTATAGTTTATAACATGCCATAAGCAGAAAAATCACAACATAAACTTAAGAGCCAGATACGTAATTGTTTCACAATCTTTTTCTGAATACCAGCTCAACGGAATACTTTTGGGCGCTTCCTAACTTGTCAAGTTGGCTTTCCAACTGGAACACATTTTCCTGTTATTATTACTTGTTTGCAAAGCTGTTTACATTAATCAGATCCCTCAATTCACCACATGACATCTCTTTGCATGGGATGAAAAATAATTGCATGTACATGAGCCAATGGTAATATCATACAAACAAAAAGGTAGCATTACCAATGTCTGAACATGGCTATGCACCAAAAATATAAGTGATTTATATAAAAGGAAATTAACTTGATAAAGAAGTTTTAGTTACCAAATACTGTATCTTATAGGGCACACTAGAAAGGCAAATGCATGTACCTTTTTTTCCTATGCAGGAAAGTGAATGTACTTGATTTACAATTATAATTCTTGCCATATTTGTGATGAAGTAGGTAGGATTTGCCATTTCAAGGACCCTATAAGGATCCACATTCTTGGAGAGCAAGTTATTTTCCACAACAGACATTTAAAGGAAGATCTTGGGTATTTATGTAAAACCAAGGACCCAATTCCAACTCTATGGCTAGACCTTCAGGATGCGGTTCCATAGTGTTACAAAAGCTATTATTGTTATTTCTGTGGCAGAAACACAGAAACAGGAGATCATCAGGTTGTTCAGAATGGATCATTCAAGGGGGTTTTGTAATAGAACTTAATTAAAATTTGGTACCATCTTCCGGATGAGGTTGCTTACAGAAAAAGGATCTTATGTACTTATGCAGGTTCAAGGAACCCAATTTCAACTATTTTGGCTAGCCCCATTCAGTGAGGTCCCACTTTGTTAGAGCCCATGTCTATGCCAGCGACCAGGCTTCATAAAGCAGGCTTTTAGGTGTCCCTTGACAATGTATTCTAGAGGTGATAAACATATTTTGAACTAAAATAAAAGGGCACGAATGCCAAATATAATCAGGACTAGGTTGTTATATCAATTATGAGTTACGCCCAAAGAAGAAGAAGAAGAAAGTTCTCAAAAGTTAGGAAATTTGGACAAATTCAATTAGGTTGTGCTCTTCCCTGGCAGCTAAAAGTCAAAGGATCTCATCTATCATGGGACTTTTATTCAGAAAGTTCTTGCTTGGCATGTTCTAATTGGCCATGACAAAATTTGATAATTTGCCCTCTTAAGTGAAGCAGCCAAAGGCAGTTGATCTTGCAACCTAATCATGTCTGAAGAGAGTAAGACTAACTTAAGTCCAAAGTTCTGGCGTTTTTGCATAAGATTGTCAGACTCAAGCAATTAAATTGTGCTTGTTAGACCAAGACTTACCGTTTCACCAACTAACAATCCAAAAAGTAAAGGACCAAATCAGTTTCACAAAAATGAAATGACCAAACTTCGATGCATGATAGGACTCAGGATTCTATGAATTGGCATGATTAATAAACATTCAATAACAGCCCATTTTTCACAATGTTCCAAGATAACAACAACCTAATCGACCAAAGTAAGACTGGTTACTCCTTTGTGTAAAAGGGGTCAATGGCTTGATCATACCTTTGCAACAGCAACCTGCCGAGACCTTGATGATCTGGATTTATAGGAGGAAGCCCTAGGCAATCTGGGAATCCCGTCATATATACCATCTTGATAGTCCACACCGCAGGGCACTGTGCTTATTTCAGGAAAGGAAAAGGACTCTTGTGAATGCTTGTCCATGGTCTCCAGAACTGGGAATTGAGTTGAATTGCTATTAGGCTTCGCCGTCTGCAACTCGCGTGACTGAAAACCCTTTCCCAAATCACGATCAACATGACCATTAGCGTCCGGCAAGCTCCCACTGGGAGCATGATCCACCGTGGATCCACTCGAGCAAATCCCTCCCATTTAGAGTCAAAAGCAGAATAAAATCATAAACATGAATTACAACTTCCCCTTACGACTTCCGACACAGGGGTTCCCAGTAGCTTAACTTAATCATCGTCCAACCCCACAAATTCAGTCCCATGTTCCACCAAATTTACCAAGAAGACCATTTTATATCATCATTTTAACTCCAACCCATAAAACCCAATTGGCTGAAATTCAAGAAAACAGCAAGAACCCAGAATAGATTACAACCATATAGGACCAAAATTAAAAGAAAATAAACAAAACCAAGTTCAAATTGGTCAATGTAATCGGCTAATTAGACGTGGGATAACCACAAATAGCTCCAAAGGCAAGATAACAAAACTAAATAAAATAGGGATCAAACACGGCAATAAGAAGATAGGGAAAAAAAGATAAATGTTGAAATAGAAATAAATGGTGGCGGGCTTACTAGGAAGATAGAAACGGTGAGCTGGATCTGCGAGAAGAGAGAAGAAATTCTGTTGGTTGTTTGTTTCTGGCAAAGAACTG
Organism: Dillenia turbinata; assembly: GCA_037126225.1. NCBI lineage: Eukaryota > Viridiplantae > Streptophyta > Magnoliopsida > Dilleniales > Dilleniaceae > Dillenia > Dillenia turbinata. The sequence goes on from JBAMMX010000005.1 coordinate 6,442,274, forward strand.
ATAAGAGCGAGAGAGAGAGAGAGAGAGGAGATGATGATGACGATGATGACGATGTTGATAGGAAGGGATCGGGAAGCACAGAGACTGAGAAAGGGAAGACTTTACAGAGGGAGCAAAAGCTAAAAGAAGAGAAAGAAAGCCCAAAACAGCAAATAAACCCCGACCCACGCAGTGAGACTGAGAAGAAGCGCAGTCTGGGAGTCGAGACAGTCCAAATTCAACACAAATCTCTCTCTCTCTCTCCCTCTTCTGTTTCCTGGTCAAACCCGAAACGTCATGATGTCTTAACCACAGTTTTAAATTCTTGGGGTTGTCTTGTCTTCTTCGCATATTATCAGTGGTGCCCGATTCTGCTCTAGAAATTTACGTAATTAGTAATTATTCGAATTTCTAAGCACATCAATACCACTTCGTAGAGATTTTTCAGGAAATAAAAGATAATAGCAGGAGGAAGGCATATCTAACATTATTAGTTTTTGAGAGTACTATGGTGTAAATAATAAACTTCATTAGAATTTACTAAAAAAATAAATTAGTTTTATTAAGGTTGTGTTTGGAAACAAACAAAAATAATTTTAATTTGTTTCTTTTTTTTGTAAATTAAAATTTTTCAGCTATAAATATGAAATTCACTAAAATTATATTGTTTGAAAAAATAAATGACTTTGGAGTTTGATTCTTTATTAAATAGCATTGTAGAAAAATATGTAAAGATTACAAATTCTTTAAAGTTTATTTTCAAATTTTAAACTTTATTTTTATGAAATCACAATTGAATTCATAATTTATTTTATCTAAATAATAATTTATTTTATCTCACCCAAAATAATCAAATTTTAGGCCAAACCCATTTAAAGTATTGTCTAAGCCTATTGTCTTTTATGGACACTTCAAATGTTAAAATCTCCTCATTTTTATTCTATCTTTTTTTATTCAATTTTATTTAATTATATCTCTTTATATATATATATATATATATATAATTGTCTAACCCTAACCACATGGCAAATGGCCTGTCCTATCCTCAATTTAACTCAGGCATTCAAATCACAAAATTCAAGATTTGATTTGTTCCCTTTTTTTTAATAATTTTGACTCTCAATTTATTACTTTATATTTAATTTCTATAACTGATATATAATAGACTGGAAATCTGATGGCATATCCATCTTATTATAGTGAGCAAAAATCGAGAATCAATAAAGAATATAAAAAGCCTATAGAAATTCATATCATGTACTGACCAAATGAATCAATCACAAAATAAATTAAATATTATATAATATTTTGTAATTTTTAAAATTAAAATTTAATTAATTTTGAATTAGTCAAAATACCTTTTAAATTGGCATAAAAAAGGATGAAAAATATATATATTAGAAAAAAAAAAAAAGAGAGGCAAATCATTTCTTGCTCTATATTTTAAACAAAAATCATGTCTTCCTATTAAAAGTTTGTTTTTCTATTTTATTGAAAATTTGTTATTATATTTGATAGACGTTAGCATAAGTAAAAGAAATCATAATTTTTAGAGAAAATAAAAAGATTATTTTCAAAATCGTTGTTTAATATTTCTCCAAATTATTTCAAAATTCAACCGATTCAAATAGAATTCACAGTCAAAAATTTTCCAATTCAAAGAACAATCCTATTTGATTGTTAGTGAGTGAGATTACATGATACCTAGATGTATACAAAATTCATTATGTGATTTTTTTTTTGAAAATTTTGATTGATTGTACAACCAGATCCAAATAAAGAATGTGCATCTGATTAGTGCTTTTAAACGGTATATTTAAATCTAATAATTTCAGTTTATTTTGAAATTATTAGGAAAATTACTCTTTATGATTTATTTATTGTTTATTTTGTAATTATTTTTTTAAGGCCAAGTCAGAATTCTCATTAATTTAAAATAGTAAATTACATGTCTGGTCCTTAAAGTTTATCCGCTTTTCACAAATTAGTTCCTACAATTCTGAATACTACCATATGATCTTAAAACTTCAAAAAGTGTCACGATTTGGTCCTTTTGTCAATGACAGCGACAGTTTGTCCGTTAAATAGTAACGTGGCATCGGACGTGGTTATACGGATGTTGAGGTGTCAGTACCAGCTCAGCTCACTTAACTCATCATCCTGCCACGTCAGTATTTTTGCTGATGTGGCACAGCCATGCTGGCATTAGCTGACGTTAAAAGGGATTTCGTCAATCATCATGGTATGAGCAGCTTTAACTTATTAATTCTTCATTTCTGTTCGTTAAAAGGGATTTCTTCTACCTGAAAGTGAGTGAGAGAGAGAGAAACGGAAGTCTGGTTTAGGGTTTTGAGGTTTCTCTCCTATTCTCAATCTACATCCCTCTAGTCCTCTGAATTTTGTCTAAAATGTGAAAATTCCTCTTGCATTTCTTCTACTTCCGTTTGTCTCTCTCTATCTCTCTCTTTCTCTAAAATTTTTGGGTTTTGAAATGGAAGAGCCTCTGGTAAAGTGCAGATGTGATCTTGATGTCATCTTAGTGACTTCATGGACCTCTCGAAATCCGTCACGGAGGTTCTACGGTTGCCCTAACTTTTAGGTAAGTTCATTTTTTTTTTCACAGAGGTTCACAGAGTTTGTACAATTGCCCTAACTTTATAGACCTCTACAATATAGGATGGGAATGCCTGTAATTTTTTTCAGTGGTATGATCCACCATTGTTTGATCGAACAACTGAAGTCATCCTAGGACTGAGGAACAAAATTGAAGAGGAGAAGACAAGAAGCAGTTCTGTTGTAGCTAATTTTAATATGAGAATTGTGGCAGCAAATAACATATTTAAGAGGTTGAAGGAGGAAAATCAACATCTGAAACTGCAAAAGTTAGAGATGGATGATATTTGTTCCAAGATGAAAATAGAAATTCAAAGGTTGCAAATGAATGGTGTTCAAAGGCAATAATATTTTGGGTTTAGATGTGTCTGGGTAGTTATTATTGTAGTTTTTATTGTTGCTCTCATGTTTAAAAATGAAAGTAGTAGAGACTTTGTTTTGTCTTTGCTTGAAAAAGTTTAATTTGTACTTGACTGAAAAGGAATGAATGGTGTTCGACTTAAAAGAATGGAATGTATCCTATAATGTTTAAAAATGAATGGACATCAATTCTGATACTGATACAAAATAAAAATAATGGACATCATCATGTGCCAAATAACATCCTGTTCAAAATGCTATTCAATAGCAAACAACATTTAAAATTCATGACAGCAAAATAATAGAAATTCAAGACCTTTATTGGAAATTCAAAACAGCAAACATTGTCCTGTTCGACATTCAAAATCTCTTACAATATATTGGGAGATTAACAATTATAATTCTCAACAACATTTAAAATTCAGGACAGCAAAATAATGGAAATTCAAGACTTTCATTTAAAATTCAAAACTGGAAACGATTACAGTTCTTGGGATAATAACAATTACAATTCTCAGTTTCAATTCTTGGATTACAAAAAACAGTTCTTATCACAAACATTACAAACTCAGATAACATACAAGCTTGCATTACAATCTCATACAATTGTTTGAAACCATTACAATCTTGTAAGAGGAGTCGGGTTAACCACTTGTAACTCATTCTGTAAAGCTTGAGGAGTTGTTTAATTGAAAGACTGAGAGGAACTGGCTTGACCCTATAATAAATGAAGAGATGTGTCAATAAAATAAATCATTATTGAAACTCAGACAACTCAGTATTGAGGATACTAAAAAAAATCAGCCTGACCTCTTGTTTTCTCTTGCAGGATCTCTTGTTGTGTCCAACTCCCTTGCATATGGTATAATTGATTTTTGATCCAACTCTCGATAGACAATGGGGATCTTTTGTTGGAACTTCAGTGGCCTCCTTATGTCTTTTCTTTGATGGCCGCCCGGGTTTCCTTTTATATATTGGAGGTAACAATGTTGGGACATCATTTTTGTCTCATACTTTGGGACCATTGTAAGGATAGATAATAGGACCATAACATTCAGTATAGACAGAGGGAAAATAGCAACTGGATACATATTTCTCAGCTTTATCCTTTAATGCAAAAATACAGCTAATTGCTTGAGGACATGGAATGCCACATAATTCTCATTTCTTACAGCTACATGTCCTATGATCCAAATCTACAATAAATTTGTTGTTGAAGTTTGAAACTTCATAAATTCCACCACCAGCTAATAAAGGAAACCAATGCCTATTTTGCTTCTTTAAACTCTCTAACTTTCGTTGAATGACAAGACAAATTTCACCTTCAAAATATGAAATTTTAGTCTTATTTTCACTAAACTTGGCAATCAAACCAGTTCTGATAAACTCCAATAAACTAATTATAGACAACTCTCTTGCTTCCAATATTTTTGTATTAAAGGATTCACATCAATTATTCACTAAAGTGTCACATTTACTATATGCAGAAAAAGCTGACCTTGTCCATGTTTTCTTCTCCTTCTCCATCAACCAAGCATAAGCTCTTGTGTCTGTTCTTTGAATTTCTGTCATGACTCTCAGAAATTCAGCCTCATATGTAGCCCTTGTAGCAGCATAAAACATGTTTTTCAATTTTAAGTCTGGGAACTGCTTGTGAAAGTTATTGTACATGTGTCTGACACATAACCTATGCTCAGAATGGGGGGACAATACTGAAATTGCATTTATCAATCCCTGAAAGGTAGGACAATATCTATGTTCAGTATGCATCAAATTGAAATTACTGTAGCATGCAACAAAACAGGGGAACCAGGACAATACCTTCTGTTGATCAAAAATGAAAGTCCGCCTTCTATCCTCCCCAATGTCTGTCAGCAAATAATCCAAAAGGCATCTCCATGAATCAGTCTCCTCTAGTTCAACGAGGGCAAAGGCCAAAGGGAAAATTCTATCATTTGGATCTCTACCAATTACAGTCGATAATTATCCTCCAAATGATGTCTTCAAGAAACAACCATCTAAGCCTATGAAAGGCCTATAGGCTGCCAAAAATCCTCTCTTGTATGCCTTGAGACAAATGTATAATCTTCTAAAAATTAGAGTATTTGGGTACAAGTCTCTCAAAAGATGCTATCCATGCTTTTCAAATGAACTCTCGATTTTGTAAGTGCTCTCCCTATTTGTTCTCAAAATTTCTTCAAAATACAGCCTTAAAAGGAAGAATTGCTCCCTATCCTGCACTTTGCTAGTTCTATGTCCATTTTTTTAGCTCTCCATGCCTTCATTCTTACACAATCTAACACAAATTTGTCCTTGACATTTCTCTGCAAGACATTCAATTTTATGTTTGGATCATCTTTCACCTTCTTCACCCATTTTTTTGCCAACCAAGCAGCGGTTGCATGTTTGTTCTTCCATAACCTTGCACAAGTATGTGTAGGCCTATATGTGACCAACAGGGCTGTCTTGTCATGATCTGATAATTTCTTTACATATGCCAACCACTCACAACCTTCAACACATTCCATCCTAACTTTGAATTTGTCATTTTTTTTATAAATCTCAAGTTCTTCCCATTGTAAACAACGTAATCTCTTAACACTTGTTTAAAAAAGTCTAAACTCTCAAATATTTGGCCCTTTCTCAATTTTATGTTCCTAGGATTGTAACCCTACTTGAACTCCTCATAACTTATCCCCTCCCTTTTCGGCTGCATCCCCTCATCATCACAATAAATGTCAGAAATAGTATAATTTAGATCTTTTTCATCGTCCTTAGAGAGATCATTCTAGTCATTAAAATCTACAGGGTCACCCTCATTTTTAGAGTCATCCAAGCCCCCGACAGTAGGCTCCCCATCACTACCAAAAAGGTCAGCCCCTTTATCATCACAATCACTAGTTTCAAATCTAAAACCTAAGCTACTGTTTTCAGAATCGGAATTAGAAACTAAATCTTCAAAATCACACCTCTCAGATTGATTACCCTGCATGGCTTCTACCTCCTCTCTAAGAACACTTTCATCAACAAAATTAGTCTCATCTATCATGTGCTCTATGTAAAAATGAACATCATGCTTTATTTTTAATTTTTCATCTAAATAATCCAACAAATCAGCATCATTAATAAATTCACAAAACACATCTCCATCAATTTTTACCAACACCCTTACAAAATTTTTATAACCTAATTCTACTACCATACTTTTCAATTCAACTAAAGACATCTTATCTATATCACAATTATCAAAATATGTCAACTCTCCACCTTTATATTTTTCAGGTCCCACAAATTTACCTCATGATAAACTGCAACAGTAAATTTAATGGAATCCATATCTGACAATGAAATAGAAATGTATAAAGTATTAAAACCTTAATTTAAGTTACAGTTGAACATGGTCTCAGCCCTAGGTATATAGTATTACAAACAAATTAGCAATTGAAACATGAACAATATTTGAAACATGAACAAAACAATTGGTAAATTAACTGTAAACAAGAACATAAATTTAGTATTGATAGAACATAATTGAAACATGAACAATATAGTTGGTAAAAGAAAAAGAGTAAATTAAAACCCTAAATTACTAAACCATAACTGAAACACTAAATTGAAACGCTAAATTGAAACTCAAAATTTAAACACTAAATCGTTACCCCTAAAATTGAAACCCTAAATTTGAAATTCAAATCCTAATTCAAATCCTAATTTTCAAACCAAATTCGGTAACCCTAATTTCAAATTAAACCACAAATTAATAAATCTCAATCAATTAATTTCTTAAACATTGATTGAAACCACACATTGCGTTAGATTAATAAATCCCAAATTCAGACCCATTCGTAGGACCCATTTCTAAAAAACGTAAATGTAAAAAATAGAAATAAACAGTAATTTGCGTTAGATTACATATCTTAAATGACATTCTTTGGCCTTGTCTCGCTGTCTGATGATTGAAACCACACCTTTGGGACCACAAAATCGACCAATGTCTCCTTCAATGCAACAATTGCTCTCACTCTCTTTCAAGCTCTCTCTCTCTCTCTCTTCGATAGAGTAAAGAAAGCGAAAGATTCCTTTATTCGAGAATATAAAACAATAAAAAAAACCCTAGTGGGACACTACCGTGCGGATTGACGAAACTACCCCGACTTTGTTGACGTGGCAGTGCCACGTCAGCTAATGCCAGCATGGTTGTACCACGTCAGCAAAAATGTTGACGTGACAGGATGATGAGTCAAGTGAGCTGAGCTGATATTGACACCTCAGCATCCATACAACCACATCGGATGCCAAGTCACCATTTAACGGACATGCTGTCACCGTCATGACGGAAAGACCAACTCGTTACACTTTTTAAAATTTGAGGATCACAAAGTAGCATTCCAAATTGTAGGGACTAATTTGTGAAAAGAGAATAAACTTTAGGGACTTGACATGTAATTTACTCTAATTTAAAATGGTATTTATTTTTTATTGTAGAAACAAATCATGGGGTATATTATATTTTATATAAGATATTTTAAGAATGATATTTGATAAAATTTTGACATAAATAATGTTTGATGAACAGCAATTTTTATTGCCTTATTCATTACAAAATGAAATTCAATTCTTAGTCTTATTAAATTTAGAAAAAATTCAACGTAATACATTTTGTTAATTATCTATGGAATATTATATTACTTTGTGTAAAGCATTATTTTCTTAAGAGTAAAGATTTTAGAATTATAAATCAAAATAAATTTTAAAAAGTAATAAATTTTGATAAAATTAGCGTAACATATAATGGGAATATATTCTATTTCTGAAATACAACGTTGATGGCCCTCGATTCCTTCTCGGTGAGAAAAAAGGAAAAAAAAAATGCTGAATTTTTTATTTCCATAAAAACGTAAAATTTAGTTTATCTATGCAAATAACACCAAAATAATCCAAGAGAAAAGGTGTGTTTGGCGATAAGACTTTCCCTAAATAAAGCACACTCATTGGATGCTATTTTTTTTTTTTTTAATGTTTAATAAGACACTCCTCGAGTTAGACTATACAATAGGATAATTTTCTTTGTATATTTAATATTAAAAATCTTTTTCATATAATTACTACATAAATCAAAATTAATATTAAAATTTAAACTCATATTCTAAAAAAAAATAAATTCTCTGCTAAAGGTTTGAATTTTAATGTTATTAATCATATTATTTGAAAGAAAGAAAATGAGTCACCTTGTCAAGTAGGGTCAGACCTCCCCATGTTTATATATATCTAGTGTATGATTTTTTTTTTTATTCATATAATAATATTAGAGATTTGTTTATCACGCTGAAGTCAGTTGATTTAAGATTAAGTTGTAAATTTTTAATTAAAAATATTTATATTATAATAATTTAATTTTTTTAATAGAGGAATTGATTTTTAGTTATAAAAATTTATTTTAATTGAAAATTATTATTATATTAAAATAAGGTAAAATAAAAATAGAACGTTTCAAATACAATAGCTCGTTCTTTATTAGTGGACCCACTCGAATGAATGGCCCACCTTCACGATGACGTGTATTTTTACCGGTCAACCGGTTTACTAATATCCGTAGGGTCCACTCCTGACCTTTATTTCAAAGTTCTGACGCAAGGGAATTCAAACCGTTCGGGATCCCAACTTGCCAATCCTACGATTAAACCGAAGTTTAGATCAAAAAAGCCCAAGCCGTTGATTGGGTTTCCTATTGGGGTCCCGTAATCGGAAGTGCATGAATGGTGATGGATTTGATTGCGGTGGATGATTTTGGTAGTCACTGTCTGGAGTATGATTTATAGGCTTTGATTTTCAAAAGGACCAAGTCAAAGGCCCTTCCTTGGAGGAGAAAACATGGCTTTCTTTTTCTAGGGTTGTATCTTTCCTGTCAAGAGTCAATTTTTTTTTTTGAATTTTTATGAAAAAAGTAGTTATTTAACAAATTATTATTATTTTTTCAAATAAAAATGACGGGTTTAAGCCATTGGCCCTTTAATGATTTTTTTGGGGGGGAGTTGTGTTTGGGGGGTGGGGCCCTTTGGTATATAATGTAGACGTCAATTTGTGAGAATTTTCCATCAGACCTTTTGTGTAAAGAAAATTTTTGGTGAAGAAAATTGTGCCACAGCAGTTTCTTCTTATTCTGTGATCGGCCGCCCGCTCTCCAACTAACCTTGGACTCTGCAAGTGCAAATATTGATGTTAAGGAAATTCGATATATATGGTTTCAGAAATTTCTTGATATAATAGTGACAGGACGTAGTCTTAGATCCAATTCGAAAGGATCAGTGCTAAAATGATAGAACGTGGCCTAAAAATCCAAATCAAAAGAGTCAATTCTCAAACGAGCCCACGAAGGACGCTCATGGATCAATCTACCGAAGGGTTTCAGTTGTCTGGATCAATCTACCGAAGGGTCCCAGTCACCTCGTCAACCGATCGTGACTCACCGAGCAGAGGTAGTCACCCCGATCAGTTGAACAAATGTCAATCCTCCAACCGGACGAGTCTCGATGGCTCCTCATCGGTCACGGCCAAGACAATATCCTCACAATCCTCAGTAATTCCCGAGAATGTCAGAATTTTCTTTACTTCGGTCTCCTATTTCACAACGACAAATCTTAGATCTTTCAAGAAAGGAAAGTACCCTTCCTGAAAATGGTAACTCTACCAATAAATAGGGATCGCGATCAATTCGAAATATTAATTTCTGAGATTCCCGGATCAGTTCGATAAGAAAGATAGGGTGGAAGTCACTCAGCAGCGCACGATTTTCACAGATATAAGAGATCTCAAAACTCTCGACATCAGGTAGGTTCTCTAGGCCTAACACTCTGGGTACACAGAACATAAGGAACAACCTCGGCTTGACTCTCGGTCTATTTTCTTTCATCCAGCAGCTCTTTCCTGGCTTAGTGTCCAGTCTCCCCGCCGGAACACTCTCCCGCGGTTCTTACGGATGTATCCACCCCTCGACTGCACTTGTTCGAGTCGAAGGAGTTGGTATCCGTGAGTCATAACCCACCTCCCATCGGATTGGCGCCGTCGTGGGAAACGAGACTGGAGAAGTTTTGTGGTCGTTCGTACCGTGCCTCCAGCAACTGGGCGTCTTTTAGAGCCACCCCTGTTGTAGGGAGGGCACGTCCCTATGTCCTTCGAACCTCCCGTTCCCCCGGTAACGAATCCTCCAGTGTTACCTCTGTATTTTTTCCCCGACCGTCACATCCGGAGTTAATTCCGCGACATACAAATCAGGAACAACAAATCATGACCTCAAGACCAGAACAGACAGACTAGCCCCAAATAGAAATATTGGTGTCTAGAATCCAAAGAATGAGTAAACAGTTGAAAGGAGTCGGTCGATCCCTTGGGCCGGACAACCATGCATCTGTTGCAGAATCCGAATATAAACAACTCCCTAGACGAGAATTCCTAGAACCATCGGCGGCCTCTCAATACGACCCCTAGGACCTAAAAAGGTAGATTGAACAACTCGTGGCTGTTAAGCTAAAAAGAACAAGCGTAAAGGACTGGGAAGATCCCCAACGCTCCCTAGGCGAATCGTCATTCGATGCAAAGATCTTGTCAGAACCAACGCCAAGAGATATCCTTATGCCTCCCATGGAGCGGTATGACGGGACAAATGACCCTCGTGACCATTCCGCCCATTTCATAACAGTGATGGTCTCTAGAGACCTCTCGGATGTCGCGATGTGCAAACACTTCCCTACCACTCTTAAGGGTAATGCCCTAACCTGGTTCAATTCTCTTCCCTCGCTCGATGCTCGAGAGTTTTGTCGACTACTACAGCTCAATTTGAGTCTCACTTTGTAATCAGTCGATGGGTTAAACGGAAATCTACATCCCTCTTATCATTACATTAATGGAAAGAGGAACTTCTCAGAAACTTCATGGAGAGATTTAAGACAGAAATGCTGAAAATCTCTGATCCGGACCATCACATCACTTTGGCCATGCTCCTAACGAGTCTACGCTCCTCTGATATGAAGGTCTCCATCATAAAGAAACCTCCAGCATCCATCCAAGAATTTTACTACTGAGCGGAGAAATATATTACGGCGAATGAAGCAGAGGCCTTAGATGGATAAAAAGGCCGCCATAGTAGAAAAGAACGCAGTCGGTCACCATGCCGGAGTTTCCCGAAAAGAGGCAAATAAGGAACTCTACCTTCGCAAAGGTTCAGTGTTTATACCCCACTAAGCGAAACCCCAAGCCAGGTTTTGTATCAAATAAAGAATAAGTCATATGTCAGATGACCCCCTCGTCTGGCAGAAGAAGATCCTAAAAAAAGACAAATCTAAATATTGTCATTTCCATACGGACTACGACCACATGACCGATGAGTGTAAAAGACTCAAAGATGAACTGAAATTCTTGGTCCGCAGTGAAAAACTACAGAAGTTCATCAGTTTAGAAGGAAGAAACTTGCCCTCCCCCAACAGGCGTGACGCACCAAGGGAGAATGAGTCGCTTCATAGGTCAGATCCCAGACCATCACGGGAGGAATCAGGAGGGGTGATCCTCCAAATGTGTCGCTAATAAGGGATGGAACTCCCCGAACGGACGGACACAGCCCTAACTCCTAAAATCTCTAATCGACCGAAGGGTCTCTGTCGCCCAAATTTTCCGAACGAATGTGTCACTAATAAGGGATAGAACTCTCCGAACGGGCGGACACGACCCTAACTCCTAAAGTCTCTAAATGACCGGAGGGTCTTAGTCATCCAGATCTTTCGAACGAATGTGTCGCTGATAATGGATTAAACTCCCCGAACGGGTGGACACGACCTTTAACTCCTAAAGTTTCTAATTGACCGAATGGTCTTAACCACCCAAATCTTCCGAACGAATGTATCAATAAGTTGGGATAGAATTTTCTGAGTGGGCGGACACAACCCTACCTCCTAAAATCTTTAATCGATCGGAGGGCCTCAGTTGTCTGAGTCTTTCGAGAAAACAACTCCGAATCAATCTCCGAAAAACAGGCCGAAACAACCCTAATTCCAAAAGTTTTCAATAACACACCAGAACGAGCACATCATTAGAGGAGATTCCCCTGACCTCGCTTAGTTAGCAAAATATCAGAAGTTCCTTGATGATTATTACATTTCAATAAATTATGGGGTAAAAAGTCCTCATTCCACAAAATTACAAAAGAACGAAAATGGCACAAGAAATAACAGGAGCGGAATTCGAATCCGCGAGTCCTTTAGAGAGAGGCGGGGATTTACGTGGGGGCTAATATCTTGAAAAATCTCTTTAGCGCATTTCAGGTACTCATGCAACTTACGCTGAGAAAGTTGGAGGACAATAGCATCTTTGGCAGTAAAAGCCTTGAGGTCAGCTATCTCTTGTTTTACCCTTCGAAGGGACTCTTCCCGTAAACGGGCTAACGTTTCAGTGGCTGTTAGCCACGCTTTCCGAGCACATGCCTCCATTTTCAATTCCTTACAACGAGTTTCAACCGAAGCAAGGTCTTCCCGAAGGCGCTTGATCTACCTGTCTTTGACCTCTCCAATGGGTTTCTCTTGGTTCTTCAAAGCGTCCTTCAGCGCCAACACTTGGTCACTCATGCGAGAAAATTACTCATCCCGCTCTGCCATCAATTTTCCTGCAAGAGCTTCGATCGGGGCAAATTAGAAAAAAGACACAACGGTCAGAATCACGAGATAGTAAAGATCAGATTTCAACTCGCACAAATAAAATATATATTGTAAGGCAAAGAG
>JBAMMX010000005.1:6455489-6572989 GCA_037126225.1 Dillenia turbinata
TTCACAAACCTGCAAAGGGAATCTTTCACCACCATCCATTGATTTTGGTAGAAATTTGGTTGGAGGCCATCCAGACCAGGGACCTTGAGGCCATGCATGGAGAAAATAGTTTGCTGGACCTCTTCCTCGTCTCCTCTCTAATAAGTCTCTCATGATGCCTTACCTCAACCTTTAGAATGCTTCTCCCGAATCTTGCACTAGGCTGAACCACCTCTTTTCCCTTGAAGAGCTCAATGGAGTGATTTCTAACATGGTTCCTCAAAATCTCCTGGTCAGTACACCAATTTCCCTCAACCTGCAGAGCCACAATTCTATTGTCTTGCCTCCTGACCTTTGTTATTATATGAAAGAACTTTGTGTTCCTATCTGTCTTGTTAATCCAATTTGTTCTTAACTTTTGATGCCGATATATTTCCTCCTGCTCTAACACTTTTTCATACTCAACCAGCAGCTCCTTCTCCAGCTCCTGAAGCCCTTTCGAGTGTTTGTAATTCCTAGAAGTTTGGATGCCTCTCAACCTAGCTTCCAACTTCCTTTTCCTCCCAAAAATATTCCCCAAAACCATCTTATTCCAAATTTTTTAACTCCTTCTCCGTGCCCTTTATTTCCTGAAGAATAAAACCCCCTAGCGGACCAAGCTTTACTGAAAACTTCACTGAAATCTGGGTGGGAAAGCCATGCTGCTTCGCATTGGAAAGGCTTTTTGTCTGGACTAAGAGGATAAGATAATCTAGTATGGAGGATTATAGGACTATGATCACCATGAAGACACGGCTGGTTGATCACTTTCAATTTCGGGAAAGCTAACTTTGCCTCTAGATTTTCAAGGACTCTATCTAAAGAACCACCCTCCCTTCATATCTTCTTGTCCAAGTAAACTTGCAGTCAAGAGATTTGAAATCCAGAAACTCACAAACTGCCCATCTTTCCTTGAACTTTCTGCCTCTTTTCTCACAACCAGCCCCTTTATTTGTGGTCTCGCTAGCTCCGACTATATCATTAAAATCCCCCATCACAAACTAGGGGCCTTGGCTTTCCTTTGCTAACTACTGAATCTCTCTCCAAAAGACTTCTTTATCTTTTTCATAGGGTTAGACATATGCGCAGGTTAACTACCAATAGGAATTCTCCTCATTTACTTCCAGATGAACCCACTGATACGATTGTTTCATGATCTGAATATCCACCTTGCTTTTGTTCCAATTAAGCCACAGACCATCTTGAAACCATCCGTCTCAACTACGAAGGCACCCTCGAAGCCAAGCTTCGCCAAAAAATCAGGAAACTTGCTAGAACCAGCTTTAGTTTCTAGAAGACAAAGAATCTCAAGAGCTTGCTTTCTAACCATCTCTTTACACACTCTCCTAAACCTGTCATTGCCAATGCCACGACAGTTCAAGAAACAAGAAGAAGTTGGAGAGGAACTAACTTTTCTCACTAGTAGGAGTCGAACTCCATACCATCATCCCTCGTCTGTTCCACAGTTTCCTCCCTTGTGTTTCTACGCTCCCACTTCCCGGCACCCACCATGGCTCCAACATCCTAGTGAAGCCCATTCGAGTTCATTGTTACCATTGTGTTTAAATTTTTAGACCCCTCCCCCATACTCTCTTCTCCTGGATCAAGATTAAAGGCTTCATTTCCATCAATAGTTGGACAACATTTTGGGCTAAGCTCTTCCTTTAACTCTTCTTCTATAATGTGAGATCTGCTAAGCCCAAACATCAGATGGTATTGGTTAGAGGTCTCTTTTATATTATTTGTCTTCCCTCTTATTTTATTTCCCACTCGGCTTTCGGCCCGCCCAGTAACTCCCCCAAGAAGTGTTCCATCACTCCACCCTTCTCCACTTCTTCTAAACACCCGACCAGTCTCTCTCTCTCTCTTCTGAAACCTAATCCCATATTCTGACCCACACCGCCCTGACTGTGCAAACAATCATTCTTATGTTCAGCTTTTTTCCCTCTAATGTCATCCCCGCCTTCCTTCTTTCCTTTCTTATGAAAGATGTCCTTCTGTCCTAGCTGCCCGGATGCAGTCCCCTCTACCGATCCCCTCTGCAGCAAAGTTTCATTCTCCGAGGTATCGTTGACTTTCCTTAATCCTACAAATCTGTTGTTCCGGTACTCATCTTTCCCTCCTTTCTCCTTTTGATTGCTAAATCCGTTTTGTTGCTGTCTCCTAGTCACAAGCATCCATGGCCCCAGCCCCTCATCTCTAACTTCGCTTGGTTTCATCGGAATTTCACTACTACTGGACCCTACCACCTCCAGATCCCTGCACCGGTGATCCTCTCTACGGGTGATTTCCTCACAGCTTTCACTCTTATGACCAAATCTTCCACAAATAAAGCACAGAGTATGTAACCCGTCATATTCCACCCTCTACACTCTATTTCTAATACAGATTCTAGACACCAATGGCTTACTTAAGTCTACCTCAATACATACTCGAGCAAATTTACCTCTCAACGCATTTGCTGTAGTGCTGTCAATTTTTATTGGTCTCCCAATTGCGTGCCCAATTTCAAATAAGATTTCCTCTTCAAATAATTCTATTGGTAGCTGGGGTAGGTGAATCCACACTGCCATGGACGTGATTTGTGCTGATTGAGTCTGGAACCATGGATGCCACTTTCTTACCGATAAGTAATGATCATGCATCATCCATGGTCCACCAGTTACAGCATGGAAGTAATCCTGTTTCTGGGAAAATTTTACTAGGAAGTAACCTCCTCTGAGGTCCAGAAGCTCCATTGCGCCTTCGCTCCTCCACATTGACTGAATCTTTAAGTTCATCAACTGATAACCAATGTCCTTCCCTAACAACTAGATTATCAGGGAGTTCCTCCATGGTTTCCATAATTCTTTCAATTTTTCATTTGAGACCGGGATGATCGGCATCTTACGCCGGTATTGCTCTGATGACTCCTCTTCCAGCAATTCTTCGTAGTCTGATTCAGGATCCACACTTATGTCTTCTTCCATTTCCTCACATGCTTTCTCACTTACCTGTCCCATTAGCATATCCTTGAAAGAAAGCTTCAGTTGTGCTCCTTCCGTGCTTGATGTTGGTTTTACCTTTTTGTTACTTCTTTGCAAGATGTCAGCCTCCTCCCTGGTCTCCTCTGGATTGCAGTTCCTCCCTCTACCTCCATTTAGTTCTCTGCACCAACTTTTTATAATGTCAACTCTTTCCTTCAGGGAAATAACCTTATTCCTTAGGTCCAAACGATAATAATGCATACCATGATAGGTTCATGAAGAATCTGCGAAGGAGCCACATTATAAATCTTGAGATGATCGATTCATAATGTTTGCACATTATTCTGAATATCTTAACCCTCAAAGTCATGCACGTCCACATGCACAATCTCCACAAATAGCATGGACATTAACATTATAGCCTTTTTTTTCCCCCTTAAATTCGAATCTCCTTATCTACAAAAAAATAAAAATAAAAATAAATAAATAACATTTTTTTTCCAACAATAAATATACCCTCTTTTCACTCCATATGGACAGGAAAATTAGGATCGTCCCATATGGTGAGACCAAAGCTCTTGGCCCAGCCATGTGGAGATTTAGTCTTTAACCTGCATTAGGTTTAAGGTTGCTCCAGACATAAACTCTTGTTACAACCATCTGCCTATCCTCTAACTTAGTCTCATCTTTGTGCACTGTTTTACCCTCTACTAGACTAGCACAGTTTGACAAGGAGTTCAATGTAAACAAAGCAAAAGAGAGGCTACTCGGTCTTCACCTTTTAAGATCATATTCATCTGCTCAAGTACTCATGAACAAGCTAATGGCTGAACTGCATAAAATGGGATTTCTCCTTCACCTTTCCTTTTGTTCGTCAATTTTGCTTATCCTTTTGACTTGTCCCTAGGCACTGGCTTGAATCTAGTAGTCGGAGACTATAATATTGATTATACATTTCTCGTGCTTAGAGAAGGAAGCTTGAAATCTAGGATTGCCATTTGGATTCCACGATGAATTCTCCACTGCCACGGGGTCCGGAGGCAAGTCTAATATGTGCCACGGGGAAGCACAAGGTGCACAGATATGATCAGCATAGTTATTGCAAAGTCCATTATAGCGCCTTTGCTCCTGTTGTGTGGTGAGTGACCATGCTGATTTCTCAGTTTCCAAAGATAATGTATTTAGTTTTATGTATAGACCTCATCAATCATCAATCAGTTTAATGAACCAACGTTTCGTTGGTTTAGTAGGAAGGGCACTAAAACCCGATACCAAGTGCTCAAGTTTGAGTCTTGATAATGGCAAAAACAATATTGGAGAAGATCCAACAACGACTTGACCTAAATTAGTTGAAACGAAACTCTAGATACTAGCAGTAGACCAATTTCAGGGCACCCAAAAAAAAAAAAAAATTCAATCAGTTTACTGAAACCCTTCGCTCTCAGCATGCTCGCATATCTTGCTCTGGTCATTGCCTGGATATGCAACAGGTCATATTGGGCAACACGTTAGGCTCTTAAAGACAGTTTTTCTTGGAAAACCTCATATTTTTAGGCTTTAGCTTTGAGAGCTAATAACCTCAAAAATGTGCTTGATAATGATTAAGAAGAACGTGCCATGGTTCTGACATGCCCTGTCTATTCTATTCTATAAAGCTGACTTTAGATTATCATGCTTCATAGGTCTGATATCACAGGTAAGTAAGCTTCATTTGACCACAAATACCATATACCACTCGTCAAGGTGACAACCTCCCAAAACCTTGCAACTTAAACCAGGGTGTGCTTTAGAGATCGATTACATCCTCCATCTTCCCGGATTAAGGTCCCCACTGATTTAGTCTATAGCTGAAAATTTCAACTTAGACAACTGAGAATTGCTGCGTAGCTTTGTCAATTCCAGATGTCCCAAATTACCCATCAGGCTGTCAAGATTGACTTCTTCACGAGTGCCCTCTTTTTAAGAAATCAGTTGGTTTGTTGCTACCCCCATTCCAATTACAACTGCTGGAGAACCAAGAAAAAAGTACTACTTGCAAATAGAACATGAAAACTTCAACATCAGGAACCGCATAAGCACTCTTGGTTGTCATCTTGACAATCAAAGATTTGCAATAAGGTTCATAAAGCATGTTAAGTCCCACAATCTGCCCTGCACATACTTGACGACTGCATTATTGCAGTTTGTGAAATGCTTTAAGGGACCACTAATGTACAGATTTGCCAAATGAAGTATTTTGATCTTTTCCCCACTGTTGCTGGAGAGAGAGAGAGAGAGACTGTGTTCAGGGATCCAAAAAGCAGAAACCATTAGGTCAGCTGCGTTCCATGGTCTTATCAAATATACTACAAAGAGGTGGCATAGGGCAATAATGAGTACAAATTGGTGATGGCAAGTCTCCTGAGGACATAACTGAGCAGTGGGGCATGGTGCTTTGCTATGATTCACCATGGGCATAGGTTAGCCAGTCAATTAGCTGCAACACAAAATTATTAAGTTAATTAATGCCTATCTGTAAGACGACATAAGACAAAGTGTCACACGTTGAAAGTGGAATTAAAGTTACCATTAGGAGTTAATTTCTTTGTTATAGTCGGAGAGGAGATCTTCAAGTTCATCAACTATTGCATCATGGCAGAAGACAAATTGGTCCTAATGAACAGAGCATAGTGACTGAGATGCCATAAAAATAATAACAAAAAAAGAGGGTCAAATGACCAAATAGATGAAGAAGGTTCGATCTGATACAGAAGAAAAGGGCAGTGACAAACATTAGAAAGATCATCATGAAGGCTGATCATATCCCCAATGCAAATGGCAAAATTTCATCCATGGATATATATACCATTGTCCTTATATTGAGGCTAAGCAAGCTGCAAAGCATGCCCCAATGGACAGTTATTTTAGGGCATTCAGAATAATGAATTTTTATGCATTGCATTAGACCAAGGTGTCCTTCATATTATTAGAGCTTCATGTGGCTTGTTATTATTGGTGTTGCATATATGTCCTACCATTTTTAGGGCAACTCAATTCTGAGAAGCATTCTCTTTCCATTTCCTCACAAGGAATCATGATTTAAATGATATATATGGGAATCTTGGGAGCCTCAAGTGACTAGTATCCTATGGTTACATTTGTAGATTATGGATTACTCATTGCAAAAATGATAAGAGATGATGCTCGACAAGGCCAAAGAATGCAATGGAACAAGAGCAAGGAAGCTTCACAAAAGAGAGGAAGATGGTACCATTGTCTGAACCATTCCAATCCTCTGAGATCGGAAGGTGGATACAGTCTTCATAATATCTAAACTGGACATATCCCCAATGAGGATCCTCTGAATTGTGTTATGAATTGTGCAGTAAGTTCCGGTTCTCCCAATACCTGCACTGAGCGAGAGAGAGAAAAGTCTCAGAGATATACTAATGATGAATCGAATAATGACATCAAAGAATATTCAAATTTAAACCTGCAATGAACAACAATTGGGCCTAGACTTGGTGGTACATGACATGCTCTTCTCAAGATTTCACGAACAGCAAAGGTATCCCTGGGAACCCCATGGTCAGGCCATTCGGGATACTGAATATGTAGAACAGACAAAGGTGGCACCTCTGACTGCAACAAGAAAGAAGACACATTTCAACTTAAAAGGCTATAAAATAGAGGGAAATAAAGATAAAAACACTTTGAAAGAGACAAATAGTGGACTGCATTTTTCACCAGAAAGACCAAAAACTAAGAAAATTCTAAAACAGTCTAGTCTAAAGGATTTCAAGGTAAAAAGTGATCATCAACTGCACTAAGTCAAAGTAAGGGCAGAATGCAATCTTTCAACATCTATCAACTGGAAAAAGATTATGCATACCAATCATCAACAGCATTAAACCATAGTATGGACAGAAGTGTAAAAACTAAATTATCCATACTAAATACAACCACAGCATGAGTCATGCTTTAAGTGCGGGGCTACTTGTTCAAATTCCACCTCTTTCATTCTTAATATGCTTTCTCGCTGATGATCCTTTCATTTAAAACACAATCACCTGCCCTCAAACAATCATGTATGAAGAACATCAATCGTAACTATAAATACAAACATAACTGTAAATATTAGACACCTTGTCTTATGGACAAATATTTTAATTTGCAATGACAGCATTTGGGCTGATGCAGAATACATTTTCTTATCCATGTTGCACCAGAGTTTGCATGAAATACACACCAAAAAGGGGGAAAAAAAGGACCAAAGATCTTTTCCCTCTATACTGAAAGGAACCTAACAATTTTCTTTAACATCTGCAATCTACAACTTATTAGGCCCAACAATTTTTTGATGATATATTTTTGCTATTTTCTGGAAAATCTATACAGGAAGTATCATTCATTCTGGCCGGTTAATACGCAATTAGCAATGTGCTTCAACCTTCAATGTTTAAATTTCATGTTCCCAAATGTGGCCCATGACCATGTTTTTATCCTTTCTTTTTCTTTTCATTTGTTGGAAAACTACACTAACAGTGACATAACATATTCTTTCCAATTGGTTCTCCATCAAACAGACTTTTCAGTGTACAAGTGTAAAAACGATATATCTCCTGACCTCTTTGTGGTTCACCTCCAAAAGTCGCAGCTCTAGTGATGTATCAGTTGTTGTTGTCCACTTAGTGGCAACACATATATTACCAAATTCTCTAGGGCCATCTTCGGCCTGGAAGTAGTCTCCGCATTTCACAGTCTGCAAAAATATCTAAATTTCAAAATGCATCCGAAAAAAACCAAAGGCTACAGAAGTATAAATGCAAACAGAAAAAGAACCTGCATAATAGGAGCAGATAACCCCTAATGTCCCAAAAACCTGATGCAATTGGCTACTCAACCATGAGATACTAGTGGTGCAACCATATAGGCCAAATTTGGGATATCAACTAATAAAGGCAGAAGCAAATATAAGGCACCACAAGCTCTGAGTTCCACTCTGTTGCATGTTGTACTCATGTTTGAGAACCAGATAAGAAGCGTCTAATATTTACTAATATGTACTAGTGTTCAAAAGTTGCTCATTAACTGGCTGATGAGCATTCCTGATCGATACCTAAGCTTGAGGTGGTTGTAGATGACAAAGAAATAGCTGAAAAGTACCTGGAAATCTAGACAGAATACCTTGAAATTGTCAACCAAACGAGTGAGCATCACAATCACAGGGCATCGATTCTCAAGTACCATCTGCCAGAAGTCTTCAAAAGTGTGCGGAAGTGGACCTTGTGTAGCAATGAACCGAGATATGCCCTCAGATGAAGTAGTCTATATTCAAGAGGCATTCCTGAACTGTCAAACAGGGAAAATTTGATGGAAATTCCCCACGTCTACTTAAAAACTGTATGAACCAATGTACCAAAACCAAATAATTATAGGCAGTGTTAGTTTATTACCGTGATATAGCTTGCATTGATATAACCACTTGCTGATGGCCTGTGATCTTTACAAGAGTTGAGTACAACACGATTTTTGTCAACTGTCACCACAAAAAACAATCCAAAAATAAGCTACTTCCCCTCCTTGGCCAAAACTTTCAGATGGATATAAATTGGATAATACTTGAAGTCCTGGGTAATAAAAAATGATAATAACAACTTGAATAACAAAGATTATGATGCTGATAATTATGATTTATACACGGAATCACATCTGTATAGCGATTTTTGTTCAAATTTGCACCATCAAGAGAAACTGAGCAGCTTCTCATTATGTCTGATGGCCTTGGCCTGCTTGCCTGTAACCAAACATCAAAATATATCACTAGAGTAACCAAAAACAAGGGCGGGCCAAACTTCTCTAAGGCAAAAAAATTAAAATCAGAAATATTAAACCTTTTCCGAATAAGAAAATATCACAAATTAAACCACTTCCCCAGAAAAATGTCCTTGCACTAAGCATTAGAAGATTTAGCAGATCAAAAGATGTGAGAAGAAATGAATATCTGTCAGAAAAGAGGGAAAAGCAAGCATTAAGCATCATCGACATGATGCACAAAGTGTGAACAGGAAATGAAGAAGTTATAAAAGCGATAAATAGAAATCACAGTTCTACTTGTGAAAGATATAAACATCAAGAACTTAATGGGAGGGATCAATGACAAATGAAGCAATCAATCCAAAAGCTCTGCTGAAAGAAAAACAACTTTGAAAATAGATGATGAATAAAATTTGAAATGTCATATTGTCATTCTTTTCTTCCTTTTACCAAGTACAAAGTGCATACTGGCACAAGCAATTAATCATATAGACTTGGAACATCAGAGAATAGAAGCGTGGGTTTCGCACCTTTTTCCCCTGTCAAATACAAACAACAACATAGACCTGTCTATCATTTATGTATGCTTATGAGCTTCATCTATGGATGCATGATAAACTAAAACCCAAACCATTGACTTTAAATGTGTGCATAATATGAAGAAAGCAATCCTGGTTCAGGGCGGAAGGCATAGAAAGGAGGTTGTTTCTGAAACAGGTACAAAGTAATCAGGGCCTGAATTCCAATGGGTATGAATTCACCACCACTACATGGTCACAGAAGAATAATCATTTTCCAAATTCATGCCAGCATGTAGACGTCAAGTATGCACTTGCATTAACAGGGTGAACTGAATAAACATGCATCTCAAGGTCATTTTCCAATGGGTGTGAATTCACCACCACTACATGGTCACAGAAGAATAATCATTTTCCAAATTCATGCCAGCACGTAGACGTCGAGTATGCACTTGCATTAACAGGGTGAACTGAATAAACATGCATCTCAAGGGCATTGACTGAAGGTCATCAGTGAACCAAAGGATCTGGACAATACTTGTATACTGAACTCGTCTTCAATAGTTTTTTTTTTCAGGGGAGGGCATATGATGTTGCATCCAAAATTCTGTTTATTTTGTATCCTTTGGAAGAAGTCCTGGACCTAAACTAATGTCCAATTTGGCTTCAAATTCCCAAATGAACATGAAAACATAAAAGACACCAATGGACAACAATATCAAGCACGGCGCTGTTGAGTGTGAACCTTTCTGCCATGTTGGTTCTTCCATCAGTTGACTAAATTGTTGGCAACAACAGACAATCAATTGGTATATTGTTTTATGTTTCTGCTGAATGCTCATGGAAGCGAATGGATTAAATTAGTCCCATCAAATTAAGCGGTGATTGTTCATTGACTAAATTGTTGACAACAACAGACAACCAAGTAGTTCCAGATATTCTTGTTGTGGTGATTTCCTAGGGTTTTAGTCCCAGCAAATCCTAGAAATTAAGAAAATCCGTGGTCTAAAAGGATCAGAATCAGTATATAAAATATCAAGTATCAAATTCGAAATAAACATATTCCCAAAAATAAAGAGAGAGTAATCACAAAAAAGCATAATCAGAGGCAGAGGCAGAGAAAATAAACACGAACGGACCTGCGAGGACTGAAACTCCTGTTTGATTTGGTGAGGCTTTTGGAGCTTATCTCTGAAGAACTTAAGAGCTTCAGAGCAGTGATGGACCTGATCGGCCGTCAACGAGGGCTTTGCCGGATACTCGGCGGAGGACTCATAAACTATAGTACTGGAGGTGATGGAGGCCATCGCCGATCGACGCCTGCGAAAGCGAGAGCGAGAGGAGATGGCGTTCCCCGTCGTTTCAGATGGGGAGAGAGAGAGAGAGAGAGGAGACTTAGTCGTGGGTTTTTGGGCCTCTCTCGGTTGTTCTTCGCTGTTGGTGTGTTTTATCTAATGTCTCGTCTCACAGGTCATGACCAGCGGATTGATAAACAAGTGGACAGGACAGGACTGGAAGCCGCTGCAATTTGGGTTTCTTCTTCTCACCTGGTTTGTGTTAATTTGATCAGAATTCGGTAAAGATTAGTTTTATTGGCGTATAGTTGAGAGACAAGTGGATAGGACAGGACAGGACTGGATGTCGCTGCAATCTTACAGTATTTCTTGACAAAACTCATTTTTAATGATATTGAACATTGTTGGAAATTCTACTAGTTTCTGCTGTCGAATTGTGCGGTGTTTTCTTGATAATCAAACTATCAAAGATGCGAGGAAAAAGGAAAAAGAGTAAGAAAAAGAAAAAGAAAAATATTCCCTTCATTCTTGTATCCATAATTGGTCCCATTTGTTTATTTACTTTTTGTGGGTGTACTGTGCTGTGCTAGTAGGGGAAAGGATGGTCGATCAGGCCCGCTTCGTGCCCAAGGCAAAACCTTCCCAAAACCCTCGCGCCTAGTTCTCTTTCCCCCTTTCCCAACCAGCTGTTCTGTGAGGCAAAAACATCAGACAACTCACGAAGAAAACACACGCACGCGAGAGAGAGAGAGAGACAGAGCCAACAACGGTTCCAAAATGCTCCGCCCACTTTCAAAGAATCTCCGGCGCCACCACCATCTCCAACACCGCCGAACAATCTTCAGCTCCACCGAATTCAAACCAGTCCGAGACAGAGGACTCGACCACGCAGTCGAAAAAGAAAACAATTTAAAACCCCTAATCGCCACCAAGAACCTAATTAAATCCGAACCCTCAAAGTCAATTCCACTCTCAATCATCGCCGATAACAAACTCTCTCTTGGCATTCCTTTTCGCCCCATCGATTTCATCCGAAGGTACCCTTCTGTCTTCATTGAATTCTTACCTGGTAATGTTGGAATTCATCCCCATATTCGTCTAACCGACGAAGTTCTCAGCCTCGACGCTGAAGAACAGTTGATTTACCAGTCTGATAGTTATAGGCAACAAGCTGCTGGTACGGTTTTGAAGCTTTTGATGCTGGTCCAGATGAATAAAATTCCTTTAAATTTACTCGAGAGACTAAAATGGGATCTGGGTCTTCCTGATAATTATGTTAAAACGTTAATTCCTGAATTTCCTGATTATTTTCGAGTAATTGGAATGGATAATAGTAAATTTTCTCATTCGAATAATGGCATGTTGGAACTTGTTTGTTGGAGTAATGAGCTGGCAATTTCGGAAATTGAAAAGAAGGCGACGAAAGGGGAGGTAGTTTATAGCAAAGGAAAGCCTGTCACATTTCCTATGCAATTCTCCAGAGGAATTGAGATGGATGCTAAGTTGAAGAAGTGGATCAATGAGTGGCAGAAGTTGCCATACATATCAGCATATGAGAATGCATCACATTTGCCACCTAAAAGTGATGAAGCGGAAAAGTGGTTGGTTGGTGTTATGCATGAACTGTTCAATCTTCTTGTTCCAAAGAAGACTGGGAAGGAAAATCTTTTGTGCCTTGCTGAGTACCTTGGGCTTCAATCTAGGTTTAAGAGAGCGTTACTGAACCACCCTGGTATATTTTATGTATCGAGTAAGATTAGAACTCATACGGTGGTCTTGAGGGAGGGTTATAAGAGGGACTTGTTGATTGAGAAGCACCTTTTGATGGATTTGAGGTATCGATACATTCATCTGATGAATACGGTGAAGGAAGATCATAAACCTATCAGTGTCCCAGGAGTTAGTGCAAAAAAAGATAAAGCAAGTCGTGATTCCAAAAGTCAGGTGGAGAATGCAGAAACTGGGCGGGAAAAAGAACTGGAGATGGACGGCGTCTCTACTTCTGAAGCCGAATGCAGTGATGAAGACTATGAGGATGAGGATGATTATATTTCTGAGGAGGGGCATGATGATGCTGTTAACAAAAGTGGCATGAGAGTTGATAGGAATGCCACACTGAACAGATTAAGAACCAGGAAAACTGATTGTGAGAGGAGGGGATCATCTGGACCTGCTCAGCGAAATAGATTTACCGGAAGGAACCACAGTGAGGCCAAAGATAAGGTTCCGACAAAGCGAACAGTAGATAATCAAAGGGGGGTTGATGGTAGTAAGAGATCAAGAAGTGTATCTAATTCACTTCGTGGGAAAAGGTCATTGCCAGATAGGAGAGAAAATATTCTAAGAGGGAAGAGGGGACAACGGTAGTTGGAGATCAACACGGGCATCCAATTCACTCAGCCAGAAAAGGCCATTGTTGAATTGAAGAGCTTCTATTCAGTGAAGGTTCGGTCTCTTTATCCGTATTTATAGCTCATGTACTGTTCTCCGTCATTCTTTCCCCCTCCTTTTTTTGTATTTTCAATTTTTCCCCCTTTCCCACTTCATTTCCTTTTGAGATATATTTGTCACAATGTGCCTTGTAGACTTGGTGTTAAATAAATTACCTTTTTCAAATCAGTTTATTTATGGTTAGGATTCAACACCATGTGATTAAAATAATCATCTGTTCTCTCTCGCACGCACACATGCGCACAGAAAGAGGGCAGCTTCATTGTATTTTTATTTTTATTTTTTCCCTAAAATAGCTTCTTCTGGCTTGAACAGGGCAGATCTCTCAATCCTTACCAGAAGGGAGTCATCATCAATTGTCTCGGAACTATGTGGTTTTAGCTACAATGTTGGGTCTGATGTGTGAACTAAAAGCTATATTTAATTTCTTATAGTTATAATGTTGGGGCTGATGTGTGAACTAAAAGGTGCATTTGGTTTCTTATGATTTCATTATCTTGATGCGGACCATATAAACTGCCGATTACAGATATTTCACATTCCACAGTAGCTTCAATAATATTCTCTCTCTCTCTCTCTCTCTCTTCAATTGTATTTTTAATTTCTCAGGGTGATACACATCTTTGATCGAGGGTGGGTAGAATGGATTCATCTACTCAGGAGTTACAGATTTGTTACTCATGCAGGTTATTAAGTCTACTGCTTTGTTGATCCCTTTAATCATTCTGTATTCTCTAATATGTGTATAGTTGCTTTCAGTTAGGGAATCTAACAATATGTAATTGCTTTAATTATGACAGGTTTGTATTTAACAATATGGAAGTCTGACCTTTTGTGTCAAGTGTACCAGAAAAGTTAAGAATATTCATTTTCCCTGGATATTGTGAGTTCTGTCATGTCATTATTCTGTTTAATGCAATGCATGGGTCCTGTGATCTCACTGATGGTTATGTTGTGTTTTTGTATTGATCCTCTAAATGAATTATAATCATTGTGTGAAGTGAAGAGCATAGATAAATTTGTGGTTTCTATAACTATATTGATCTGGCTAGGACTTGACAAGTTTAAAATGTTCATGCAATTTCTTCAACAGAATTTGCTGATATCTCTCTCTCAGTTGAGCCATCAATTTGGAGGGAGTTACTGCTCTGTTATCCTCTTCTCTTTCTCCTGTTTTTTTTTTTCCCTATTTTTTTTTTCGCTTCCTCTTTTAACCTTGACATTTAGAATTTTTCCTCTGAATGCTCCTTTCTTGGTTTTAGGGGATCCTCAAGTCGTCATCATGCTAATCAGCTAAGAGGTTCATCAATGTTAGGCAGTTGAGACATGGCTTTTGACTAATATTTGAATAATGTGGCAATCGAATCCTCTGCATATCCCTTCATTGGCCTTAAAAAGTGGGTAATATGTTTGTACTTTTTCAAAGTTTTATATACAAAACAATGCACATTGGGAAATAAAAACTGGATGCTACATATGAACAATGTCCTTCTCGTGCATGATAATGGAGTTTTGGAGGTTAGCGCTGTTTATAATAGATGCAGATGGAGTTATATGATTAGTCAAAATGATGGATAGCTAGAATGGGACTTAACTATCAGTAATAACCAGGCAAAGAGTGCTTAAATTGGGGAACGAACACTCTTCCACTTTATGAACATGATGGATGGATCAAACATGACAATTTCTATGAGGCTGAACCGAAGCCACAAAGGGGCATTGCTAGTACATGTTGCCTCGTTTCTGTATATTCAGATCTTGTCAACTTACAAGTCAAGGAGTCTAGCGCAAATGTTTCCTTTGTTTTCATTAACAAAACTGGTGCTGCCTCTCTTTTATAACCTTTCTAACTTTGATATTATCCAAGTTTTGCCTTTGCGTTATAAAAAAAATTTAACTGCCAAATCTGTAGAAAATCGAAGTTGCTCTAGCCATAACAATTACAAGGTCTAAATAGTTGTTGGTATCAAGGCCTAGTATACAGTGGAAGTTTGGTTCTTAATTCCTCATGGCAACTCCCAGTCAGAGTGCATTTGCTAGAGGAGCATGAGGATGCACCTGGGTTCACATTTAGTCATTGTTAACTATCTTTCTTGCTTGTCCATTATTCTTGAGCCACCTATTCCAAATGAGCTTCTTTTCTTCTGGTTTCCTCTCTTCCATTTTATTTCTCTACCCTCTTCTTCTGATTCTCTGATGTATGCTGCAGGCATCGATATGTTTGGGGGCAGGGCAGATACTTTTCTTTACTAACAACACTTTCATTCAAGAAATCAGGACACTACATGCCTTAGGTTTCTACTGTCCTTCATCTGGCAGTTGCATTAACCTGAACGTTGAGAAAATAGTTTTATCTATTTATGCGGTATAAATTGAGCAATGTTGTCACATATTCTGATGCTAACAGTGATTTGGGACTATTATTTATATTGAGGACAGTGTTTATACAACGTTGGTACAAAGACAATTTGGCCTTTTGAGAATGGATGTGCTAAAGACAAGAATCTTTGTCACACTAGAATGATACTCGTTTAACAGAACAAGCTGAAGGTTCTCAAGGAGATGGGGAGCTAGACTAGCCCCTTAGCTAAGCTAGGATGTGATTGTAAACAAGGTATTATCATAGATTTGAGAATTTGGCAGCATGGAGTTGGTTGGAATGGGAGTTGATTGGAGCGTATCTAGAATTTCTTGTGAAATTCCATGTAGAAGTTCTTCATTTCCTTCCTTTTTCCAGATAATGTAAGTTGGGAAAGAGTGGATGATTAAGCAATGGTTTGGCTTGTTATAGTTCTGAATTACTCAAACATGGCAAGCAAATGGGTCGCCTTAGCATCATAATGGTCAGATTATACAAACTTAAATGCCTCAAAATTTTTGTGGCACAATATTGCTGCTTGCATTATTTGGGGGAAGTTGCTAGTTTAATATAACAGGTTGCTAAAGGCATAGAGAAGAACCACACTCGCTTCCAATTTGTCCTCTTCCTCAAGGACCTATGGGCACATAAGACAAGCTTTATGTAGATGGAGAGAAGGTCCACTTTGCTAGTGGAGATAGTGTAATAGGCAGTGGTAGCATTGTTTAGGTGCATTGAAGCCTACACTGTTAATATTAGAATAAGGAGGAGCATACTGTGTTGCCATCACTTTATCTTTTCCACTCAATTGTTGTCGGTTTGTAGCAGCTGCATCATGTTAGCTTCTCATCTTTCAAAGTCCACATTCCATCGCATTGCGCCATTAAACCAGCATTCTTCATCCATTAGGCTTGCTTTAGAAACCTACCCGCTTTGTTGGCCATTGGCTAAAACATAAGCATCAGGCTGGGGGAATATCATTTTGTAGAGGTAATTGGAATGCTATACACTTTGGGCTTCTATTTTTCCACTCTTAACAACTCTTTCCACGGCTATACAAAAAATAGATAACATGGTTAAGTTGGAATGTATTAATCTCATGACGACAGAGTTGTCCATATCCTATAACGGAAGTTTTTGCTTGCAAGAGAAGAGTAAGGTAGTGTTTCGGTTAATTTAGTGGACAATATGAGAGTTTCGAAGCTTTGCATAAGATCTTTGAGGTAGAATATCCGATTCCACTGAAATATGTTATCAGAGAAACTTTAGTGCAACTTGCTTATTGGCAACATTGCCCCATAGAAGTGTTGTCTTATCAGTTTAACAGTAGGTTACCTAGTTTGCCTAGCTGTTATACCATTCCATTTGACACAGTGGTGCATGATAAAGCAAAGGCTAGATGCAAAGTGCATATCCCACTTTAGAAGGAAGAATTTATCCAAGAGATTTCAGTCATGTGCCTGAGGTCTGAATTAGGGCCATTTTGCTCCCACAAATTTGGTCTGTTCAGTCTATTTATCCTTCAAGCTCAATTCCCTTTTATTTTTGGTCTTTTACAGTGAGAAATATATGATAATTCCCATGAATTTTTTCTTCAAAAGAGTGAAAAAGCCAAAGTGGGGAATTACTCCTTCCTTTGAGTGTTCCTTGTGCTTCTGTTTGGCTTTCGAATGCTTTGAGCTCAATCTCCCCTTTATTGTTTCACTTTTTATGACCACACCCACATGGCTACACGGATAAAACTTTACTAAAAGAATGAAGAACAAACCCCAACCATAAGTGCTCAAGCAAGCATCAAATCAAAGGCGTCACCCTAAAAGACAAACTTATTGCTGTCTTAATAACAAAAGTGACACTCTTATCTTAACAAGTGGCAGAATAGGGCACAGTTTTGCTTACATTGCTGATGTATTAAAAATATGCCATGCCGTGTAGTTGTGCAATTCGCTTTTTCTGCAGACTTTGATTGTGCCAAGAAGCTGAAGAGTTGATCCCGCTTTCAGTTTTGTGCTTTTGCCTTTGTGGTGACTTGCCATTTCTATGTAAAAGGATATTATTTTGCTGCCATGCATCAAAGTAGTGGACCCAAGTGTTGAGCAACTTAGTATCCATCCGCTACTGCACTAGTTTCCCTATGCACCATAATTTGCGATTAAATAATATGCTGCACCAAAATTTATGATTTATAGTCTTCTGCTGTGCTATGGGCCCGATAGAGTGATATTTTCGCCTTTATGCCATAAACCTTTACAAAAAGGATTTTGCATTGTCACATTCTTTTCACTTATATTAGTAAATATTTAACTTGTAACTTTTCTTGGGGCCGCAAAAATACTTTACAGAAAAGCATAGAAAGCTCTGGTGACAATACTTCTTTTGGGAATATTTTCAGGTTATGGAATGGTGGTTGTGGCGCCCACATACTGCTGCTGCAGCAGCCACTTGAGACCTCACTTTGTGTACATGTCTATGGCTGAAACACCATCTTGTTTCCATTTTCTTATGTGGCAACTTGTTGATTTTGAAACGTATAGAGTTTACCACAGCCAACTCAGCTGGTTGGGTGCCCTTATTGCTTTCTCAAACCGTGTCGGCTCGGTTAAGTCATTTATGCGTGCATGACTTGCATTCAGGGACCGAGGAAAACTTGTACCTCTGTCATACATGTCAAGAATCAAAATTGAAGCTAATGCATTCGTTTTTCGTTAGTTTGCATGGAACCATCGATTATGTGTGGTCTTTATATATACAGAGATAGCAAAACATAGTCCCTGGACAAAGCAAATTAGTTCCAAAGAAAGTATGCGATTCAATGAAAGGCTTTTGTCTCGCAAACAAGAAGCAAGACTAGTCCAAAAAGGCTGGGCAAATCCTACTATTTCTCTCACTCATCCCTCGTCTCTCTCTCTCTCTACAAAATGTTATTGATGTGATCATTTCCATTGGTTAAACGCTTGCTTTCCTCATCAGCCTCAATTTGCGGTCCATTACAACAAGCTCCATTCAATTCCACACCAGTCAGCTTCTTCGCCCTCAAAGCTTCTCCTTCCCAATCCGTACGCATCAGCACCACATACAATATAGAAACAGCACAAGCCACTTGGGCCGACAGTAGACCATACCATAGCCCGCTAAAGCCCACGCCGAGCCAGAAAGCCAAGCCGACCGCAACCGGAGTGCCCACACAGTAAAACGACCCGAGGTTGATTCGGGCACCCACGACCGGCCTAGCCGTGCCACGCAAGATCCCACAGCCAGTAGTCTGCGGACAGTTGCCAAGCTCGCATAAGCCCATTATGGGCATGACGGACGCAACAAGGCCCGTAACAAGCCTGTCACTGGTAAAAAGCCCGGCCCATCTCTCTCTCAGAATCACTGTCCACGTCACGTTTATAATCCCAATCAGGAATGCACATCCCAAAGCAACCATCGCAGCCAATTTTGCCCTGTTGGGCTTCCCCGCTCCAAGCTCATTGCCCACCTGAGATCATCATCAGAAAGGAAATCAAGGGTTGAGATCATTCGGGACCCACATTCAGTTTTGTGATTGTTATGGAGATTGCATCAGACCAACCAATGGTGTCAGAGGTCGAGGGGCTAGAAGATCCAAATGGCATTTGTCGTGTAGCGTGGAGGGTGCATTTCCTCGTATGACCTAATTTTTGGGTCCACTAGAAGAGTGAAGTACTGATGCAACCTCATAACAGATTATCTGAAGCAAAATAAGTCGAGCAGCAGTATGTAGGTACTAATAATATCTATAAAGTTTTTTTCTTTTAAAGAGATTGAGAGATTCCCATAATTTTCATGAAAATGAAACTCCCCAAAAATCCAAAGTGTGTGCAAAGTGGCAACGGCTACTTTTCTTGCCAATGCTCTGAGGTTAGTAGTCCCACCAAACCAAACCGGCTCAACTTCACAGAATTATATACTCTGAAGAATAATATTACCAAATAAATCAAGTTGCTCCCATGGTGTTCTTAAGATTAAATGATGATTTTTTTTTTTTCAAAAAAATAAAACCGTTACAAAAGAAAAAGAAAGAGGACGTACCCTAGCAGAGACACACCCGGCCAAGGCCATAGGAACAGTATACATAAGACTGGTAGTCTGAATAAGAATCCCAGTAGAGGCAACAGCAAGTTTAGGATTGGGCAAGTAACCGGCAAGGACAGTAACAATCTCATACCACCACCACTCCAAACAAATTCCCAGACAGCTAGGCACAGCCAGCTTCAACAGCGGACCCGCTCCACCAACACCACCAATCCCCTCTCGCCACCTCATCATCACATTCACCTCCCTCCTCTCACTGTACCAAACATACCCCACCATCAACACCACCATGTTCACATTCGTCATCACCGACGCGATCGCGACACCTGGCACACCAAACCCCATCAGCCCCAGATTCAGCGGCACATGGAAAATCACGGCCACTAGTGAACAGTACATCATCGGCTTCGTCACACCCTGTGACCTTAGATAAACCCTCAGAGGCTGTAACAGCGTGTTCGTTAACAAATCTGGTAGGGAATAGATACAGTACGTCGCGGCCATTGACGTGATTTCTCTATCCTGTCCCATGAAAATCATGATGGGCTCCAGATTGACCCATAACAGACTGATGGGGACAATCGCGATCAGAAGTATGAAAATCATGCGCTTGAGAGAGATGGAGAGGAGGTCCCAGTTTCTGCTACCGTAGGCTTGACTACACACTGGCTCGAGACCCGAAGCCAACCCGACCAAAACCGAGTAACCCGTGATGTTTGTAAAACCGATTGATAAAGCTCCTCCCGCCAATTCCAAGCTTCCGAGCCGACCGAGGAATAAAACCGAAACAACTGCCCGTACATAGACCAAGCAGTTCATTGCGGTTATTGGTAACGCCATTGACCATAGTTCTTTCAGCTCCTCTATTACCTGATTCATGTTCCCAACACAAATATAAAATATATAAAAATAAAAACTTTATATTATGGTTTTATTCTTTAATAACTTAGTGAGAAACTGTATCAGATAGGTTATGTGTATATATATATAAATACACATATTCATATTCTTTCAACGTACCTGAGATGGGGAAGGGGGTTTGTGGAGAGAGAGATCAAGGTCTTTATCTGCCATTCGTTTCGCTAATTGAAAAATAAGGGAATAACAGAGGGGTAACAGAAGTTGTACTTTTATTGATTTGGCTAACGAGATATGGGAGAGATGAAGCAAGTAAGAGAAGCGAGAGTAGCATTAAATAGAGGAGGGAAAAGATGGTGGATGAGAGAGAAAGATCAGAGACGGAGAGGGAATGCTATGGCAGTAGATACTTGGAGGGAGGAGTAGGTTTCGCTTTTGCTATGATTTTTTGGTTTTAGGCTTGTAGTGTAGTGTTGGTGTCTCTATGTCAGACTCTGTGTGGGGGAGGTAGTGGATTTATTGCAGAAGAGATGGGAAAGAAAAAAGGGCTGTTGATAATGGCGGCGACTGTGACCTTTGGCTTTGATAGACGTTTAAAAAAAGAAGAAAGAGGGAGAGAGAGAGGGGGGGGGATGGGGAAGTGCGTTTCTGGTTTGATTTTTTTTTTCCCCTCTCTTTTTGGGAGGGGCTGTTTAAATGTGAAATGGGACTTTTACTCCGGTAACGGTTTCGCTTCCGGTATCTACAGTAGTGGGTTACGGAGGGACGGAGTTGATTGAGAAAAGGTGGTTCTTCGCGGGTCGTGGACTAGACCACTAAACCAGTTTTGGCACAAAGTTATTCCGTACAGATTATCTTATTTTGTGCGTGGTTATCCCAAAAATAAAGGAAAAAAAAACATAATACTTATAAATTTAGGTTGGCTGGCCTTGTGTATCAGAGGGCGCTCTCTCTCTCTCTCTCTCTCTCTCTCTCTCTCTCTCTCTCTTCAATGAAAATAGAACTAGGATGACTTTATTTTTAATACTCAATTCTCAAAATATTTGCATCATACCAATTATATGCATCATCGAGAACGGTGGTTTTCCAAAATTTTAAGCTTAACCAGATTGAATTTTATTAAACTTTATTGAATTTATTAATAAAAATTACAACACAAACGTATATAATATTGATATAGGATAAATTTTTAAAAATTATTCAGGTGGTTCAAGAAAAAAGAAAAAAATCCATTAGTTTCTAATTTTTATAATTTTTTAATTTTTAAAGTTTCTTAATTTCTTAAATTTTCTAGATTCAGTTTTCTAATTTTATTAGTTTCTTAATTTTTTAATTTTTTTTTTATTTTTATAGTTTTTTTATTTATAGGGTTTGCATTTCTTATAAATACTTATAGCGTTTTATTATTTTAGTATTCATGATTAATAATATTTTCTTTAAGAGTGATATTTCTCTTTTGAGAGTTTTAGGGTTTTCTCTTTTCAAACAATATTGTCTTCCTTCTATTTCTCCTGTGTTAGGTGGTATCAGATCCAAGACTTTCCCTTGCAATGGTCAACCAAGCCGATGAAGATAGTACTATTTCTATTCAGAGAGTTACAAGCCATGACGATTGCAATCCAAACTTTGTCTATTCGAATGGAGCAGACAAAAACGAAACCACAAATGTTGCGATCAAACCAGGGTAATATAAAAGGTGAAGGTGGCGCTAGGAGAATTACTCAAGGACCTCACTTCAGTCCCATATTACCACAATAATTTCCTAAGGTTCAGACCAATGAGAATAAATTTTCAAACAAAGATGTGCAGAGTCTGACGATAGCTGAGAAGACGATGGTTCCTGGAATGTCTATTTTGAATGATTCCTTTGTTGAATTAAAGGGCAAACTCCGGACAAAATGGATGTAAAGAAAAAGAAATGGTGGAATTAAAGAACAAGTTGGAAGAATTTATATATATTATTAAAGACAAGTTTGACTCATTCAAAATATTGATAAATGTTTTAATCAGCCACGAAAAGCAATCTCTCATTGAAATATTTGAAGAAACTGATTTTAATGATGGATTGTTAAAAACACAAGATTGGATTTATACTGATGATGAAAATGCCACTGTTTCAAAGCTCCAGGAGTGTCTAGATTTTCTTAAAACTATCGGAGACTCAATATATTTTAAATTGAATGAATTTACAATAGCAATTGTTTTGATATTTATCATACTTAACATAAGTTTTTAGGGAAGAAAATCAATGGAGAGAGTTGAGGATACGAATGTAGACATTAAAGGTATCACTTGAGGGCAAATTCTTTTCAAGAATGGGAGACTGATTATTAGTGACGGATTATTAGTGACGGGAAATTTTCATTGTTAATCCGTCGCTAAAATTTTTAGATTAGCAACGGATTTTCTTAACGACGGAAATTTTCTTAACGACGGAAAATTTCCGTCGTTAAATTAGCGAGGTGACTTTCATCGATAAAATTTTTCGTCGCTAATACTTTCAGTGACGAAAATTTGAGTATCAGCGATGAATATTTTCATCGTTGATACCTATTTTTCTAATAGTGTACACAATTTATGACAGGCACAGATTTTTTGTATGAGATTTTTTTTTTTAAAAAAAATAACTAGATTAATTAAAGCCCCCAAAGTAAACATTCTTATTTTTTTACATAAACCTAACAAGCGACTACAAAGATCTTGTATAAATTGTGAAAGTCGGAAAAAATAAAGAAAAATATTGTTCGAGTGATAATTTATTTCAAAATTTGCAAGAGAATTTGTAGATTTATTTGCTCCCTATAATAATGTGAAAAGACTATGATTCAATATTTGTACTAAAAAATACACATTATTAATTATTTTTTTTTATTCTATATCAATCATTATTTAGAGTTATATTTTAATTAATTTAGTTTAAGACTTAAGGGACTTATTCTGGGACTACCCTCCTAATATAATCTTTTTAATTTTTAAAATTTCAATTTAAAATTTTGATTAAAAAATTTAATATTACATATTATCCCTCCATTGATATACATTATTAATTAATAATGATGCAGCACTTTTGCCCATTGCGTTGTAATCAACAAAACATTGGTAGATTTGTGCAAATGGACCATGTCAAAGCCCCTGAAGTACCCATTATTAATTAATAAGTATAATTAAATGGAATTGTGCTTGATAAATTTATTTTAAGTGCGAATTCAAATTATAATAACACGAATTTATTTTCTGACTGTATGAGAGGAGAACATACATTATATAATTCTAGGTATGTAAATCTTTTGATAAAAAAATAATTGGTTGATTTTCTTTGTTGATGGGAGAAAATAAAATTATAAAAATCAAATATTATTGCTCGATTTTCCTTTTTAATCAATCAAGTAAAGCTTCTTTCCAAGGAAAAAACGTACTATAAAATGTTTTGAGATAAAAAAAAAAAAGAATCTTTTATTTGCAATAGATCTGAGAAATTATAACTGAGAGAATGTTTGGTAAGAGGGTATCGGAATGAGCAATCGGAATGAAACTAAAAGATGATGTTTGGATTAGTACTATGGGAATGAATATTGTGGAATCATACCAAAAAATTTAGGAATCCACAAAATCCAAGTAAAGTGATCAGTTTTGTTGGAAACCCACATTTGATTCTCAAATAACTATTTACTCTCACTTTTGCTCAAAATTATCCATTACTCTCCACTCTTACACTTCATTTTTTTATTTTATTTTTAAAAAAAATTATCCATTACTCATATATATATATATATATATATATATATATATATAACTAAATAAGTAAAAAAATATATATATAATATTTTCATTATTAAGTTTTTTTTTTTTTTTTGAAAAAAATATAAAATTTACTTGATAAATTCATATAATATTTATTTTTTTCATTATGAAATTTCTCATTACCCATTACTCATACAATATTTTTATAAAATTATTCATTACACACACACACACATATATATATATATAAATTAAATAAATAAAAAAATATAAAATTTTCATTATTAAGTTATGTTCTATTTTTCTTTTATTTTTGAAAAAATATTAAATTTATTTAATGAATTCATATAATATTTATCCTTTTTATTATAAAATGACCCATTACTCATATATATATATTGAAAAAAACTAAAAAAGTAAAAAAATAAAATTTTTATTATTAAGTTACTTTATTTTTATTTTTGAAAAGAATATAAAATTTACTTGATGAATCTATGTAATATTTATTTTTTCATTATAAAATTACTCATTATTCATTATTCATACAATTTTCATTTTAAAATTACTCATTACTCATATATATATATATATATATATATATAAACTAAACAAGTGAAAAAATATAAAATTTTCATTTATAAGTTATTTTTTTTAATTTTTGAAAAAGATAAAAAATTTACTTAATAAATTTATATAATATTTATTTTTTTCAAAGTGAAATTAATTTATATAATATTTTTAAATAGTTTATTTTAAATTATTTATAATTTTTATTATATATCAGAATAAAAGTAAAATTAAAAAATTATTAATTATTATTTAAGAAAAAAATTAAACACTAGATATAGTAATAATACTTATTTTAATATATTGAATCAAATAGATAAATTAAAATAATTTTATTTATTTTAATTTTAAAATATATAATTCTGATTCTGATTATCTGAACCAAACGTCCATGAGATCTTTTCAAATTCTTAAAAAGGGAATCGAATAATTAAAATATACGAACGTTGGTTTGAAATTCAGTAAAGACAAGATCAATCCACCGAACATACCAACCAAGCCAAGAAAAGCAATGCGTATATATAGAGTGTAGGTTGGAATAGAGTAGGGAATGACACGTGGAAGGAGAGGGTTGGGCCGCGAGGACACCTGCCTAGCCGCCTGTTTAAGTGGGACTGTGACAGTTCTGCAGTGTTGGAAATGTGAGAGAGAGAGAGAGAGGGATGATAGTGATGGTGAAGGCAGAGATAGGGATGGCTCTAGTGCTGCACGGTGTGTGCTATGTCGGGTTCAGGTTTCAAATTCGGTCCAACTCAGCTGGCTGGGGCTGTAAACTGTAAGTAGGAAGCAGACGAGCAGAGGCCAAACAGGCTTTCTCCAATCATTACAAATACGATTCGGCACAATTTCAGAACACATATGTTCCACCTGATTTGACTAACCCAACCCAACCCAACCCAACTCTCCTTTGGTGGGGTTGGCCGACACCGACATTTTTCTTAGTTTCTTTTTCCAAAAAATAATTGTTACTACGAAAACTTAACCGGCAAGACCTGCCCCCCTAATAAAATCATTAATTCATGTAAAATTTATAGCATCATGGCATACATATCCTAAAAGGAATTAAATTAGAAAAATTGGTGCATTTTATACATCATAAGGTCTCACCTGGGTCAAATATGTACCGATCGCCACCGGCAACTCTTTCTCTTACTTCTTCAGTTCTCATAACTTTATAAATAGATACATAGAGAGAGTGTGTGTGAGAGAGAGAGAGAGAGAGAGAGAACCAAAGGATTTTGAGTAGCTTTGCATGGCTCCATAAGGAGGGGTGCATCTCTACCACCATATTTTATTCTTTTTAAAAAAAAAGTTTTTTAAGATTACTGTATTGTTATTGTAACCCCACACACACACATAAACTCTTTCACAGATCTTGATCAATATTTTTTTCAAGAACATATAACATGCTTGGATGAAACCTTAAAGCAGCAAAAAAAAAAAAAAAAAAAAAAAAATCGTATGACATTATGTCATTGCAAAACAAAACTGCACAAAATTTTCAAAACTTTCATAAAACTTATTCGTGCGTAGAAAGGTCTATTTTGTGGAAAGCTTGGGTTTGTTTTGCATCCTTGTCAACTTTTTCATAATTTTTGTCACAGCACAAAATGCTTGAAAAACCAGACAAAGTTCAAATAGATTGATTCCAAAGTTTCGTATGGTGCAAATAAATTTTGGAGGATTCAGCATCTCCAGCAGTACAAGGGACAAGTAAGGCCATAAAAATACAAGCCAAGAGGTCAGCTCTTAGTGGACAGAGCACTAGTTTTTTCGGGGTGATTATGAAATGTCAAAGAGCAAGAGTATCTCATTCCATTTCAACCATATCTTAAAGAAACTTGGTGTTGTTAGATCTCTCTCAGTGTAGTGGTGGGGTTGAATTGTAAGTCTTTGGGGAGCAATAGATTCTTCTTTACGCATTGCCAACTTCTCAACACAAATAATACAGATATATAGCTGTAACCTAAATTGCTATTTTCATGATAAAAATTTCTCTTACTGTTTTAGAGACCCTTCTGCTTTGTCTCTTTCTTCATGAAAGTTACATCTGTAAGTTGTGGTCCTTCTCTTTTGGGTGTTTTGATGACATGCACATCTCATAGCTGTAAGTATTCCATGCATTGGTGTTCTTCATTTTCACATCATAAAAAATCAAATCCTGGTTCTTTTGTTTTTTCCCCTCCTCTTAACAACAAAGGAGGGTCAAGGGAAAATGATGGGCTCAATTGATGTTTGCCAATTGTATGGGCAAACGAAACCCAATGTGATAGGACATCCCCCCGAAACAAAGTTGAGAATTCGGTGTTGAGACAACCATTGTTACATTA
The DNA here is from genome assembly GCA_037126225.1 of Dillenia turbinata. Taxonomy (NCBI): domain Eukaryota; kingdom Viridiplantae; phylum Streptophyta; class Magnoliopsida; order Dilleniales; family Dilleniaceae; genus Dillenia; species Dillenia turbinata. Next base: position 6,482,445 of record JBAMMX010000005.1, read on the forward strand.
TATTTTCTACCATATTCATAAATATTAATATTTATAAAATTTGTACATATTAAATTGTTATCCAATAATTATCATTGCTCATAAAAGGAAATAATAAAAAAATTGATTACGGTTGGATGATAATTCAATAACCACTAATTCTATGAATACGTGTTAAATTGATCTTTGATTTTTTTTAAATATATAAATATTTTCAACATCAAATTTTATTTTCTAGAGACAAAATTTTTATTACTTTTTTCTCCATAAACACCAATGACAAAAAATGTCAATATCATAAAACAAGCTTATTTATGATATTTTTTGTCACCTTCCGACGTATTATGAATATTGAATAATAGTATGATGCGATGGTATTAATAAAAATGCCTAGACCAGAGATATGTGGCATAGAAGCCATCCATTTAATGGACTTGTCACTCATTAATTATGGTAATGCTATTTATATTTAATTAGTCAATGATTAATCTCTTTATAGGAGTATATGCTTTGGCAAATTATCCATATCTTGGACAAGTTTGAATAAAGAACAAGAACATTTAGAGATAAAGTGTGTACAAAATCATTGATTATGATAAGATAATTCTTTTATAAAAAGAGGGGTGGACTGATACCTTAATCACTCTCTCTCTCTCGGGTGTGGGAGTGTTCTTCACGACCAGTTGTTTAAAATTTCTGCTAATATTTAGAAATATTATTTAGAAATATTAGCCTTTAAACGCTTTTTATTCTAATTAAAAAAAAAAAAACCTAAGGAAAAAAAAAAAAAAAATTGGAGTACGAAGTCTCGGGGGGTTCAAAGGCCATTGGGTCTCTTTCGGTCAATTTAGTACTTTGATAAGATTTAAACCTTTTAAATATAATTGGATAATTTTAGTACTTTTTTTGGGAATGTTTAATGATAGATTCAATTGATAGTGTGATTGTTTCTTTCTGGTTGCTTTACGGACGAGATGCTTATGGTAAGTGAGAAGCCCACTGCTAAAGTGATGCAACTGTTTGCCCTATCATTTTATATTTGTCTGAATAACAACCTCCATTAAAGGCCTTAAAAAAAACCTATAAGAAAGTTTCTGAATTAAGGATTATAATAGTGTGGGTGAAGTTAGGTACAGAGAAGAATGGAATCCTTGACCATAAGCCCCAAAACATATAGCATCTTAAAATAGTAAGTAAACGAGAAGACAAAGTTTGGTGCATGAACCAACCGAGAATTGGTCTGAATGGGTATTAGATCCCTTAATCAAGTTTTGAGTTTAAAATTTAGAAATAAAAAAATTATATTAGGAAAATCATCCATTAAATAGAACCCCAGAGACGTTTAAATCAAATTAATCAAAATATGGATTCAGATACCTACAATAGGTTAAAAGAAAAAGGGTGTTTGTCCATGAAAAGGAGTCATGGAGGAGGGACAAAACTTTATCCTCATTGTCTAGTTTTTTTAAGGACAAAAGAATCGAAATCAGAGTCGGGAATACAAATAATAATTGTTCACATTTCCTCCTTCAAACAAGAAAAAATAATGAAGAGCACTAATCTATGTAAAGAGGTGGTCTCCCATCCATCCCTTTCGTCCTCAAAAACTTTCATGTGATTTCCATTATCTAGGTGTGATGAATTTTGATTATTTTACATCTTTTCTATCCCTAAGTTGTGGTCCTCCATATGATAAAAATTAAAGCATGCACGCTTTGATTAATTTTTGTTAATACCATTGTGGTCTAGATACGGCTTGTTATGTGTTTGGGACCTCAACTTGGGTGGTGGGGTGAGACATGTTTGTTTTGGTTTATTGGTTTATTTATTTATTTATTTATTTTGATGGATGCAAGTATTTGAGGAGAATAATGTCATTTTACCGGTTATCAAGTCCTAATATGTGCTTCGCAAGGATTAATAAGAATTTTAGTAATTCTTAATTTATGTAATAGAAGATAAGAAATTAAAACATAGGGAAAACTAGAGTGACAAAGAAAAGAAAATACAATATCAAATGGATTTGTTGAGCATGGGAAAGAATAAAATAAAATATTTATTTTTTGGCACGAATAATACTCTACCACGTCAGATCTTTAGTTTAATATTTAATTATTGGATTTTTTTTTGGGTTTGGCATTGTTCTTAGCATAATAGATTTTTATTTTTTTTATATTTTTTTTATATTTTTTTTTTTTATACTCTGATTAGAGCCATCCCCCGGTATATGAAATTTCATCCTGACTAATTTGGATCAATTCATTATCGGGCCCTCTTTTTGAAAGAGATCTTTCAACGTAATTTTTTTTTTTATTTCTACATCGAGTCGAACTCATACATGATTAAAAAATCTCAACGTTCTTTCTACTGAGCCAACCAAAATTGATTCTTAACATAATAGATGTGGACATGGTATATGAATAATTATGTTATAGTCCTTATCTCAAGCTTCTATTCATTTTTATTGAATAATAGTAATATAATTTTTAATTCTATACAGAGTAGAGTTTATTTTTTAAATAAATCACTGATATTCAATAATTATTTTGAATTCAATTAAATCTGATTCGAATAAATTGAATTTTAAAATATAAAACTCTTCAAATACCTTTTTTTTGTATATAATCATGAGTATCCGAAAACGTGACTAATTTTGTTTAAACAGTTATGGGCCCAATTTAGGTGTTGGCTTTCTCAAAGAGTTTAATGTGTTATCATTCGAGCCACCATACATTAGCATGGTTATTTTTATTTATTTATTTATTTTTTAGTATAAAGAGATACAACTAAATAATATTAAATTAAAAAAAAAAAGATAAAAGCGTAGAAATTCTATAGTTTTAGCCGTGCCCAAAGGACGTTTTCATTTATTTATAATAAAGATCACTTTTCTCATTATTTGCAGCGGTGAATCGCGGAAGTTCAGGCCGAAAGGCTACCTGCAGGCCCGATGTCACTTGGGCTAAGCCGAGATGGTCCATTGAGTACTATGGGCCCACATTGTCTTCTTTTTGTCTCCGCCCACACTGTATTCTATGGGCGGTTTCAGCTTTTCGTTCTTGCATAACATATCTCAGAATGGAACCAAAAAAAAAAAAAAAAAATCCATAAAGAGTAGTCCTTCACATTATGGAAATTTCTCCAACTTAAAAACTAGAGTCAGAGATAACAACTGAGTCTAAACCATTGACCTTTGATTTGGGTTTTGACAGTCATGTTGAGTAGCAACAAAAGAATTTCTTAATCTTTTTTTAACTCTATCAGATTTCTTCAACTCACTCTATTTATCTTAAATATAAACAAAAATTTGAAGTGTCTATATATTATAATGGGATCCAAATTGATCTTATCCACCCAATATTAATTCTTGTCTTAAATTATCAACTAAGAAAAAATTTAATACTTTCGTATAAAGTTGTATTATTAATCATGTCAAAATAATTAGTACTAATATAACACTGTGTGATTAATTAATAAATAACATGTCGGCTTCAAATATTAGGATAGAGAGCATCACAATTACACTAGGGCATAATGGATCTAATTTAAATAAAAGCAAAAAAAAAAAAAAAAAAAAAAAGAAAGGAATAAGAGTCAAATAATTGAATTAGCCAATTGAAAAAGATTAAATTTAAAACCAAACTAGAGAGAAAATAGTTAAATTTGGTTTGATCCGGTTTAATATTATTACTGGTTCTCATGTTTTTTTTTAATATTTTATTAAATATAATATTTTACATATATTATACCATAAATTTTTTTAATTCTTAATTTAACCGACAAATACATTATTTAAAATGCCAGTTTACCTCTACTTCGGGGCCATTTTAGAGGTAAAAGGACTTGCCCCTAACATCCTTTTTTTTCCCCCTTTTTGGAGGTAACCCAATTGTTTGGGGCTATTTTTAAGATTTATATATTTATTTATTATTAAAATATTTAATTTAAATTATAATTATTGTTTAATAAATGTATTAATTACTACAACCGCAAAATATTTTATTTCACAAGATAATACACCTGATATTTTTGTACACACATAACTTATTGAAATCTATCACATGGAAGTGCACTCGACTGGCTTGTAAAACTTGATTCATTATACTCTCCCCCGCCAATCCCGCCCCCTTTCTCTCTTCAATGTGAAAGGGAAGGGGTCAATCAACATGGCTACAGAGCAGGTTAAAGCGCATTCCTTTGACCAGGACCTTGTTAATGACACCATCATGAGAAATGGGAAAGAAGAAAAAACAGACATGTTCAAGGGTTGAGCACTTTGCAACTTGAATTGTGGGAAAAGAACCTTTACCTGAAGCTACAAACTTCTCCCCCCCCCTTCCAAGTTAATGTTTCAGAAAACCCACCATCCTTGAACATTTGACCTATATGGACCCAGATATTTTATTGTGATCTTTTTTTGTTGTCACTGACAAATGCAATTTGCTTGGACCATGGACCGACAAAATGACGGTCATCCCAGAATGTTTTAGGACTGCTTTGTCCAGTTTAACCCTTGAATGCCTAGCGTGCAAGACCCGGAGAACCTTCTATCATTTTTTTTTTCCTTTTTGGTGAAGGGAGAACATTCTATCATGTTTTGCTTATAGAAATCTTGGCCACTGCAGGGAGAACAAGAGATGGACTTTTGGACCTGTATTTGACTCTCCTACAGATGATATCAACAGCATAGCTGCAAAACAGCCATATGGGCAAAAGTAAGATAACAGTTATTCATACTCAACTAAAGGGAGAGTTCTTATGGTAAATAATAACCCAGATTGTCTCTACCATAATTACTCGATTGTAGTGGTTATAATAGAAGTGGAAACGTGAGCTTAAAGAAGGTTACTCAAACTCTGGATACTGATGGATTTGGTGAATAGATTGGATCATATGATGCTTTTGTTCCGTCTCCTTGCCCGTCCATTAGAACTTAGGAGAAAAGAGAACGTGCAACAAGAGAGACACGAGGAAACAGCAGGCACAGTAAAAGTGGAAGATCAAATTTCTATAACCAACTACCAATTTGGCAATTACACACGGTCCAATGATAAAATGAACTTCTACAAGCAGTATTATTATGGTCATTACCCCCCTTCTTCAAACGAAAAACATATACAGCTATAATAAGAATACAAATATGGAACAGAAAATTATACATAATTTGCAAATTATAGGTCTGGTGACAGCTTCACATCAGCTCTGATCTTAAGAGTGATGAAGACGCTCCTTCTAATTCTGCAGTTTGAAGTGATGAAGATGAGGAAGGGACTGGAAGCGAGGTAGTATTGGTGGAGAAAGCACTCGCATTGCTACTCATGTTAATGCTAGTTCCACTGGCAGACCCTTCTGTGAAAGGTTTTGGGGCCGGCGGCCTTTCGATTTCCATAATCCCTTCCAACATCTGCACCACTTTGCCCATCATGGGCCTTTGAGAGGGTTGCTCTTGGATGCACCAAAAACTAACCTGAATCACTCTTGTTGCTTGTTCCATATCAACACTGTCATCAAGAAGCCTTCTATCAACAATTCTTTCAACATTTCCCTTGTCAAATTCTTCGTAAGCCCACACAGAGAACCTTTTCCGTTTTGTCTCTGGACAGGCTTCAAAGTTTCTCCTCCCACTAACTATTTCCAGCAACACCATGCCATAGCTGTAAACATCAGATTTTGATGTCATCGGAAGATTTGCAAGCCATTCTGGTGCCAGATATCCTCTGGTACCTCGAACACTTGTCAAGGTCCGGTATCTATGGTCTTTTGGATTTATGAGCTTTGCAAGGCCAAAATCTGATACTTTGGCATTGTAATTTTCATCCAATAGGATATTTTCTGGCTTGATGTCGCAATGAACAATGCAATCCCGACACTCTTCATGGAGGTATGTGATGCCCCTTGCAGTAGCAAGGGCTATGTTAAACCTGTGCTCCCAGTCTAAGAACTTTCCTGACTGTTCTTCTGTCACGAAGAGAAAATTATCGAGAGATCCATTTTTCATGAACTCGTACACCAAAAGCCGGTGACGTCCCTCAGAGCAAAAACCAATCAGTCTCACCAAATTTAAATGGTGGGTGCTACTTATAGTTGCAACCTCCATCCTGAACTGTTTCTCTCCTTGCTCAATTCCCTCAAGTTGCTTTACAGCCACAACTGTCCTATTTGCAAGAATACCTCTGTAAACAGCTCCAAAACCACCTTCACCAAGCTTCTCTTTGAACCCCTTTGTTGCGCGCTGAAGTTCCTTATAGGAGAACTGAACAGGAGCACCAGAGGCATACTCAAGTAGTGCATATTGAGCAGACAATCCTCCAAATTTAGGACTATTTCTACAGCACCACACCCACATGCCAGCCTCCAATGCAACCAAAGTGACAAGGGTAGCCAAGATGACAACAGGAACAACCCAAGGATGCAATTTCCAATCACTACCCCTGAGATTCCCCTGATCTGGTGGTGGGTTTGGCTCCGCCGGACTGCAAACCTTAACAAAAGAAGTGCTGGGCAAAGCAGCTGACTGATACCCACTAACAAAATCAGATGCTTTCAGGTAACATCGCCCAGTTCCATCAGACAAAGAAGTTGATGCCTGGCAATTATCACCTACAAGACAATTAAACCTACATGCTGCGCTACCAGCAAAGAAAACCTGCGAAGACAACTCAGCATCATAAGTCAAGAACAAAGCATGATCCAACTGCAACATTGTTGCAGTACCAGGACAATCCTCAATATTCTTGATCCGTGTGCACCCCTTCCTCCTATCCCGCGGATCGACAAACTTGAAATTCTCAGATGGGCACCCACAAACCGGACTCGAATCATTATAACTACAAACCCCTAAATTTCCACAGTATCCAAAAACCCTACATTGATCAGAAACAGCAGACCAAGTCTCAGACATAGTCCCAGTACCCTCCGCTGAGCTATACATCCTCAAATTCCCATCAGAATCCAGCTTCACGAACCTCAAAATATCACTACCCTCAGCATAATCACTACTATAAGCCATAATATATGGCACCGACAACCTTTGATCGTAAAGGGACAAGATCCCAATTGATTGAAACCCTAAACTAGGCGAAGTCAAAGTAACATTAACAGAAGAATTCAATCCCATAGTCCAATAGACAATACTATCATTCCAAGTCAAAGTCAAATTACCAGACCTAAGCAAGCTAAAAGAATACAACCCAGAAGATAGGGTTTTACCAAGAGTGAAATTCTGAGATGGGAGAATCGTGTCCGTTGGATTTTCGAAAGTTGACCAGGCTGAAATGTTGCCGTTTCGGAGGAGGACAAACTCGCCGGTGTCTTTGAGGGAGGCGGAGGAGATGTTGAGATTGGAGGTGTTGGACTGCCAGATGACGTAATCAGAGCCGTTGAGGAGCTGGAGATTGCCGGAGGCAGTGAATTGGAGGACGGAGTTGGAATCAACCTCTGTGGAGGGTCCGCCGGCAGACCAGATTGGGATGGAGGAGTAGGAGATAGAGAGAGAATAAGAAGTCGGGTTTGATGAAGAGATAGGGATGAAGCCGAGAGAGACTGTGCCGTCTGGTGATGTCCAGTTGATGTTAGGGTTTGAAGCGCGGAGGGTTGATCCTGGTGAAATGTCTGCTGAAACAGAGGTGAATAAGAAGATGAGTATGATGAAGAGGAATTGAACGGTCATGGTTTGATGAAGGTTCATGTTTCTGTCTCTCTCTCTCACACACACACAAAATTAATCCCCTTTCTGCTTCATTTCTTCCCTTTCTCTCTGTGTTGGATAAGAATTTGAGCGGAGAGGGAAGAAATTTGCCGCAGAGCGAGACAGAGAAGACTTCATGGGGTTTGACTAATGGAGCGTTATTCTTAGTGTTGGTCAGTTGGACACGGGAGAGAGAGAGAGAGGGAGGCAAACTTGGGCTACCTCGTTGATAGGCCCCATGTATTTCTGTCCTCTTTACCCATGGTTAGCCCTATCTAGACTAGCCCGGTTTGGGCATATTCTCTTCTGGGCCTGATTTTCAGAATCAGTCTCGCCTGTCCACCAGAACTTCGGAGAAAAGATAATGTGCAACAAGACAGAGACGAGGAACAGCAGGCACAGTAAAAGTGGAATATCAAACTTCTATAATCAACCACCAATTTGGCAATCACACACGGTCCAATGCTAAAATGAACTTGTACTAGCAGTATAATTATGGTCATTACCCCCTTTCCTGGAAAGAAAAACATGTACAGCTATAATAAGAATACAAATATGGTACAGAAAATTGTACATAATTTGCAAATTATAGGTCTGGTGACAGCTTCACATCAGCTCTGATCTTAAAAGTGGAAGATGCTCCTTCTAATTCTGCAGTTTGAAGTGATGAAGATGAGGAAGGGACTGGAACCGAGGTACTATTGGTGGAGAAAGCACTCGCATTGCTGCTCATATTAATGCTAGTTCCACTGGCAGACCCTTCTGCAACAGGTTTTGGGGTCAGCGGCCTGTCGATTTCCATAATCCCTTCCAACATCTGTACTACTTTTCCCATCATTGGCCTTTGAGAAGGTTGCTCTTGGATGCACCAAAAACTAACCAGAATCGCTCTTGTCGCTTGCTCCATATTAACACTGTCATCAAGAAGCCTTCTATCAACAATTCTTTCAACATTTCCCTTGTCAAATTCTTCGTAAGCCCACAAAGAGAACTTTTTCCGGTTTGTCTCTGGTGAGACTTCGAAGTTTCTCCTCCCACTAACTATTTCCAGCAACACCATGCCATAGCTGTAAACATCAGATTTTGATGTCATCGGAAGATTCGCAAGCCATTCTGGTGCCAGATATCCTCTGGTACCTCGAACACTTGTCAAGGTCCGGTATCTATGGTCTTTTGGATTTATGAGCTTTGCAAGGCCAAAATCTGATACTTTGGCATTGTAATTTTCATCCAATAGGATGTTTTCTGGCTTGATGTCGCAATGAACAATGCAATCCCGACACTCTTCATGGAGGTATGTGATGCCCCTTGCAGTAGCAAGGGCTATGTTAAACCTGTGCTCCCAGTCTAAGAACTTTCCTGACTGCTCTTCTGTCATGAAGAGAAAATTATCGAGAGATCCATTTTTCATAAACTCATACACCAAAAGCCGGTGACGTCCCTCAGAGCAAAAACCAATCAGTCTCACTAAATTTAAATGATGGGTGCTACTTATAGTTGCAACCTCCATCCTGAACTGTTTCTCACCTTGCTCAATTCCCTCAAGTTGCTTTACAGCCACAACTGTCCTATTTGCAAGAATACCTCTGTAAACAGCCCCAAATCCACCTTCACCAAGCTTCTCTTTGAACCCCTTTGTTGCGCGCTGAAGTTCCTTATGGGAGAACCAAACAGGAGCACCAGAGGCATACTCAAATAGTGCATATTGAGCAGACAATTCTCCAAATTTAGGACTATTCCTACAGCACCACACCCACATGCCACCCTCCAATGCAAACAAAGCGACAACAGTAGCCAAGACGACAACAGGAATGACCCAAGGACGCAATTTCCAATCACTACCCCTGAGATTGCCCTGATCTGGGGGTGGGTTTGGCTCTGCCGGACTGCAAACCTTAACAAAAGAAGTGCTAGGCAAAGCAGCTGACTGATAACCACTAACAAAATCAGATGCTTTCAGGTAACACTGCCCGGTTCCATCAGATAAAGAAGTTGATGCCTGGCAATTATCACCTGCAAGACAATTAAACCTACACGCTGTGGTACCAACGACAACAACCTGGGAAGACAACTCAGCATCATAAGTCAAGAACAAAGCATGATCCAACTGCAACATTGTTGCAGTAAGAGGACAATCCTCAATATTCTTGATCCGCGTGCACCCCTTTCTCCTATCCCGCGGATCGACAAAATCGAAATTCTCAGATGGGCACCCGCAAACCGGACTCAAGTCATTATAACTACAAACCCCGAAATTTCCACAGTATCCAAAAACCCTACATTGATCAGAAACAGCAGACCAAGTCTCAGACATAGTCCCAGTACCCTCCGCTGAGCTATACATCCTCAAATTCCCATCAGAATCCAGCTTCACGAACCTCAAAATATCACTACCCTCAGCATAATCACTACTATAAGCCATAATATATGGCACCGACAACCTTTGATCGTAAAGGGACAAGATCCCAATTGATTGAAACCCTAAACTAGGCGAAGTCAAAGTAACATTAACAGAAGAATTCAATCCCATAGTCCAATAGACAATACTATCATTCCAAGTCAAAGTCAAATTACCAGACCTAAGCAAGCTAAAAGAATACAACCCAGAAGATAGGGTTTTACCAAGAGTGAAATTCTGAGATGGGAGAATCGTGTCCGTTGGATTTTCGAAAGTTGACCAGGCTGAAATGTTGCCGTTTCGGAGGAGGACAAACTCGCCGGTGTCTTTGAGGGAGGCGGAGGAGATGTTGAGATTGGAGGTGTTGGACTGCCAGATGACGTAATCAGAGCCGTTGAGGAGCTGGAGATTGCCGGAGGCCGTGAATTGGAGGACGGAGTTGGAATCAACCTCTGTGGAGGGTCCGCCGGCAGACCAGATTGGGATGGAGGAGTAGGAGATAGAGAGAGAATAAGAAGTCGGGTTTGATGAAGAGATAGGGATGAAGCCGAGAGAGACTGTGCCGTCTGGTGATGTCCAGTTGATGTTAGGGTTTGAAGCGCGGAGGGTTGATCCTGGTGAAATGTCTGCTGAAACAAAGGTGAAGAAGAAGATGAGTATGATGAAGAGGAATTGAACGGCCATGATTTGATGAAGGTTCATGTCTCTCTCTCTCTCTCTCTCTCTCTCAAAATTAATCCCCCCTCTGCTTCATTTCTCCTCTTTCTCTCTTCGTAGGAGAAGAATTTGAGGGGAGAAGGGAAGAAAGAAAGTTGCGGCAGAGCTAGAGTCATCGAAGACTTTGTGGAGTTTCACTAATGGAGTCTTACTCTCGGTTGTGTTGGCAAGATGGACACCGCGGAAGGGAGATAGAAAGAGAGGGAAGGGGGTACTTGGAAAATAGGCGGGAGGAATTCGGCCTGGACGATGAACTGGGTGAGTTGGGCTTGGGCTACCTCACAGATGGGCCCCATGTATTTCTGTCATCTTTACCCGTGGTTACCTATCTAGGCGTGAGGATAGCCCGGTTTGGGCATATTCTCTTCTGGGCCCAATTTTAGAATCAGTCTCGCCTGACCCAAAACCTTTAGGGCCGAATTTCTTTTTCTTTTTTTTTATCGGCCCGTATTTGGATATTGTCCGATTAATTCGGTTCGAATACTATGAGGTCCATTAACAAATTAGCTTTTTCAAATCTCATTTTTCTATTTTAATGATTCGAATTCAAAATTTATGATTAAGAGAGTACAGTATCCTATCACTACATGCATGAGAGTTGGTTTTTAGGGCCAAATTTCAAACGATCGAAACAGAGCTCCAGCTTTTATCATTCTATTCGATAATTTTTACGAAGTCCGACAGCAATTCATTGCCCTCTACTTAGCGGTGTTTGGAAAACTGAAATTAACTTTTATTGATTTATCTTTAATTTATATTATTTTACGTTAATATTGGGTTTTTGTAAGTAAAAATGAATATATAAATAAAATAAATTATTATTATATTGATAATTTATTATTAAAAAGTCATACATAATCTCAATCAAACTAACCTCAACTTTTCCAAATAAAGTCGTAGTATCGTTCTTAGTTTTTAGGTATATTATACCTCTGAAAATAGCCAAAATGTTCACTATTTTCTAATACATATATTATAATTAAAATTTCTTTTAGTTAAACAATTTGAGGAGTCAATATTTTGAAAAATTATTCAAATATATATATATATATTTTTGCTTATGTTTATCTGATTTGTGTATATTAATGGCAATTAATCAATCTAGTAGGTGCTTGCGGTTTGCGCTTCCTTCCCAAGCATAGAATGGAGGACCTCATGCAGAAAGCAGAATTTCTATAAAGATTAAGATTAGTGTTTTTAAAATCGAACCAATAAACAATTTAGCAAACCTATCAGTTTATTGATTCATTGATCGAATTGGTTAGACAGTTTTATGAACCGGATAACATCAACTTGATATCATATATATATAATTTATATATTATATATTTTAAAATAAAATAAAATCCATATATTATTTATATATTACATTGGTCAGATTGACCAGTTTTGATCAGATTTGAATTTATTCAGTTTAACTGTAAAACAGTTCACAGTTGAACCGGTGAACCGGCATGTCCGCTCTGATTTTAAAAATATTGATTAAGATAGAATTATTTTGGCCAAATAAGTAAAATTTTCCAAAGAGTTTATTATTACAATTAATCAAAGAAAGATTAAAATTTTCACTGTAGTATTATTAATAAAAATACCTTGACTTGTTCCCGATATAAACAAAAACATCTCATACGACAATGGTTAGCCACAAAAAAGGTTCAAGTGCCAATATTAACAAAATACGATGAAGCAAGTACTTAACTATATATATTCCCTAGCATAATAATTTCAGATCAATTAAGACAGGACATGATTATGTAAAAAAAAAAAAAAACCCCACCATTTCTAAAACTAAGGTTAACACATAACAAATTAAAGATGGGAGAATGAAAACCTAAATCAGTAGGGCAAGATGGTGGATGCTAATGGGATAGACTTCTGCAGTGAGATTGGAGGCAAAGGCCTTGTTGGCTAGTATAACATTCACAGCTTCAGTTGGGTGCAACCCATCAAAGAACACATGTATACCTCTATTCGCACATGTCCTTCCATCTTTCTTGCACAATATCCCATTTCCTCCTTCATTTATTGTTGCCACTTCATAACATGCACTCCTTGCATCACTAAAACCTGTAAAACCAAAAATAAAATCATGAGAAAATTATTATTTGCCTTTTGCACATAACAAATTTTGTGACTCATTAAAATCAATAATTTTGTATTGATTTAGTGATTCATCGTGGATTATATAAAAGTTGATCTCACACCAAATCACCATGACAAAGAAGAAATGATCATTTTGGCCCTGATTTTCTGTGTGTCACGTATAGGCATTTTGAAATATTTATATACATATATAAACACACTACATTATTTTAATACTATTTTATAATAAAAATTTCTTATATGAATTTTGATAGAGATTGTGCGAAATTTGAGAAAATTACCTTTGGAAGTGGGGTGGGTGATAATCTTACGCATAATTCCATATGAGTTGACGAAAACAAAGTTGGAATTTGGCAACTGAGATTTGGCCTTGTCGACTAACCGCCTGAGGCGAGAATTGAAAAGTCGAGCAGCTAAGTTCAAGTCTTGCCTGCAGCCCTGGTGCGTTGGTCTAGAGGCTTGAATCCATGGGCTGCACCCTAGTGGGTTTATTGACATAACCACAAATTTTCTTCCTCCCAAAGTATATAGCTTCTGCATTTTTCAAACAAGAAGGTACCAATTCAAACATCTCTCCTTTCTTTACAAGCAACAAAAACTTAAACTACAAGTTCTTTCAATTTTTTTTTTTTTGTTTTGAAAAAAATTATTTTAATACTCCTAATTAATAGGCTCCAATTCATAGAATATGCTCCCTCCCCATTAATAATTAACAAAATTATTCAAACTCACGTATTAACAAAAAATTAAAGATTTTTAACTTTATTTGCAAAAAATATTTTTTCAAAAATACCCCCGAATCAAGTTATTTTATCTAATTTTATGCCTAACTATTATGAATATTATATATTATATTGACCAAGGAAATATTAAAAAGACATTTTAGAATTAAAAAGAAAATTATCAACAAAATGAGATGAAAGTGGTTTTTCTAATATTTTTAATTTGTTTTAACTTGATACAACTTCAACTATGTTAAAGTTTTTATAAAAAGAAAAATATTAAATTTTGTAAACAAAAATCAAATTTCTCAGTAGAAGAGAGTAAAATAATTAATATTATATCAATAATTTTATATACTAAATAATTTATTTACTTTAATTAAAAATTAAAGATTTTTAAGCATAGAAAAGCAAGTCATGCTTGACCAATTTGAGACTCGGCTTCCTGAGGTTTGGACCCCACCATTTTGGCATTCAATAATTGTCCGTCCTTGAAAAGAATTTAATTTCAACATCCCAATTGTTAATTTAATTTACTAAAATAAATATTTATTTATATCTTTCTTCCCTGAAACATTTAATATATATATAATCTATCCAAGAAAGGGCAGGCCTTCCATGCAACATTTATGCAAGGCCATTACTTTAGCACAAAATCATTTATTGCAAAAATGGACTTAAAAAAAAAAAACATTGTAGAGAGAGAGAGAGAGAGAGAGATGGAGAGAGGGGAAGAGAGAGAGTTGTGTGAATGCATTCATGCCTTGAGATGATTATAAAGCGAAGTGATGAGCTTGGCGGTGAAGAATTGAAGACTACTGGCATTGTTGTTGTTGGGGTTACTCAGAAAGTAATTCAATGAGTAATCCTTTCCTCCGGTTCCCAAAATAAAGAGGTAATTGGATAGTAATTCTGTGCTTTTGCAACCTACATGAACCTCCAACTATGGCAGTGTCACCTCTTCAAAGTTATTGATCTGTTGTCTTGGACTGATCACATTTCCCTGAGTATTCAACAGACTTTTAACAATACTAGATATCAACTTACTCCCAAAGGATTTTTTTATTATTTTTTTTTATAAAAAAAAAAAAAAAAAAAAACAGCAAATTATTTAAGCTTTCTTTTGTTTTTGTGTTTTTGCTTAGTCATGGCGAGGGGAGGGGAGGGAAGGGCCACAAAATATAAGACCTTTAATACATTCAAAAAGATAAAATTATTTCATTTTGAAACAAAATTGTTGTCAATAATTCCGTATTATAATTAAAATAATTAATTATAAATAAAAGTGTTGAGCAAACTAAATAATTTGATTATAGTTACGCAAGTACCCTTTTTACTTTTATAAATTATATATTGAATTTGATTAAATTTGATTCTAATTGAGTTGATTATTTTTTTTCTCATGCACAAAATTTAAATCTAAAATTTTACTTAAGATTAATCGGTGTCTAGGACCAACTAGGTTATTGGTTCTTTTTATTGTTAAAGAGTGTTAGCGGTGAACAGTATTAATACGAGTTTGACCATAAGTTGCTTCTACCTATTTATGTTAAGTTTGGCTTAAGACCAATTTTAAAAAATAAATAAAGCCAAAAAAAAAAAACCATAAACAAGAGAGATTAATGAAGGGATCTTAATTACGGCTATTAAACCGGTTTCGTCAAGAATTCCAGACGCACCAGAAGCATAATTGACACCTTGCACAATTTTATTTCCTTCAGTTGAAGGATCAGCAAAAGCCGGTATAAGAGAAGGAAGCTTAAGGCGGTCACCAAGAAGGTCAATCACATTTTTTCCATTGGTAAATCTCCCTGAAGGACCAAGAGGGAAGTCGATGCCATAGGGCAAGTAATCAGCCTTTGCCATGGAGTTTTGGAGGGAGTTGTTGTTGCCATTGTCAACAAGAGAGCTTCCAAAAACAAACATGCCCTTAACGTGCCTAGGTTCGTTAGGACGTATTGGCTTGTGAGTGCAATTGCATGGAAGGAAACAAGCTAGGAGAGAGAAGTGTAAGCAGAGAATAATATGTGAAAGTGAAGATGTGTTTGGTAGTGTCATGGTGTTGGGAAGGAAGAGAGTTTTGGGAAGCGTCACTTGGTGGGTTTTATTTATTTATTTATTTATTTATTTTTCTAGTTTAGTTTAGTGAAAGCGAGTGGGGTGGTTTATTTATAGAGGAAAGAGGAACACTCTGAGTATGTAGAGAAGCGGATGGACCGGAGGTAGGGATGTAAAAAATTTATAAAATATTTATTTAACAACAAATATTGGCATGAATTATATTTTAAAAATTTCAAATAGTACAATTGCTCACTCTAGGTCCTACATAGGTCCGTCCCGAGTATGCAAGAGACAAGGTCTCCACACCAACATCATGATCTTGTTCCGATCTAGGGAGAGGACATTATTATCATTTAATGTTCGAATTGTATTAATTAAATGGTCAAGTACAGAAAAAAAAGGAGAGATAAGGTCTCTTTTCTCCCTCTCTATATATTTGCGAGGGTAAGCTCTGTTATCATCAATGGGGAAATAACTGAACATTCTTTACATATGGTTTCCTCACCCCTCCTCTTGTTATTTTCACACTTTTATTGATCCATGCAATATCACATATAGCTGGGTCCCTGAAAGAATGGCAATGTTACGAGCCTTTGGCCACGTTTTGAAAATGTGGCATTGAACTTGGTCGATATTAGATTCACTATTAAAAAAATAGGTATTAGCTGAAAGATTTTTCGGCTGAAAGATTTTTCCATCACTGAAAATCACCTCGTTAATTTTTACGACGGATCAAAATTCCATTGCTAAATCCGTCGCTAATTTCGTTTTAAAGTTTTCAAATTACTGACGAATCAGCGAAATAATTTCATCGCTAATCCGTCAATAAAATTCATGAACCAAATGTGCACGGACCCGGGCGCCCGCCCGCCCCGTGCCCGCTTACCCGCCCCTGTTATAAATGTTGAAAAAATTGCTCTCACACAGGTTCGAACCTGAACGTGAAAGATAGATCCGGAACGTCTTAACCACTTTACCACCATCACATTTGTATTATTAATTTATTTTTTTTTCTATTTCTATACTTTATTTGGAACTCTTAATATTAAAAATACAATACTCTATATTAATAAAAATACAAAATTTTATTTAATAAAAACACAAAATAATATTTAATAAAAACAAAAAATTATATTTAATAAAAATACAAAATTATATTTAATAAAAACACAAAATTATATTTAATAAAAACAAAAAATTATATTTAATAAAAATACAAAATTATATTCAATAAAAACAAAAAAACATATTTAATAAAAACAAAAAATTATATTTAATAAAAATAAAAAATTATATTTAATAAAAGAATAAAATTATATTTACTAAAAACACAAAATTATATTTATTAAAAACAAAAAATTATATTTAATAAAAATAAAAAATTATATTTAATAAAAGAATAAAATTATATTTAATAAAAATACAAAATTATATTTAATAAAAACACAAAATTATATTCAATAAAAACAAAAAAATTATATTTAGTAAAATTATAAAATTATATTTAATAAAAGAATAAAATTATATTTAATAAAAACACAAAATTATATTCAATAAAAACAAAAAAATATATATTTAATAAAAATATAAAATTATATTTAATAAAAACACAAAATTATATTTAATAAAAACACAAAATCATATTTAATAAAAATATAAGATTATATTTAATAAAAATACAAAACTATATTTAATAAAATTGCAATAACCTAATTAAATAAAAATACAAAATCATATTAAATAAAAATAGAAAATTATATTTAATAAAAATACAAAATTATATTTAATGAAAAATACCCTTATTAAAAAAAACAAAATTATATTTAATAAAAATATATAATTATATTTAATAAAACAATACCCCAATTTAATAAAGATACAAGATACAAAATTATATTTAATAAAAATATAAAATTATATTTAATAAAAAGATATTATAATTTAATAAAAAATATAAAATTATATTTAATAAAATATAAAATTATATTTAGCGACGAAAATTTTAACGACGGAATTTTTCCGTCGCTAATAGGTCTGAATTTTTTTTTTTGTTTTAACGACGGATTAACGACGCGAAATTTTCCATCGCTAATTATTCCGTCGCTGTTTCGTCTCAATTTTGTTATTAATTAGCGACGGATAACTAACCGTCGTTAATTTTCGTCGCTGATGTTGTGTGTTTCTAGTAGTGATTAGATTTTTGATTGGGAAATAATTTGATTTATTGTAATAAGATGTTATGTTATAAAATATTTTTATTTTCATTGAAGAATATTATAAACAAAATAAAAATACATTAATTTAGACCAAATTAATATTTATTAAATAGAGGCCGTCGGATAATCGATTTAGTAGAATAAGGTATTAATTCTCTTAATCAAATCTTAAATTTAAAATTTTGAAATAAAAAAAATTAGGTTGAAAAAATTATTTTTAAATTAGGTTTGATTAAATGAGGATAGTGAAATTATTATTTTAGGTACAGATGAAAACAGAAAAGAAAAAAAAGACCTCAGCGTAGTCCAAATTGGTCCAGCAGCATCGTCCCCCCAGAAAGTAACAAGCACTTGTCTTGTCATAATCAAACATATATTTCTACTAATATCATGTTTTTATTATGTTTGCTAAGGTACTTAAATCACGTAAGATATCTCAAATAATTAATTGACCTTAATCATTAAAAAAAAAAAAAGGAGACGTGATGTGACAAGGAACACCTATCCCTCTGGGCGGGTGGGAAGCAAATTATTGTTGCATCACAAGCAACCTTTCTTGAATATAGCATTTAATAAGGGGTCTCTTCCCAATTCCAAGGCCTAAGGTCGGATCGGAAGAGCAATTAAGAGTGGGCAGTTGTGGGGACATGAGGGTTGTTGCAGGCAGGAATTTATGATGGAGAGTTGAAACAGAAGAGTGAGTGAAGAATTGACCCGTCTTTCCCTGCAAAAATAGCTACCCCAGAGGCTTTGAAGCACTTCGAAATAAATGCCTTGTTCCCCCCCCCCCCGGGGGGCCATTTTTGCCTGGAGTGGACAATTTTTCTTCGTAGGATAAAGGACAAAGGACATATTCAGTATTTGTGGCAATCGATATATATATATATATATATATAGATGTATTTATATTTCTTTTGTGGGGGTGAGGAGAGGGTGGAAAGGTGGAGATTGTTCTCCCTATTTGTTTCACGCAAAGTATTCCATTTTATTCAAAAAAAAAAAAAAGTATTTGGCTCCTATGGGGTGAATAACCATATAACTTACCCATAAAATTATATTAATAATGTCTCACAGGACAGATTAAATAGTAAAATCTCTCTATTCTTATTCTTTCTTTTTCGATTTGATTTCCTTTTATTACATTTTCTTGTAAAAAATATATATATTAACAATAAAATTATATTAACACATACTATCTCTTTCTCTCTCTCCTGCTCCCCGTGGATTCATTAAGAGAATATTCATAACAATCCTATTTGAATTAGATTAAATCTTATTTTATGATCTATATCAACCTATTTTGAACAACTTTTAATTAAATATTTATTTAAATTGTTCAAAATATACAAATAATTTAATTGAAAATTAATCAATACATGTTGTTGTGGATTATTATATAAAATTTAGTCCATTTAATTTGTAATTCTTTTAATCAATCTAACATTTTTTTTTTTATGTTTTTCTATTAAAAATGCATTAGAAGAATATACCACCAAATGCAGGAACATCTCTATATGTGTTGCCCAAATGCTCACGCCGATTCGCATGGCCAGAAAGCTTCCATATTACTTAGAATTGGAAGACAGTACCGTGTCAACGTTCATGAAACGCACCCAAGAAACCAAAGGAGAGAGAGCGCCCAAGCAAGAATAGCACGACAATTATAGCTTCTTGAGTATAACATTTCTTTTAAATTAAAAATTCTTATTTTTGGTTTATAAATTAACGTATAAAATAAAAGTTTTAAAGTTTAAGTGAAAAACTATTTCTCAATTTTACTTAAAAAACTTATTCTGTTAAATAGATTATGTGAAATATTAATTTATATATATTAATATTTAATGAAATTACAATAAAAACAATTTATATTAAAGTTCATAAATAATAAATAAAATAATTAGATTTAAAAATAATTATAAAATATTCATAAACTAAAAATAGATATTCTAAAATATTTAAAGTTTATATATATTTTTTAAGAAAATTTTATAAATAGCTAAATTAAGCATATATATTTTTGGGTTTATTTAAATACTTTAAAATATTCATAAAAAATTAAAAAAAAATTGAATATTTTTTAGATTTATACATTTGACAAAATTATAATATTTAGAATAGTTAGAGATAACCATGTCAGTCCACATTTTCATTAAAAAAGCCACATGATGGATAAATAAAAAATTCTCTTAGAAACTTCTTTATTTCTACTTTCTTCATTTTAAAGAAGTTTTTGAAAAATTGGGTTAACTTTTAGATTTAACCTCCAAAAAAAAAGTATTTAGTGGACGTAGTACTTTTTTTCTTTAAAAAAAAGGAGTAAATTTAATTTAAAATTATCTCGTTTATTTAAACGTAGAAAAAAAGAACACACAGATCTGACATTACATAGAGAGAGGTTTCTTTTTTTTTTTTACATAAAAAAATGGAGAGAGTTTTTTTTTTTTTTGTGGGGGGGGGGGGTATAAGCGAATATGTCATTCTTAATATCTATAATTTATAGGCCTCCGGCAGAGGGTGCTGGTGTTTACATCCCCTCCAGAGATGCAGAGGTTGCTCAGAGCAGACGAAGATGGCCTTTGGGCCTAGGCCTAGTTGTTGTGTTTCGACCTTTGGGCCTTGTTTGTCTCCTTTCTTTACCAAAAAATCTATAGCCAAGCCCAACGGTCTCAGGCTCTTGCCACCCAAAGCCCAATTTAGTTTTGGGTCGGCCCATAAGCAATATCATGCCTGCCCCCCAGAGCAGCTCGGGCGGGCAACAACCCAACTCGATCATAAAGGTCTTCCCCGGGGTTGGCCAAGGTTTTTTTTTTTTTTGGGTGCAAACGGAAACTCGAACCTGAATCTATTATAAAGGAGAGGGGGAGGTATCACTTAAACTGAAATTCATTGGCAGAAGGGGTTTAATTAACAGTTAAAGACACTGCTGATCAACATCGAAATGTCATATATTTTGTAAAAATTAATTTTTGCAATACCAGACAACAAAAAGGTTGAACAGAAAAAATTTAGTCAGTAATGGTTTATTATTTGAGTTATTATTATCAGGAAATATAACATTACCTTGATTTTGTAAAGGATGGATATGTGCAGGTGCAGGGGATCCATGATTAATTATATTCATATTTTTTTTCTCTTCAATAATAAAATTAATTATGAACTTTCATGCATAACCTTGACTTTATCACTAATAAATAACATTACGACATAATTATTATGAAGTTTATTTTTTATTTTAATTTTTGAATTTTCATGCAAGTACGATAGACTTTGAATCAACAAATCAAGAATTTTGTAGACAGAGAAAATATTAGATGGATAAACTAATTTATTAATTATATAAACTAAATTTTACATAATAATTTATATCAATATAATTTTATTAATTTTAATGAAATATTTATCTGAATTCACCGTGCCCTTTATTAAGGG
Source organism: Dillenia turbinata (assembly GCA_037126225.1). Classification (NCBI taxonomy): domain Eukaryota; kingdom Viridiplantae; phylum Streptophyta; class Magnoliopsida; order Dilleniales; family Dilleniaceae; genus Dillenia; species Dillenia turbinata. The sequence goes on from JBAMMX010000005.1 coordinate 6,503,757, forward strand.
ACTGGGTTTTCATAATTATCGCAAAATAATACTGTATACATGCAAGATTTTAGTTAAAAAAAAATTTAAAAAATTGAGTTGTCATATATTGATATAAATTACAAGATTCTATCCCTCGCTTTTTCAACTGAAAAATCTATCTACATATATATATTTTTATCTATTTTGAGTATATATATATATAAAAAAGATAAATTCTACTTTCAGGATGCAAAATGGTGTACATAAAGTAATTGATTTTCTTTTCTTTTCTTTTCTTTTTACAATGACGAATGAGATAGAATTCAGTCCTTAGACATTTAACATACGCAAGATTTTCAAACGTTTGTAATCATAATTTTGAGAAAAATCCGTCGGTAATGACAATACTGTTCATGGAAGTAGGAAAAGGCACAAGCACAATGTGGGCAAGATTAAGATAACAAGTACAAGATGGCCCGTGCCATGTGAAAGCTACAAACTTTTCTTCTCAGCCCAATGTGTTAAGCCGTGCTGCTGCGCCATATTTGGACTCAGTTTGGATCCATTTCTTCTATATATTTGTTGTTCATAAGTACTAACTTTTGCAATTAAAACAATTTTAAATGAATAATTATTTTAGACTAATTTCAATACTACCTTATTCCTAAATTATTCTTTTATATAATCGATCGGTATTTAAAATCATATTTCGATTAATACGATCCGAACGTTATTAGGGTAATTTAAAAATATTCTTTCAATATAATTTTTTTATTAAAATTTAAATACAAAACTTGATTAAAAGATCGATCACCTTTATCCATTGATCCGATTGTCTCGTAAGTTTGTTATTACAAAACTTCTGCAAACATTCGCAAATGTTGTAGGGTGAACAGGGTTTTATGGAACCAATCTTTTTTTTTTTTTCCCTCTTCTCTTCTTGTCTCTCGTAACGTTTATAAAACTAAAAAAATCATAAAAATTTAAAATTTTTCAAAAAATCACAATACCTCTCGAGAAATGAGTATGAAATAGCATTATATTAGCAAATTCAATTTCTATAGAAGAAGAGACAAGAAGGAAGTTGCATTTAAACTAGCCCTCAGCCGAACTTTTTATGAACAAGTTGATCTTGTTGCAACTGAAAAAAGACAGCCTATGGTTGAACGTGGAAGCAATGGCCACATCTAGGGATGCTATGACCGCATAATGTTTTAAATATATCTTTTATTATATTATATTTTAAGAAAAATTTTATAACTGGGCTCTTTAAAAAAAATATTCTGGGAGAGCCATTGCGTGGAAGAATGTAGGTCTCATATCTAGACATGTGAGAGACCCCCACCCCCATCTTCTCCCTTTGTAAATACCATCAACTATCCCATTCTCTGTCGCGCACATTATGGCATTCGCAAAGAGTCGTGCAAGTCTTCATGTCGTAGTATTGTCCTGCCTTGCTTTTTTGCTTGGTCGCAACAGTGTATGCATAGCACATGAATTACAAAATAGATTTGGGAAAGTTAAGGGGTTGTTTGCGTTTGGATCCGCCCAAGCTGATAATGGGAACAACAATTTCATCCAAACGCTGTCTAAGGTTAACTACACTCCCTATGGAATTGATTTCCCTCTTGGACCTACTGGGAGATTTTACATTGGAAAAAATGTGATTGACCTTCTTGGAGACCGCCTTCGGCTTCCTCTACTCCCACCCTTCAATGATCCTGCAACTACCAAAGATAAAATTTTGGCCGGCGTAGATTATGGTTCCGGTGCCTCTGGCAGACTTAACCATACCGGCATGGCATTGGCTGTAAGTCATTGTTTCATCCTCATTCTGGTTGTTCTTTCTTTGTGCTTAATTTGCACGAGATGTTTTTTTTTTTTCCTGATGGATTTTTTTTCCAAACTCTCTCTCTCTCTCTCTCTTACATAATGTGATATCAGAAAAGAAAAAAGCGTAGAAAAAATTGTTGTGTGACCGTGTGTCTTGATATTTATGGCGAATCTATTTTTCCTTTTTATTGTTGCACATATTCAGGGAAACACAACAAACTTAAATCAACAAGTGAAGAATTTCATAGAGGTGACCCTACCAGATTTGGAGGCTCAGCTTGGTTGTAGCAGAAACCAGTTACTTCCTAATTATCTCTTCATTTTTTATACCGGAGGCGAGGATTACTTACTAGACTACTTTGTAAGAGACCCCAGCGGCAGCATTGACACTGCCCTCCAAAAATTCACTGACACCCTCCTCAACTCTCTTTATGGTCATATCAAGGTCTGAATTTATTAATGAATCCCTTCATTTAAAATTGCATTATTTATCTATTTTTGATCTACTGAATTTTATATATCTAAAACTATGTAATAAAAAGTGAACAACATATGACTAATAAATAAATTTGACTTATTACTAAATTTCAGATTTACTTCTTTAAAAAAAAAAAGGTTATCCTATGCACCACAAATCAAACTATATCTACTTATGTATGAACTGAATTACATATTAAAAAGTAAAAAGCATAAATCTGCGATGTAGCTACTCTACCCCCCCACCCCAATAAATTGTCTTACCTTGTGACGGCCTAACAATTTTATAAGAAACTAATGTGTGTGTGTGTGTGTGTATACTTGAGGGGAGAGAGAGAGAGAGAGAGAGAGAGAGAGCAGATGGTTTTAATACTGGCTATTTGATCGATTACTGGTTGCAGAGCATATATAGCATGGGAGGTCGAAAGTTTGTGTTATTTGGAATTGAACCATCAGGGTGCCTCCCAGTGGTTTTAGCGGCGGAACCAGGTGGTGAGTGCAAACACATTGTGAACCAAGCGGCTCAACTCTTAAACGATGGGTTAAAGAAATTGGTAGATAGAGCCCGATTCCAATTGCCAGCTTCTCTCCTAGTTTTTGTCAACACTAACCAAATTCTTGTTGACATAATCAACAATCCATCATCGAAAGGTAAGCAATCTTAAAATTTCTTTCTCTTTCCATCCGGTCTCTACATATCCATAATATAAATTCTTCGTTTTGATTTATGACGTCGTTTCCCCTTAGCATCCATGTTGTTCACTGCATGTCCCGACCAATATCATAGGCTTTCCCTACAATCAAGAGGTGATTTTTTTTTTAAATGATTATCGGATATCATGATTTTTCAAAAAAAATACCATTCTCCTCCAGACTATAGCGAGATTGATAATGAAAGATAAAATAGTTAACTTTTTTTTTTTCTAGTAACTTACCCATGTATTATGCGATTTTAGCATATGAAAACTCAATTGAGAATAAAAATTTATTTTACTAGAAAGAAAGGTCAATGCTATCTATTATTAGCAAATTTTCATAGTTTTATGTTATTTAATGCACATAATATATATATATATATATATTAAATTTTTCATAACAATAGGAATGGGCGGAGCGGCCAGAAAATATTTTCAGGAAAATGAATTACGGTACAAAATGCATAGCTTAACCATATTAAAATATTAATATTAAATAAATTTAATATCTAAAAAGTGTAAATTATTTTTAATTTTATACTAAAAAATTACAATTTAAAATCTGAAATCCATTCCAACAAATAAATTTAGAAAATCCAAACAAAATTTTTAAAGGCTTTCACGCAGTGATGTGTGATTCTTTTTTTCCTTAAGAAATCATGTAGCACCTGTAAAGTCAATTTCAAGAAATTGAAATATTATGTGAATAAATAAATTACTAAGATATGCAGAATAATCATATGATTATATGAGTGGAATTTCAAGAAAGCTATACTTCCAATTTAGAGATGAATGCTAAAACAAACAAGTGTAAGCATTCCTAGTTATACTAAATGTTTGATTTTACTTTATATTATTTAATCAAAATTTTTATCAATTAGACATTGTGTCAAAAAATAGTCCTAATCTTCCATGAATTAATCCATTAAAGATGAAAAATGATAAATTAATAAAAACACAAAAAAAAGAAAGAGAGAGGATTGCGGGCTAGAAGAGAAATCAATTCAATGTGACGAAGGTAGAGAGAGGGAGAGGAGTACAAATATGGGATAGAGAATAAAGATGTTTAAATGGGTTAGATTAAGTATGTGTGTGTGTGTGTGAGAGAGAGAGAGAGAGAGAGAGAGAGAGAGAGGGAGAGGTAAAAAGAAAAAAAAAATTAAGAGAGCAAATTTAGATGGGTGTTGGTCAAGAATAAAGGTTTAAGGAGTGTCTGGTTGCCTTCAAATCTTTATAAATTAAAAATTTATAAATTAAATAATATTTGATTATTTTTTTTTTTTAATTTAGAGGAGGGGAGAGGAAGCGAATAATAATTTTAGGGTAGATACAATATAGGGTTATAATTTTAAAAATTTATATTGTAATTTAAAAAAAAAATGAAATTAAAGGGGCACACCTGTAGATGGGAATCCTGATGACTTCCTTTCGATTGTGAATCAATACTCATAGGTCCAATATAGCTCGGACAAATATCCGGATGGCAAATAATAATATTTTAGTTGAAAAAGGGGGTAGAGTTATTTCCTAATACAGAAAAATAAATTAAAAAGAATGAAATCAATAGGGTAATAAATAGCATTAGAAGTTTGAGTTGAATTTTTTCAGGCTTCGGAGATGCAAGAAATCCATGCTGTGAAGTAAGAGGAAGAGGAATACTGTGCAAGGTGGGTGGTGCAGTGTGTCGGGATAGGAGTGCCTTTGTGTTCTTCGATGGGGCTCATGTCACCGAAGCCGTGAATGTTGTGCTGGCAGACAAGGCCTTTTCTTCTATTTTTGCCAAATCTGAAGTCTACCCCATTAATGTTTATCAGCTTGCCCTGCTTTAACATCTTACCCTTGTTATTGTTTGATCCCCATTAATAATGCTTTAATAATAATAATAATAATAATAATATATCATTATTATTATAACATTTTGAAGTTAGGAGTTTTTTTTTTTTTGGGTAACATTGAAGAAAGTAAATTAACGTTTTTCTTACTTTAATTTTCCTTTCGTCGGAGATGTTTTATACGATACCAGTTTAGAAAAGGCACTCTATGATAGTACCTTCTTTTTTTTTTTTTGATTTTGAGAGAGGGCATGAAAGCCCAACTGGCAGGACACTACAAAAAAAGTTATCTTTTATCAATAAATTTTGTGACGAATTTTAAAAAAAAATTCATAAATTTAACGACAAAATATTTTATCGCTATAAACTCGTCACAAATTTTAACAACTAAAAATTAAAATTCGTCGTTAATTTACAATAAATTCTGTGACGAACTTGGGCTCGTCGCTAATCTGCGACGAACTTTGTTCGTTGCTATTCTGCGACAAAACGTGGTTTGTTATTAATATCCGACGAATCTTTTGATTGCAAATTTTGTTACAAATATGTTTAGCACCGAATTTTGTAACGAATCTGAGTATTTTGGTAAAAAATTTAACAACAAATTTTGTAACAAATTTGAAAATTTTGTAAATAAAAATCAAATTGAATTCTATAATTTGATCATTTTTTCTGTATACCTTGTTCCTGTCTCTCATCAAATATCAATAAAATAATCATTTAATAGTATCAACCAACCATCAAACAATACCACCATCAACCAACTATCAAACAATACTACAATCAACCAACCATCCAATATCAATATCAATATCATCAACAAACCACAAAACAAAATCACAAACACAATATGATACAAACACAAATCACATTCAAAGATAATGTCAACAAATACAATACAAAATCACATATTCAAATACAAAAATCACATTCAAGAAACACCACCACCACCACCATCATCATCGAATGTGATGACCACATTTCTTGTTAAAAATTCTTCTTATTTCAAACTCCTCCGCCTCATCCCAAGTGAACTGCCGCTGAAATAAATAAAAAAAATTAACTATATTAAAATTATAAAATTAATTTTAAATTTAATTTTATTTGACTCATTTCTTATTAAAATCAGTATTCATTTTTAATTATAAGAAATCTAAAATTAAAATACCGAATTAAAAAGTTATGATATAAATAAGAGAATATATGACATCAGATAGAACATTATATAAAGTAAATAAATAACTCACAGAATCATACCCAACTTTTCATTTCATTTCAGAGGAGCAAACTTTGAAATTGATTCGATTTTTACTCGATTCTATAAAATAATATAAAAAAATTAATATCTTTTATAAATTTTATGCAACAGTATATAAAATAGCGAATGTACCTTATAGTATCGATAATCCTTTATGCAGATTTATCCCCACCTTTGAATATGCTACACTAAAACAAATAAAAAATAATATTAAATAAAACAAAACAAATTAAAAAACAAATTAAAAAAAAAACCAGGGAGGGGGAGGGGCTCCCCCTCCCCCCAGCGGCGACCGCTCCAGGCCGCTGCGGGCGTGGCCCTCACGGCCGCAAGAGGGCGCCGTAGGGGCGGCCCTCGCGGCCGCACGAGGGCGCTGCAGGGGCGGCCCTCGTGGCCGTGCCAGGGCGCTGCAGGCGTGGGCCCGCGAGGGCCGCCGCCTTCGCAGCAACCAAATCTGGCAGCTCTGCCTTTGGATCTGGTGGTGGACTGACAGATCCGGCGGCTCAACCGCCAGATCTGCATTTCAACCCATTGAGGAGAGAGAGAGAGAGAGAGAGGAGAGAGATCTTACCTCTACGGAGTGGAGTGAAATCCCATTTTCAAATGAAGCAAAACAAATGAACCGGAAGCAACAAATTTTCTAAGTATAGAAATTTTGCAACAAATTTTGCAACGAACTCCAGATTTGTTGCAAATTTTGCGACGAACACTTGGTTCGTTGCAAATTTTAACTCTTGGTTTGTTGTAAATTTTGCAACGAACTCAAAGGTTCGTTGTAAATTTTGCGACGAACTCAAAGGTTCGTTACAAATTTTGCGACGAACTCTTGATTCATTGCAATTTTTGCGACGAACTCTTGGTTCGTTGCAAATTTTGCAACGAACACTTAGTTCGTTGCAAAATTTTACAACGAAACTCTTGGTTCGTTACAAAATTTTACGACGAATTTAGAAATTCGTTGTAAATTTAGCGACAAATACAAGGTTCGTTGCAAATGTGGTGACGAAATATGGGTTCGTTGTAAATTTTGCAACGAACTCAAAACTTTGTCGGAAATTTTACGACGAACAATTTTTTGTTCAAAAATTTGTTGTTAATTGGCGACAAATTTTTGTTTGTCGCAAAATTTATCGCTAAAAGCATGTTTTTTTGTAGTTGGAACATAAAACTGCCCATTGTGAGGATTTTTTATGAGAAACTATTGATATTCATGAAATTTATAACTTTTAACTTCTCAGCTAATAATTATCATTTTTTTTTACATATAAGATAATAAAATGATCTATAATTATTGGATAAATATATGACAATTTAACATGTATAATATGTCGGTGGGTCCTCTTCACATTCCAACCAGCCCTAGGTTAGACCCCTTAAGAATCTTTGATACCCTAAACTTAACCTGGCCAGACCAATAACCATACAAATTTTGTTTAAAGGAGTATAAATTTAAAAATGCTTTAAGAGTATTTTGACAAAAATCACTAAAAATCTCAAATATACCATTAAAAGTTTACAGAACATAAAAATTTTTTGTCCTGACAAAATTGTGGTCGGACAACAGCATGTAGCACATTAACATGGTTAGGTGAAGTATTGAATAAAATTGCAATTTGCGAGTACCTTTAAAGCCCAACAACGAACATAATCATACATACGCTTCTCCGCAGCATATCAATGAATTCTGCAAACAACGTGACAGCGAGTAGAGAGAGAATACACCTTTGATCTGATGATATGTAAAGAGAGTTAATGTGGGTGTCGGTAAGATATCCTAAAGGCTGGTGGCTGCATTGATGCTTTGAGGTCTCCCTTAAAGAATTTTTGTATGTAGTTGTTGCCTCCATGCTGAGAGAATTAGAATCTGCGAGTGTCACCTCTACCAGTCTCTGTGTTTGACTTGGACAAGGAAAACCAGTTCGTTTTGCCGTCGGCTTGCGAGCCTTTACGAAAACTCTGCCCCCAGTTCTGTGCCAGAGTACAGGAAGCATGGCTCACATTCTGCAAAGTTTTATCACTAGTTGTCATGGAATCGTTGAAAGGTGAGAGACTAGAGGAAGCCTAAGGCCGTCTCCCAGAAGGTCAATCACATTTTTTCCAGGGGAAATCAATTTCCATAGGGAGTATTGTTAACCTCGAGTTCCTTGTCAGTTCCTAAGGCTCCAAAGACAAACAACCCTTAACCTTCCCAAATCCATCTTATAATTCATTTGCAATGTCCATACAGAGGCCTTGTTAGCACGATGACAAAGATTAATCCGAACTAATAAATTGATTACTGAATATAGATCATTCAAATGAAAAAAAAAAAGACAATTGCATGCTAGAAAACAAGGGAGGAAAAGACCAACAAGAAGAGTATATTAAGAACCAGTTTGGTCTAATTAAAACTTAATTAAAATAGGTGGCCTTGCAATGGCGTGCGAATGTGAAAAAATGCGTAAAAAGGAATAACAGAATGTTAGTTTTTGTGATAAATTAATAATCAGAGGAGAGAACTCGTCGATTAACTTTGGACGAGATGATGAGCGTTACTTCGGGTCAAATCATGCCGTGGGACTTGACTGCCGGGCCAGTTTGGGAACTGGTGGATTAAATTAGGGCAAGTTGATGAACGTTGATAGGATACCCTTGGGATTTGGCATCAGAAGAATGAGCGTTAATTCACTGCTTCGGTTGTGTGGATGCCATCAAAGAACACAAGGATGGTCCTATTGCGTCGTACCCACCACCCCTTTTGCATGCAATTCCTTGTAACGGACCGTCAGTACAGTACAGTGAATAAAAATATATAATTATTTAATTAATTTTGGAATTTAAAACTTTAAAATAAAAAAATTAAATTAAGAGAGTTATTCTTTAAAATAAATCATATAAGTGTTTAAATTAATAAAAATATAATTTTAAATATTGATTGATATAGTAAAAAAGAAATTCAAAACATGAACTCTGTCTCTGATGAAAACCTGAAAAATTCACCTCCCCCATTATTTACAAAATTTTCTTATATGAATTAGCAACATTCTCTCACAAAATGAGAAAAAATACAATGCCAAATTGCAAACAATTGGGGTGAGTTATCCCATGAATTAGTAAATCTCACATCAGAAAAAAGCAGGCTAGAATTTTCAATATGAATAGAAGTTCCAAGGTTCAGAATATGTGTAGTAGGAATGGAAATAGGGTAAAGAATTAATTTTTAAAGTTTCCTCCCTTCTAAGAATGTGTCATTCACACTTCTACTCCCAAAGTGGGGGTGAATGTTATCCTAGAAGGGTAGAGTAACCCAAAAAAAGGAAAATTTTTTAAATAATCTTTTATGAGAAAGAGAATTACCCTAGTTTGTCTAATGGCATTTGGTCTATATTTAAATCTTAAAATGTATTGCAATTTCTCTTTCTTTGTTTTGATCATTTGTAAGTTACAAATGCTAATTTGGTATGATGATATAGTTTACTTGTAGAAGAAATGTTGTTCATAATGTGGAGAACTATAGCAATAGATAATAAGTAAAGAATAATGTGATAGGAAATTCATTTTTCAATATTTATTTTTTAGAAGAAATTTCATAAACTTAAAGCTACACCATGGAAATAACCATCCTACGTCACTAAATAGTAGAGAACTATTAGGGCCTGATTGGGAAGTCGGTGGATTAGATTAGGGCAAGTTGATGGATGTTGATGGGATACACTTGGGATTTGGCATCTGAAGAATAGGCCTTGTCCGCCAACACAACATTCACTGCTTCGGTTGAATGGATGCCATCGAAGAACACATAGCTACTCCGATTGCGACAAACTCCACCACCCCTTTTGCATACGATTCCTTGCCCCATCACTTCACAACATGGATTCCGAGCATCAATGAAACCTGCGAAAAATTCACCTCTCCCAATATTTGCGAAATTTTCTCATTTGAAATATAGACAGTATGAATGGAAATTCTACCTTCGGGATGTATGAAGCAAGAGGGGAAAGAGAATGAAAGTTTCCCCCCTCAAACTTTTCTCCTTTAAGGATGTTCTCCGAAATTTTCATGGGAGAAAACACCTACTCCTATGTGGGGAATGTCCCCTAAATGGGGGATGGGTTAACACAACTATAGAGGAAAAAAAATTTTAAAAACAAATTACTTTAGAGAAAAAGTTGTGAATTAAATTATTTTTCAGAGAGAAAATTAGTGTGAATAATTTCAAAAACAAAAAGCAAAATTTAGCTTTTTTAAGAGAGTTTATTAAAAATCAATATATTTAGTGAGATAAAATTTAAAATAATTTAATTTTAAAGAAAAAAAAAACTAAATTTGGTGGCTTTAGAGAGAAAGAAAACATAAAATCAATGTATTTAATTTAATTTTAAGAGAGAGAAAATTAATGTGTAGTTTTAAAAGGAAAATAAATTAATATTTTGAGAGAAAAAAATTAAAAATCAATACTTTTAGATAAGTAAAATCTAAAATAATTTAATTTTTTACAGAGAAAATGAAGGAAAATTGAATTTGAAAAACTTGAAATAAAATATTTAGAGAGAAAATGTAAATTAAATTGATTTTTTAGAAAGAGGAAATTAATTTTTTTTGTTTAAGAGAGAAAAATTAATATTGATCTTTTTAGAGAGAGCAAAACTTGAAATCAATATGTTTAGAGAGAGAAATTATGAATTAAATTATTTTTTTAGAGAGAGAAGATATATGATTAATTTTAGAAAGTGAAAAACTAATTGGTTTTTTTTTTTTTTTTGAGAAAACTTAAAATTAATATGTTTCAAGAGAGGAAATGTGAGTTTTGAGAGAAAATAATATATCTAATTTTAAAAAGAGAAAAACTAAATTTTATATTTTTAAAGAGAAAAATCTCAAAATAAATGAATTTAGAGAGAGAGAGAGAGAGAGAGTATATCTTGAATTAATAATTTTGGAGAGAGAATGAGAGAAAAATTAAATTTAGTTTTGATAGATAAAGAAAAGTTAAAACAAATACGTTTAGAATGAAAAAATTTTAAATAATTTAAATTTTATTAAGAAAATTAATGTCCTAAGTTTTAGAGAGAGAGAGAGAGAGAGAGAGGGACAGACAAATTAAATTTTCTTTTATTTTTTAAGTAAAAGAAAATTCAAAACCAAATGTCATGAACATTACTAAATATTTTTTCTCAAAATTTTTTCTCTCCTATCTTATATGTCCTGGCTCTTAAATTGAGTATAACTCAGATCCAAATTGTGACTGTTTGACGGCGTCATCGCTACTTTTTGTTTTAATTATTTGTAAATTTTAAAGTTAATTTGGTTGATGAAATGATTTACCTCTAGAGGAGGGATTGTTGATAATGTCAAGAACGATCCGGTAAGAATTGAAGAAAACCAAGACAGAACCGGGCAAATGGGATCGTGCGGTATCAACTAATTGTTTCAAGCGATGGTTGAACAGCCGAGCTGCATGGTTCTGAATGTCGCTGCACTGACCCCTTGACTGGGAAGCTAATATCACCGGTACGCACCCACTTGGATATATTGCATTCAGCACAAACTTTCGACCTCCCAGCTCATATATTTTCTGCATTACGTTGAAAACAAGACTCAAAAATGAGTAATCTTATACTTACGAGAGAGAGATAGAGTGGTGTTATTATTAATTGTTTTGTAATTTACCGTATGTTTGGAAGTTTTAGAGAGAAAAGAAAAGATTAGTTATAAGAAAAAAGAAATTGATAAAAAATTATAATTTTTTCTCCATCTTGTTTAGAAGTTTTATGAAAGAAAAAAAAAAGTGGGACTCAATGAAAATAAAAAATTTTGTATTTAGTTTTAAAGGATATTTTAGAAATATAAAAATATTTTAACTTTTACATTTCTTCCCCTCTATTTTTTTCACTTTTGAGAGAGAAAAAATTTTAACTTTGGAGAGATTTCAAATCCTTCCATATCCCTAATTTTCTCACGTATTTAAACTCTCAAACAAAAGAAATCATGATTTTATTTTTAAATTTTTTTTTTCTCTCTAAATTTTTTTATCCAAATAAACTGTTAATAATAAATATGCCTAGGAGGTGAAGCATTGAATAAGATTGCAAATTGCAAATACCTTTAATGCCTAACGAACAAAATCTTATGCTTTTGACCGGGATGTCGACAATGATTTCAAAAGAAAAAGAAAAAAATAATAGAAGAGAGAGAGAGGAGAGTACAGAGAGCAGACACACCTTGATGTGATGATACAGAGAGTTAATGAGGGTGTCCGTGAAATCCTCAAGGCTGGTGGCATTGATGCTATGGGGATCTCTCCGAAAGTAATTTTGTATGTAATCATTTCCTCCTGTATTGAAGATGATGAGATAATTTGCGAGTAATTGGTGGCTGCTACAACCCAGTTTAGCCTCCAAATCTGGAAGCGTCACCTCTATGAAATTCTTCACTTGTTGATTTAAATTTATTACTTGTCCCTGAAAAATACATGCAAGCATTAAAAAGAATCATTTTCATCATAATTTCAGTGACATATCAAACCATGCAGTTAGAACAGTTAAGGTCCGACAGCGTCCTTTAAACATCGGACTAACGGCATGTTTGATAGGACTTATTTTTTATTTATCTTCTCTTTATAAGGAGAAGTAAAAATTAAGAATTTTTTAAAAAAAAATTAAAAATTATTTGATAATTTTAATTTTAAAAACACATTTATTTGATGGCTTTAAAATAAAGTTAAAAGTAAAAAATTAAAAATTAAAAGTAAAAAGTAAAAAATAAAGGAAAAAAGAGGATACGAGGGTAAATGAATTTATGATATGGACATATTTGAGATTTCATATCTTTAAAGTGAGGTTATAAAAAGAATAAAAAAAACGAAAAGCTAGATTTAAAAAAAAAAAAAAAAGATAAGCAAAAAAAAAGTTACTTTTTTTAAGAGTTTCTTTAAAATGGTGTTTGACAAGTCTTCTCCTTAAAAGGAGAAGATAAACCAAAAAAACAAACGGGCTCTAACATAGATGGACAACGTCTGTCGTATCTGTCTCACATTTACTCCTCTCTACTATTCCTTATTGATCTAAAATTTTAAATTATAATATTTATAATATTTTTCAAGCATAATAAAAAATTAAATAAACATTTATAATTTTTCAATAAATATGAATGAAATGTATAACGGACCTTAATTATTGGGACTAAATCTCCTTGTTATTGTTGTATATGAATGAAATGTATCCAATAAATTTATTAAACGTCATCTTTTTCCAGCAATGGAGTTGTCTATGTTGACATTCAAACAAGAATACCAATGGAGATAAGGATGTTAATGACACACTTTATTTGAAAATTATTACATATAAAATCAAATAAAATAAAAATGATCTTCGCTGCTCTATCGTTATCTTTAAGACTCATATGTTGAATTTTTACTATCTAATATGCGGCAAAGGAACATGCTAATTTCAACCTTAATTTCATTCTTATTTAAAATTATAATCTTGAATAGCAAGAAATACAATATTAGCTTTTCATATAATATTGAAGTTTTATTATTCTAGAAAACGCTCCAATGGCTGTTTATTGTTTAAGCTCTTATCAGAAAAAGCTTTTCATGATAAGTTTTAAATTGAGTTTAAAAAAAAAAAAAAGGAAAAGATGTTGAAACAGTGTCTTACAGCTAGTGCTACGCCAGTATCATCAAGTATACCAGAGCTACCAGAAGCATAGTCCACGCCATGCAAAATTTCATTGCCCTTTGTTGCAGGATCATTGAAAGGCGGAATCAAAGGAAGGCGAAGGCGGTCACCAAGAAGGTCTATCAAATTTTTTCCATTTGTAAATCTCCCCGTAGGTCCAAGAGGGAAATCGATTCCGTAGGGAGTATAGTTAACCTTAGCCAACGTTTGGAGGAAATTGTTGTTTCCATTGTCAACAAGTGAGTCTCCAAACACAAATAAGCCCTTAACCTTCCCAAATCCATCTCGCAATTCGCTGGCTGCGCATAGACAATTACACGAAAGCAAACAGGAAAGGAAGGAAAAGACTATGATAAGAAGATGTGTGTGAGCCCGTGCAGACGCCATAATGTTTGTGGGGGACGAGTAGAGGGGGCAGATCGTTGGTATTTATGGGGGGTGGGAAATTTTGAAGGGCCCTCTCATCTAACAAACTATGTGGTCTACATTTTTCCACGCCAAGGATTATTTTTTAAGATTTTGATTATAAATTGTTGGGGTCGATTTTCGCCCCACAGATACCTACTCTTCCGAGTCGAGCGGGAAGTCGATGACGGTGGTGCTCTACGATTCTTCATTGATGAAAAACTTACAAAAATCCCACCGGGACTGATCCGACGGAGGAACTCCGATACTCAAATCAAGAAAGGTAATAACAAAAGGAAAACTGAATACAGTCAAGACGAGAGAAATATGGCCCTGTGACCTCTGTCATGTGATGTATCGATCAAGCGAATGTCAGAACTCCCGTGCATGTGTGTAGCATGCATGCGTATTACACAATAAGTATTATGTATGTCACATATGTGAAACCATGTGATACAATATAAAAGCATACGTATAGAGTCATACCTCCGATCGTGTGTAGAATCGGTGTAAAAACCATACCTCTGGTGGAATATGTTTGGGTATAAAATCCCCCTCTGAACGATATATAGAATTGACTATCGAGTCATCTAGAATTGGACATGGAGTCCTACTTTCATTGATGTATGGAATCGGGTATAGAACCCTACCTTTGCTAATGTATGTAATTGGTTATATGACCCTACCTTGAACGGCATATAGAATTGTCTCCCTCTGGTGTGTAAAAACTAAGTTTTCTTTGAGCGTTGTCTATTCTCTGTATTTATAGCCTTCTCAAGAGTGTAGAAAACCCTAATTTCCTTTTGCTTCCAACCTTTCAAGATGATAAGGATTGTAATTAGAATTTTTTGAAAGATTTAAAATTCTTCAAGAGATATGAAAAGATTTGATCTTGATGATGGTGATTGTCTTCGTTATCGGATAACTATGCATGATTTGAGAAACATTCAAATGGCACTCCTGCCTTTGCGATTGCCTTGGAATATGGGAGTCTAGTTCTTGTGTTCATGTCAATACATCACAAATTGTTGGTTCAGGTTGGGAATACTCCTGAACATAAGCAGGTCAACATGCCCTTTTGATAGCTTTGGGCACTTACTTTAGACCTGACGACTCGATCAAATTCAGGTCAGTTTTGGAATGTTCATGATGGAAACCCAGCTCAGCCTCGAAAAATATATGTTCCGTTCCTAAGTCCTGTCATATCTTAACCCGATTCATATTTGGGCTTGCATTGGGCACAAATTTCGGGCTAGAGCTAAGGATTTTATAATATTTCCCTCCCTTAGGCCCATTTAGCCCAACCATGTTAAGGTGAAGTTGGGGAGAGATTTTTTTCTTTTTTAATGACTAATATTTGGAGTTATACTTTTACTAATCCAATTTAAGTATTTATGATATTCTATTTTGATAGGACATATCCCTACACCTATTTCGAATGATCAACACTTGAAAGGTCTACACACGAGACTCACAACTCTGAAGAGATTGCTCCAATCGATGGAACCACTACCGATCAATGGATAAGTACAGCCTAGTGTTATGGAACGACTACCTTCTATAACTACTCAATTGATCTACTACAGAGTTTTAATCGTCTCGTCTCCCGAAAGATAGGAACTTAGTCGCCCGATCTATTGAACAAGATTTGTCAATTGGGATTTATCTCCCCGAACGGATATTTAACCCCTGGTCTACTGAACGAACAAACCCCAAAGGCTCCGCATTGGCTAAATGACCAACCGAAAGCTAACGGTCTCGTCGATCCTAAGGAAGGGTCAAAACACCACAACAACTCTGGTTCTCTACTTAACATCAATATCTCTAGAATCTTACGGATAAGGAAAAGATCTCCCCGAGTAACGGAATTTCCTATATGATAAAAATTACAAACGTTTCGGAATATTTAACTCCCAAGATTTTCACATCATCTCTATAAGGAAAATAGGGTTGTAATGTCCTGAACGTACACGACTCTATCAAGAATAAGACACCTTTAAACCTTCTAAGTCAGGTACGCTCTCTTGTCCTTACACACTAGGTGCACCGGTCACCAATAATCTTTCCCTCTCAAAAGCTTTCAATTTGTTTCATTACATTCGAAAACCAATATTTCTGACTTGAACGTCAGAATCTCCTCCGCTGAAACACCCTCTGACGATTTTTGTAGGTCTTGCATTTCCATTAGCGGTAACCGTTTAAGTTATCAAGGAGTCGATATTTGTAGAGTCATAACCCACCACCAATATATTTAGAAGACAGTATTTTCAATAATTTTTTTTTATTTTCAACTTTCAAATTCGAGATTTGATCAAAAGATCTAACAACTCCATCAGTAAAGTTGAAAGAATGGTAACTCACCGATCTATTCCAAGAGTTGACGACCAAAAATTTACTAGATATAATAAGAAAGTCCTCTACGCTTTTTACAATATGATTTGTTTATATATGTGTTTGTAATTTATTTCAAATACAAGTATGAAATGAAAAAGGTGGATTTTTTAAAACAAATTTCACCATGGCGCGTTCTATGTTGGACAGAAATATGATAAGGGAGTGGCATGAATTTGGATAAAGCACAACATGATTAAATTTGGCATCATGGATAGCTACAAAAATGTCATTTTGTTTAATAAAAAAAAATCTACCACAATAACAAATAAATATTTCAAATCAAGCATTTATGATAACATAAACAAAAAATGAAATATTATAGACTTTTTTTTTTTGCACCTTTGACTTGGTCCACCATCTGATATTTAAAATTTTATTTTAATTAATTTTGAATCTATTAATCTGAATCGATTTAACTGAGATACCTCTTAGTGACGAGGGTCACCTAACATGGTATGGCATGTAATGTGGCATGTGCCGCCATGGCGGTTGAGGTTAACTCGAGGCATAGAAAAAGATTAATAGGACAACACCGAGCCCATCATCCGCTAAGCTTAAGTGGGCTGTTGTGGGCTTCGGATAGATTTTTACAAGCTGATCCATTTTTTTCTCTCGTCTTGACCATCACTTTCAAAATTCAATTAATCTAATTTAAATTAAACTTAAAAGTAAAATCTAATTTAAGAATAGACTCTTTAAATATTTATTTTTTATTCTTAAAATTTAAATTTAAAATTTTAATTAAAAGAATTTAATATTTTATGAATAAATTAAATTCGTACTTCACACTTCGTCAATGGACTTTTTGCTCATACTTATTTGAATGGTCGGTCAGAACACGTTTTTGTTATTTTATTATTTTCCTTTCTTTGTAACACTCCCAAAAAAAAAAAATCTCAACACTAGTAAAATCTTAATTATAACATTAAAAATATAAATAATTTTTATTTTTTGATTATTTTTAAATTTTTTATAATCATTGACCTATCATGGTCGCAGTTTGAAAAATCTCATCCAAACAGAATATAAGCACAATTTGGGAACAATCCAGATGCGTAGTGTCCTTTATCAAACCCTAATCATAGAAAAAATAAATAAAGAAACAAAAAGAGCTGAGAGTTTTATATTGAAAGAAAAGAAAAATAATAGAGTGATTTTTAATATCAAATTTTTTTAAAAAAAATGGAAAGAAAAGGAAAAAAATGAGAAAAAAATTATCTCATAAATATATCAAATTTACAGAATAAAAAATTTTTCTTTTAAATTTTAAAGTGTAAATTTTAAAAGAAAAAAATTTTATTCCTAATAAATCTTTTTCTTTTCTTTTTTTTCAATTAAAATAGAGAAAAAATTAAATTTTTTTTATTTTTTTCCTCTTTTAATTAATCTCTTTTTTTCTGTCCAAAACTCCGAAGAAGTGGCATGAGGTGCTTACCTTAAGCTGAGGAGAGAAGTGACAATTAAGGTAGTGTGACTTTTTGAAATTAAGAGTGGGAGAGAAGAAAGAAGAGATGAATAAGAGTTCAATTTGAGAGTAAGTGGAAAAATTTCGTGAGACAGGGGAAGAGACGAGTCCACTCTGCGAGCGAAGAGTTTGACCTGTGGGAGTGGGGCTCAGTCTATGTGCGCGGCACGTGTGTCACATGACGTGTCTAGAAAATTTTGATTTCATGCCTAGGTTCTGATCGAGAGCAGAAATTTTTTATCTTATGCCTAGGTTTTGGTCGAGTGAAGCCTCAGTAACGATGCTTAGTTGGTGCAATAAGGATACATTCATACCTTTTAAATAAAATTTTAAATTTAAGTCATGCAAAAAAAGCAAACACAGCAGAAATTCAATTCCTTCAACCTGGAAGAGGAAGATGACTGTTTCGAGTTGGAGGATCGGGTAAATGGTAGTCCGATCAGGTCTTGAATCCTTCAAACGCAGTAAAAATTCAATCCCTTCCCAACTCTCTGTCTCTCTCTCTCTCTCATTGCTCTCTCCCTCCCCTATCCAGAAATCAGCGCTGCCACCACCACCACCCATCTCAACCCCTTCTATCACCGGCCCGACATCCCTCCATTTCAAGCAATCAAATCTTCTCCTCCATGAGGTGATTCGTTCTCTGAATCGCTCGATTCCTCTTCCACTTGCAGTCGCGCAGCCGTTCTCTATCACCCTTTCCTGCCTCCTCTGTTGCCGTTTGATAGTCAAAGCTTCATTCAATGTCAGGTGATCGTTCTCTGTCTCTCTCACCCTCTGTAGTTGTGATCTCCATTTTGAGATAGCACGATCTCTCTCTCTCTCTCTCTGGAACTTGATCGAAGCCCTCAGTTCAATCTCTCCCCTAATCTAAGTTCAATCACGTCATCTCTTCTCTCCATTCCCAGTAACCACCAACGTCGGAGACTTGGGTTTGGTTGGTGATTGTGCTAAGGGGTTGGATGTGGATTCCAGAGCAGAAATGTTGGGTTTTGGAGTTCGGGGGGGAGAGAGAGACGGGGGTTTCCATTGAAGAGGATGTGACAGGGAGAGGATAGGAAATGAAAGGTATAGAGCAGAGGGGTAATTTTGAAAAAAAATAATCTTGCTAGATGATAAGATTTTCACACATGATTTTCTATCAAAAAATATAATTTAGTTTAAATAATATTTATAGTTGAGAAAACCGATAGTTGATAAAATTTAGTATGGTTTTACTTATTTTCTAAGCCAAAAACTACAAGAATTTGGAAGATTTTAAAATTTTCACGAAAGCCTGTCAATTTTGAAAACATTTGTAGGATGTTGTCTAATGAAAGTCCAAAAATACAAAGGCGAGAAAAAATGAGAAAATTTGTGTCAATGTCAAATTGGAAGACAAAGTGTTTGGTTGTCGACGATGTTGTTCTCTTTCGGGCGGAATGTTTTGATCAATTTCAAATAAATAAATAAATAAATTTTATTTCCATTAACATCTTCATTTATTCCGAATTTCTAGTTCAAATACCGCCCTAGAAATTATAATTTTAAATATCTTCCACTTGTTCCGTTCTTGGAAAAAAAATTATAATTTTAACAATTGATAGTGCAAAATAGTAATTTTATCTTTAAAAGACCTAGCAATTTTAATTATAATTCTGATTTTTGAGTCTTGACAATTTGGAAATATTTTAAATTTTAAAGCTTATTTTTTCGAAAGAAACTTTAAACTTAGTTTTAAATACTTGATATTGTATAATTTAAAGTTAATTTATTTTTATATTTATTAAATTAATATTTTATATTATATATTATTATATTTATACAGAACTCTAAAATAGAATATTCAAATACTCTAATACTAAAATGCACCGTAGCCATAAAAAATTTGGAAAATAGAATCGATAATGCTAGGG
Organism: Dillenia turbinata; assembly: GCA_037126225.1. Classification (NCBI taxonomy): domain Eukaryota; kingdom Viridiplantae; phylum Streptophyta; class Magnoliopsida; order Dilleniales; family Dilleniaceae; genus Dillenia; species Dillenia turbinata. The sequence goes on from JBAMMX010000005.1 coordinate 6,523,633, forward strand.
TAAAGTATAAAGGTGAGAAAATAGAAATAGAATAAAACAAGAATTACGATTTTGTCCATCTCCGTCCCAGTTCGAAATAGAATAAAACAAGAATTCTTAAAAACATAGATTTATAAATTTTCCAACTTTTATTTTGAAATGAAGTTTGAAAGATTATGCGGTTGTTTGTTTAAGGAGACGATGCAGATAAATTTCATAGTTTTAATGGAACTAGAATTCCTAAACCTATTGGAATTAGAGTGTTACAAGTATAAAAGGGTAGACGAGCAACTAATTGCTTTCTTCAAGTTATTGTTCTCCATTCTTCTCTCTCTAATGGACAACCCCAAATCAAAATCAACATGCTACGACGTTGTTCTTCCGGTAAATGTTTACATGCTCTGGCCCATTGAAGAGTCCGAGGAAGAGGAACCGATTGGCATTGTTAAAATTCGCATTAAACAAAAACAACAAGTTTTTACTAAATCATGCCAAGGATTTCTCAAGTTGTTGACACAGGGAGTAAAGGCTGTTGAAAAGCTTCAAAGTCATCAAAACTTTCGTCTTTCTTCTTTTTCCTCGCCAATTTGTGGAAGAAGAATTTTTTCTGAAATCCTTGCGGAATTCAAACTGGATTCAGAAGTTCAGGATCTGATTCTACGGCAATCCACAGATTTGGCACGGGATCTAGCCATGCAAGCCGAGGAAGAAGGCGTACGAGGAAAAGTTGTTCTGGTGGCTGAGGTGGAAGTTATCTCGGTTTGCTTGATTGACGAGATGGAGTTGATGGTGCATGTTCCTCAGGAATTGGAAGACTGTGAACCAAACTCTGTTCTGAAGGAATCGGAAGATGAAAAGGGCAAGGACGAAGGAGACTGTGCAATCTGTTTGGAGAAGTTAAGGGAGGAAAACGAGATTGTTTGGTTGCCGTGTTCTCATGTTTTCCATGGCAAGTGTCTCGTCAAGTGGTTAGGGGAGAATGGTTCATGTCCCTTGTGCCGATTTCGAGTTTCCTTGTTAATTTTCATTGATCAGTGCCACTAGTAATATACACTTAGGTAAATTGCGCTGTTTTTTTAAAAAAAAAAAAAATGATCACATTCAATTTGTCTGTATGTTAACGTAGTACACAGTTCATAAGATATTAGGTGTATTTTGATAAAAGTATAAATCAATATTTGTAAATGAGTAATCTTATAAGTTTTTTTTTTTTTTTCCATATTTGATTTGAATGCCCTTTCATAACTTGGGTTTGGTGAAGAGTTGAAATCCTTGATAAAAATGGGCCAAACTCTAAAATTTGAGGCGGAGTTTCAGGCATTGGGGGCCCTTAGCCCCCTTGTCCCCGGGCATGTCCCCGCCGATGTGCAAGTTAAGGATAGGTAGAATTAATAAAAAAAAAAAAATGAGGATACCTATTACCTACAAAATTCAATCATAATTGGTACTATATATTTAAATAAGCGACAATTTAAAATATTTAAACTTAATGATAATATTAAAATATTTACACTAAATATTGTAATTCAAACATAATTCATGTCCCTTGTGCCGATTCAAAATTTCCATGTTGGATTTTTTTTTCCATATTGAAAGGGGAAATTTTTGGCATATTGTTTTTTTTTTAATAATACAGAAATCATAAAATCATAAAATTACAAATATTAAAAATTTAAATACTAAATCTTTAAAAAAAATATTTGATATAACTCAAAACTTGGAATTTTTTTCTTCTATTATGGGTCTCAGTCTCATGATGTTTGCAATTATGGAATAGCTTTCCTGTGACACTTGGAGATTGTATCTTTTTCGACTGTCAGCTTTGATATGGTCTTTTGCTCCAAAATCATGAGATATGGTGATTCATGAATTAGAAAAGATTCTTTTAGATGTTGAATTAAAAATTGTGTGGATAAAAGAGTTTTTTTTTTTTTTTAATAACCCAAAACTTCGGAATTTTGTCTTCTATTATGAGTCTCAATCTCATGATGTTTGCGTTTAATTCTTTTATGGAGTAGATTCAACTTCGGAAAGTTTTCTCTTATATTACATCACTTGTCAGAAATAATTTTGACATGTTTTTTTTTTTAATTATATTTTGGTTTGTCTCTTTATATTTTTTTTTTATCTTTTTAATATAATTTTGTAATTTAGTTTGTCTCTAATTTATTTTATTTACTTGTAATAATTTTTAACCTAATTCATAGAAACAAGTTTGAATCATAGACTCAAAATGAAATAACTCAATAATCTCCTACTCAAACTAGGATAACTCCTAAACTAATTCCCCTCAACAAAAGTTTCAAAAGAAAATAAAATAAAATTCCCCACAAAACTCTTGCCCAAATTATGAAAATTTGAATCCCTTAAAATCAATTTTTGCCAATCATGTCCTCTTTGCTAAAATCTTGACAACTGGTTCATAGTTTCCCTTAGAAGGATAAAAAAGTAGAAGGAAAAAGAAAAGGTTGAAAACTCCGATTAGAACGATACTTTTCGTTCCTATCCTATCCATTAATGTTCACATAAGTCAATAATTGAAGTTAAAATCGGCCCCATTAGGTAAAAAAAATAATTATAAAGAAGACCAGATTTTTCAATTTCTATGAAGATATTTTTATAAGAAACCCCAGTTATGTCCGGGAGCAAAATATCTAATTTCTTTTCTCATCTCATCCCATTGATTTGTGGCAAGTCTCAATCATTCAACTCATCGCTTCATCCGGATTGCCGCAAATCACGATCAATAGTGTTTTAATTCGAGTGATATCACTTCTCTTTCCCCTTATAATAGATTTAAATTAAAATATCATTATTTATCAAAAATAAAAAAAAAAAGATAGTTAATAAATTTTTACCTATTCCTTTTTAGTTGTACCCGTTATTGTTTCGGGTTAATGTGTGGGTGCCCAAAAGATGTGGAGGATATTTTTTTATTATAAAAATACTTAGTAAGAGTTATAATTAATTTAATATTTAAATTAAATTATTATCTAGATTAATAAAAAATATGACATATATTAATTATAGAAAAAAAAATTCTAATTATTGCAATTTAAGAAAAGATAAACGAATGAGATAAAAAAAAATAATAAGTAGAGTGAAAGAGTAATAAAAAAATAATAAATATGAGGCTAAAATGTGAGATAAAAAAAGTGAGAGAAAAAAAAAAACTAGGTTAAAAAAAGAGAATAACTACCTGAGTGAATATGAAGGGCATGGAGAGTTGGTTACTTTCTTCGTACGAGTCACATACCTTGGGATGGTTGTCAAGTAGCAGAGCCATGCAATATTTTACACCGAAAGATTTAGTAGCAAAATTATTCACATTTCTATCTTAAAAGTTTATATAGATGAATTTGATATTATATAAATAAATAGTATTGATGATAAAATATCATGAATCACAACTATAATAATCTTTATAGCCCAAATATTAGGCTATAAAAGCCATGATTATTGTTATAATAATTTAAGTAAGAAATAAAAAGATAATAATTTATAAATTAATATATAATCGACATTTCAATAATAAAATTTTGTATTAAATATAATCTATTAAGAGTATGTGGAACTAAAATAGAATATTCCAAACAAGAACAAGTACAATAAAATACATTATACCTACAATGCACATCATCATATATTATATACACATGAATTGAATATGTCATATATTATGTACACATGAATTGTGTGTCCTATATTTACACTTCTATAATTTATCATAACAAATATGACTGAAATATTGATACAACACAAAAAGATTTAACATACAAATAAAATGGAAATTACGATATAGCCGCAACACTAATTGTGGACAAGCGGGGTTAAAAAACTAAAATGGGAAAAATGATGGCACAAAAACACAAAGGACTTAAGAAAAAAAAAATTGGATCAAAAAATAAAAAGAGAAAGAATTCAAATGACGAAAATAAAAAACTGTGATCTAAAAATAAAATAACAACCATATGAATGCAAGAAGACAAAGGACTTCAGAAGAAAAAAACTAGATCAAAAAAATTAAAAAACATAGGCAAGTGCTGAATGAAAAAAATAAAAAATTGTGGTTTAAAAAATAAAGAGGCAACCCTCTGGGGCGTTAGAATTATGTGAATAATAACATGGACAAGTGAGAGCAAAAAAAGAAAGGAAAAACCTATATTAAAAAAAAGATAAATAATTTAAGAAGAAAAATTAGGTCAAAAAACAAAAAGAGCATGCGATCTAAAAATAAAGAAACCATCGTACGTAGAGCCAAAAAAACAAAAGGAAAAAAATTTATATCAAAAAAACACAAAGGATCCGAGAAGAAAAAATTGGGTCAAAAAATAAAAAAAGTACAAATCTGAATAGAAAAAAAATAAAAATTATAGTTTAAAAATGAAAATATGATGTTAAAAAAATAAAAGGAAAAAAATTTATATATAAAAAATAAAGATTTAAGTGAAAAAAATTGATCAAAAAAAGCAGGGACTTATAAAAAAAAAAATACTGTCGTCCCAAAAGAATGGGATTAGCATATGAGAGCGTCCGAATTTTTGTGAACAATAGCGCCAATCTGTGCTTTTTATATTCAGGGGAGTTCAATGATTAATTAAAATTAAAAAAAAAAAGGGAGTAGCTGAATTTCATTTGATTAATCAAGATACGTTGCAAATTGATCACTCGGCATGACAGAGAATGAGCATGGCCTTCTGATCGGGATCAAAACTTTTATCTCTTACAAAATTCTATTGCAATTTTTAAAATCATGAGCAATTTCTAATTGGGAAACACCGTGCTGATCCCTTGTCTGTCCAAACAGCCCTTAAAGAAACGGGAAACTAATTTAAACATGGTATGGTATGTATGGGGTCAGCGCCAAGTCTCCTCCTACTATGAGGTTAAATCTCAGAAGATTATTACACTGATGACATGGCAATGATGAATTGAAAGGTGATCGGGAAAGATGGCAAAATCTATCTCGTATTCAAATTACAAGTCTTTTTCCTAAGCACCCGAGCCGAGAGAGTATAGGATCGGATCCGATATTTTTCTCCAACCCCCAAACAGATTCCTCATATAAATTTATTGCAGTCCACACGCTCCCACTTACAGATCCTTACCTTCAGCCTCTCCCAGAAATCACTACTCTCCCCCCCCCCCCTTCTCATCATCATTATCAGTCATTGCCTCCGCAAAGAGTCATCAACAGATAAAAAAGAAAAAGAAAAGGAAAATTGAGGTTTGCTTTTCTGGATCTTTTTTCTCCTGCTTCATATCCGTTGATCCTTTTCTTAATCATGAAATTGGGTTTTCCTTTTTGGTTGACCCTTTTTTAGTTATGTTGATCTTTTAGGTTGTGTTTGTGTATGTGTTTTTGGTAATTTGGAAATGTGGGGTTTTAACCTTGTAAAATATTCGGTGGGTTTTTGCTCTTTTGTGGGTAATGTTGAAAAATTGAAACTGGGGTTAGTGGGTTTTGCGTGATTTGTTTGTAGGTAGACTTATTTAACTATTGGGCTCGTGGGTTTGGGAGATCTTGGTTGGATACGTATGGAGGTTTCAGATTCAAGGTATTTTCTATCAATTCGATTTGTTTCGCATAATTACTATTTTTGCGTTGGAATAAAAACCTTTCTTGGACCTAAGACAGTCATCAGAGGTCATGGAAGATTTTAGCAAAAGATCCCTTGCGGTGGAAGATAAGGAAGTAGCTTCATATGCTATCAGATGTTGAGAATACACTTTCATTCCCAGAGTGACGAAAATTTATCTAGGAAAAGAGGACACTACTGGTGATATGTCATAGCTATCGCAGGTACTGCTGTCTCGTGAGATGCTGTTAGGTAGTTATGTTCAGCTCCGATGATGGGGTGAAGCCTCTAGAACTCTTGATAACTAGATGGAACTCTTTGTATGCCCAAAGCAAAGTGGCTTTAGAGTTTCCATTGCAAGCTGAAGAGTTTTTTAGTTGCAAAATTTACGTTGGGCCTCTTTTGAAGCTGCATTACTTCATCCTTGACAGGGATGAAACAAAATTCTAGATGTTTGTGTTGCAGGTCCCAGTCAAGTGGAATTGTACCCATTTGATTTATTGCGGTTACCCACAATGCGTACCTGATTAGCAAGCCTTTTGTCTCCATGGCATCTGCATTTATATGCTTCCAAAACTCCTGTTCCCATTTAAAATGGCAAAAAACCAGCAAACAAAAGGGGGAAAATCCCAAAGATTCTACCACCCACAATCAATTGATGTTGATAATACAAGGAGGCTGGGATTAAATCTGAACTAAAGGTAGTCATTGGTCTCCCCCCCCCCCCCCCCGGGGGGGAATTATGTGGTTATTATCTTCATGTTTCCTAAGAAATAATGCATATCGGCATCCAGGTTCTAAATCTAGTCACCTGGTAACTAGGACTTATGTCTTATCACTTGTCATGTGGATTCTGATCCTATACCTGATGTAAATATCATTGAGCTTTGATGAGTGTGGCATTGGTTCTAAGGCATGATCGGAGAAGGGTTTTGACTCCATATTTGATCTTCGTGATCTGCATAAGTTACACATCTATAGGAGAAGTATTCAACTTCCCACCTAGGTTGGTTCTGACGAGGATGTGCTGATTAGTTCCCTGTGCTGATCTCTGTAGGGTTCTATTTGCTTTTCCTGATAGGCTTGGCCCCTCTAGTAGTTGTCTCCAACTTTGGTGGTTTAATCAAATATGTTTTGCTTTACAACTTTGATGAGGAAATGCTAGATGAATGATATCAGTTGTTTTTTAGTATCTTACAGATAGAAACATGCTGGTTTGCTTGAATTTTACTGGGGTCTTCTGATTGTCCTGTAGGTAAAGGTACATTAGAATTCAGGTTGTTTCTAGATAATGCTGTGTATTCTCTTGTAACACTTAAAAGAGACGGCATTGTGCATTGCATTTTGAAGGGGTACATATCTATATGTGGGAATTTCTAATTGCATCCTTCTGTACATTTAAGCGTGAGTGCATGTTAGGGGAAGGTAGAGATTTCATATCTGATCCAACCCATTTGAAAGGAAGTTCATTTAGACTTCACTGGCATGGTCAAGTGATGCCATAGAATCTGGTTGACCTGTTTGCCTATTACTTACACATGACCTGTATGAAGAAATAACCAGAAAAATTGATTGAAGATTGCAAATTGTTTATATGCCTTTGCACTTGTCCTGGAGGACATCACAATAGTTATAAATATGTTGATGATTACTTTTTTGGCAAATTGCTTTCATTGACATTCAGTTATGCATATTTTCCTGTATATACTCTCCCTCTCTTTTTAATCAACTTCACCTATTAACCTAGGAATCAGTTTTGCTGGTTCTAAGGTTATTGTGGATGATTCATTTGACTGTGGCCATTTCTTCCGTGCCAATGATTCTCATCTTTCAGTTGCAATGTAGGGGATAACTTCTTTCATTGTGAAACTGCTGAAAGACCAAGAATGAGTCTTGCTTGTCTGGTGTGCCATAGTGTAGAAAGCCCATCACACTCTTTCAGGAGCTATTCTGTTTCTAGTTCAGACAATGAAGGACGATGCTCTGCAATTGCTAGCTGCCTTAGCAGGAGGCCTTCCCTTCCGCCTCCAGCTCCACACACTTCCAACCCATCATCATCATCTAAGGTGACACCTCAACCTACTCTTCCTATTGGAAATGGCCATCCTGGTACACCAAGGCTAGTTCGAAGCTGTGCTGTGAGGAGAGACCTGGTTCGAGACTGGAATTTTGATGTGGTGGAGCTCGAGCGCTAGTTTGTTAATATTAATAAGTAGATGATTTGAGGGGTTGTTTGTTCCTTTGCAACTGTACTAGTGAAAGTTCTGAGTCTTGTTTCTTTTCTCATGTTGTCCTTGTCGCACGTGAACTCACGACTAGGTCTATATAGCTTAAGCATCCATAAACTGTAAAATCATGGAAATTAATTTCTAGCATTTGTTCATGCTAATTATATCTAAGAATTTTGTTGAACGTTCCGCCTGTTTGGACTGTGTCCATTCTTCAGCTGTTTGGCCTTGCAGCAGATCGACCATTGACGGGTAATCAAAGCTCGGTGGGGATGGACATTGGAGAGACCATTGAATACCCAACCCTACCCATAATCAGTCAGTGTGATGCTTGTGTGTGTGTGCTACCTATTCCTCTTCAATAAAGTTAAGCTACTTCTTTATACACTAAACGAAAACATACTTGGGCTTTGATCCTCTCCTTTGGTAAAACCTATTTAGCTTTAATTAATTGCTTGGGTTATGTGGATACTCAAGTCAAGCAAATCCACATTCGTTTCCATGTATGTAACAAACCTGTATTAATGTCCTATTTCAAAGTGAATAAACCATAAACCATAAAAGACACTATCTCAGTGACCATAAAATCTTTAGATCTTGCTACAACTGAACTCAGGGTCTCTTTTTTATTTTGGGTACAAAAGATGTAATCAGACAGAATTGAACTAGAAATGAAGAATAAAAGTGAAAAAATTCTATTGCTTGAGTTCTTGTTGAATCACATTAAGGGTCTCTTCTTATAACACTTATGTTTTACTAATCTTATAGCATTTGATCAATATTTTTTTTTCTTTATCTATTATTATTATTATTATTTTTTTGATAATAGTGGATTGCTAGATGCTAGTGTCATTTAATATACATAATAATTCACAAACAAAGCACACTATATAAATATATTATGTTTTTTTTTTGGTGCTGAGACCCCCCGGTATCCTGAACCGCTTTCGGCAGATAGACTAATCTGGAGTCGAGCCGGGTAGATCCCCGTAGGGTGGTCAATCTCTCCCTCAAGAGTTTTAAAGCAGTTGCGTTCCCAGGGTCTCGAATCCGAAACCACTGATTAAGCTGAAAGAGTCCCCTACCAACTCATCCACGCCCTCTTCAATATATATTATGTTATTATAAACCCTGTTCGAGAATTCCAAATTTCTTTAATATAACCATCATAATTAGTCATATGCCCCCTCTCAGCATGAGATGTTTGTTACATGTGGAAAAAAAAAAAATATATATATATATATATATATATATTTTGATTCTATATTTACAAACTTAAATAGCAATAATCTATTATTTATTTATAACAAAATAATAAAACCGCGTATATTTTGGATTTGTAAGAATAACATGATATTCATTAATAGTAGTTTTCATTTACAATTTAACCCCATAAAATACTGCAGGAAATCATTTTTGGCAAGTTTATCAAGTATTATATTCATACGATACAATGCCAAAAATTGCAATAATGATAAAAAAAAAAAAAAAAAAAATCAAACACCTAGGGCATGATTATATAATCCAAGATTATAAAAATATTATCGTAATAGCTAGTATTTGGTGCAACACTTTATGTGTTCTCTAGATCCTCATTTGGCAAACTTCAAATTATTTCAATTTTTTTTTTAATTTTAATCTTGTTATGCTTGAAGTTAAAGATAATATAAGAAATATAAAACTTTGCAAGTTATATGTTAAACCTCTATAGAAAAATTATTTTTGTTAAAACATTGATCTAAACATACAACTTCCATCGCATGACTTTTCTTTTTTTTTTTTAATTATTTGGTGAATAATTTCTCCGGTAAACTTTTAAAAATTTTAATAAAATTAAATTAGAAGAAATTTTAGTTAAATGGGCTACATCGTATTATTAGTTAATTAATTTTAAAAAATTAAACATTCATTTAATCTATCTACCTAAAATGCTGAGACTAAATTTCATAAACTCTAATTTTAATTATAATTAATTAAATTAAAATGATAAGATTATATTATTAAAATGATAATCTTAGGCATTCACCATACACTGTTTCAAAAGATTTTAAATATTTCTCCTCTCAAAAATGCCAAAGCCTCTGCGTTTGAGTGATTCCAAAATCCAAGGCTTCTGTTTTCGTACCGGAAAACACGCGCTCACAAAAGGTAAAGAGGGACCGACATCCAACAACGCTGCGTTTCAACAAAATAAGCCGCCAGGAACCACTGCACTGGGCAGATCTTGTGAAAAAGGCACAACAAACACCGATCTGAACACGACCATGGCTCTGAGGAACAACATTCTCATCTCCTCTCTCTACGTTTCTCTCTCTCTCCTCTTCCTTCTCTCTCTCATCTTCCTCCTCCTCACCCACCCCACCCAACCCAACCCCTCATCCTCCTCACATTACCAAATTAGCCACCCCTCAACCCTCAACCAATCCATCAAAGTCTTCGTCGCTGACCTCCCCAGATCTCTTAACTACGGCCTAATCGACCAGTACTGGTCATCTGACGGCGATTTAAGGCTCAAAAGCGACGAAGAGCGAAAAATTCGGTCGACTCACTTGTCGAAAAGGTTCAATTTCCCGCCATATCCCGAGAATCCCCTGATCAAGCAATACAGTGCAGAGTATTGGATCTTGGGAGACCTAATGACGCCCGAGAAATCTCGGGCCGGGTCGTTTGCGAAAAGGGTTTTTAAGGTCGAGGAAGCCGATGTTGTTTTCGTGCCCTTTTTCGCGACTATGAGTGCAGAATTGCAACTGGGTACCGCTAAAGGAGTGTTTAGAAAGAAAGAAGGGAATGAGGATTATGAGAGGCAGAGGAAGGTTGTGGATTTGGTTCGCGGGTCAGATGCGTGGCAGCGGTCTGGTGGGAGAGATCATGTGTTTGTTTTGACTGGTAATTAGTTTGATTTCATTTGATTTGCTTGTGGTTTTCGATTTTTCTGTGTTTGTTCTATAAGGATTAGTAGTTAATGTTTCTTTTTCGTTATTGGGTTGGATTGGGTTTAGGTTTCTTCTACAATTAAGTCATTAGTTTCTTGCAGGTTGGAATTTTTATAGCTCAGCAGTTATGACCAGTTAAACAATTGAATTGCTCATATTTTTTACTGTCTCTATGTCATTCCTTAGTAAATCTTGCACGGTAGCTAGAATGTATTACAAGCCATATATATCTGGATAGATCATGGCATCTATGGTTCATCACTTTGCATTTATTTGTGTATGCATCAAAGTTACCAGTGTACCTGCTTAAAATAAGGAGACTGCAAGCATGCTTTAGCGGCTTATGTTTTCAGCCTCTGGATTTCCAGGTTATGTTAAATCTTGAAGCATTCTTTGGCAGACCCGGTGGCAATGTGGCATGTCAGAACGGAGATAACCCCAGCTATTCTCCTAGTGGTAGATTTTGGAGGGTGGTACAGACTTGACTCCAAGTCATCCAATGGCGGCACATCAGATATGATACAGCACACCCAAGTTTCATTGCTTAAAGATGTAGTTGTGCCATACACTCATCTACTCCCTAGGTTGCAGTTATCAGAAAACAAGAAACGGGGAACTCTTCTTTACTTTAAAGGAGCCAAACACAGACATCGGGTCAGTTCTCTAAATTTATCAATTTTAATTGTAATATTGTCTGCTATTCTTTAAGAATTCAATGAGCGTTAAAAGTTTATTATTTATCCAGTGGTTGGGGGTTGGGGGTTGGGTCCAGGGGTTGGGGGTTGGGTGGACGACTTTGCACAAATCAACTTCAGCATTTGGATTAGCATCTCTAGCATTGTCTTTCCACGAAAATGGGGTGACTAAAGATGACATTTGCATACACTCTTTGGCCACTCTTCAGTGACTCGTAGTTTGTGAAGTCTATCAAAGTAGGTTCATGTTTGTTACTTGCTTGGACACAGAATTTTGGTCCAGGAAATGGCACATTATGGTCTTAACAGTTTTTAAAAGCATAGCATTATATCATGCTGTAAAAAAGCACGAGACTCGAAGGTCAAAGACTTTGCTGTGAACTTTTGCGTATCTCTTATTCTTGCTTCAATGCAGTATGGTAAAAATTTTAGTTTCATGCTCTTGAGCAAGTTCATCTCAAGTTGGAAAGTTAACGAGTAAATTTGAGGCAGCAAGTTTCCATTTATGGTGATTAATACCTCGGCTCCCATGTAAAGACATGGAAATACTTTGCCTGGATTCAGTTATAGCTATTAAGGAAAGATTAACTTAACTCAGTTCTTTCTTAAATGCCTGGATTCAGTTATGACCACATTTGTTTCCTTCCATTGATGGCTGCTTGGATATTCTGAAAAATTACATGGAGAATAAAGAGAAGTATTTTTTTTCTTGTCATTTTTACTTCTAATTTTCACTGATTGTTTTCCTTAAGTTTTTTCCTTACAGGGAGGCCTTGTTCGTGAAAAATTATGGGATTTGTTGGCTGGTGAACCTGATGTTATAATGGAAGAAGGCTTCCCTAATGCTACTGGGAAAGAACAGTCAATCAAAGGAATGAGAAATTCCGAATTCTGCCTGCACCCAGCTGGGGACACCCCCACTTCCTGCAGACTCTTTGATGCCATCCAGAGTCTTTGTATTCCCGTAATTGTTAGTGATGAAATTGAGCTCCCATTCGAAGGAATGGTTGACTATGCAGAATTTTCCATCTTTGTGGCAGTTAGTGATGCATTGCAACCAAATTCGCTCATGCGTCATCTTAGAAGCTTTTCTGAAGGACAGAGAGATAAATTTCGCAGAAATATGGCTAAGGTTCAACCCATATTTGAGTTTGATAATAGGCATCCTGGTGGCATAGGCCCAATCCCCACAGATGGTGCTGTGAATCATATTTGGATAAAAGTTCATCAAAAGTTACCAATGATAAGAGATGCTATAATGCGAGAAAAGCGAAAGCCAGCTGGTGTATCAGTTCCACTTCGCTGCCATTGTACATGAAAACCATTTGTTTGTTTCTAGTAGTGTAACAGTGTTATTAGGAGTCATGAAATACAGTACAGATGATAATTTTTCCCCCCCAGTAATGAGAGGATTGCACTGTGACTTGAACTATGATGAGATGTGGACTACATTATTGTTTGCTAAATTTATGATAATTGTTATCCAAAACACATCAACTGTCTCATAACTCGTGGTACCTTTGGTGGATATCATTAGTTTTTTTCTTCATCCATCATATTCGGCTGAAAGATTATGGAAGTTGTTGGGGGTTTCTGCAGAAGGAAAGCTAATAAGGGTCTCGACGCCTGGAGTATAAAGCATCTCTCTGCGGCAAGAATGGATATCCAATACCTCTTCTCTTTGAAGGAAACACAAGCAAGGCATTTATCACAATGCCAGCTCAAAAGGTATGCTGTTTGTCACCTTTCTCAGCAATTTCAGATGATTACATGCGAAGACATGGGTATGTGATGCTGCAAAGGTAAGAATAGCAATGATGCAAAGTGATGGGACACATTGAACAGATCAGCCCATCGCAGCCTGTAGTCAGATGGCACAGATGGTTTCCTTCTGCCTCCATTGAAAGTCCATATCCCTCTACATGTTGCCACACCATAGTACAACCTTCCTATGGCTGTTCGAAAGCTATCCGTGAGTGTGAAGAAAATACAGGAAGTCGCAGAAAGAACCAAGATGTTCATGAGCCACCGATTTAAGGTAGCACAGTTTCCATCATTGGTTAGAAAAGGTGCAAAAATGGTGAAGGTGAGTATGGTTGCAGTAGGCAGAAGAACATTGAGATGAGCGGTATCACTCAGTATTGCATTTGGGGCATATAAACACGGAGTATCATTGGTTTCATCTTCGTTTACATTCAAGTAGTCACTGTTGGATTCACAGCTTTCTATTAGGTCTTGGGTGCTAGAATTGTCCATTTCCAGCAATCTAGAAAAAGGGGCAAGAGTTGGAAAAACATGGTTGGGAGGGAAACTATTATGTACCTTGTAGGGGAGGCAAGTAAGGTGATCCCTTGATGAAAAATTGTGGACAATCAATTCCATTCCTCAACTCTTCACCTATTTATTCCTTTTCTATGATTCCATTCCACGAAGAATCCCTCCACTGCATGAAATTTTCATCGTGTATGTAGTTCTTGCTTGAAACAAGTAAATGATAAGAGGGGTAAACGAAACAGTGTCAAACAAACCACTGCCCCTTCTGGTTCCCTTGAAAGTTGATTGAAATCATCATGTTCTATGGTCACTTCGTCGATATTAATCTTATGGAATGGAGCTCGTATAAAGTCCTTTACTCCTGCTGGGGCTTGTGGCAGAAAGATGCCTTGTCCCCGGACTTGTTCGTGTTGGTCAAAGTCTCAATCCCACCACTGCATGAAATTTTCATCGTGTATGTAGTTCTTTCTTGAAACAAGCAAATGATAAAGAGGGTAAACGAAACAGTGTTAAACAAACCACTGCCCCTTCCGGTTCCCTAGAAAGTTGATTGAAATCATCATGTTCTGTGTTCACTTCATCGATATTAATACTATGGAATGGAGCTCGTATAAAGTCCTTTACTCCTGCTGGGGCTTGCGGCAAAAAGATGCCTCGTCCCCGGACTTGTTCGTGTTGGTCAAAGTCTCAAGGCCTGGGCATATGTGTCTCACTTTTTTTTTATTGGCAGATGTTTTTATTTTCTTTGCCCAAACTAGCTCCAACCTGATGTGGATGGTCATCAATTCCATCTAGTCCCTCTGCTTTGTCGCAGGCCAGACGATGAACCTGCAGAAATCCAGAGTACTTTGTACTTATTCTCTAATGTTAATAGGGCATATGTCATGAGCATTGTTGTTGCAGTGGGCATCCCTATTGTGTCGGACTTGTGTAAGTTCCTCAAAATTCTTACCCTGCATGGTAGAATAAGGAAGAGACAGCTGCTTCTTATTAGTTGAGAAGGTGAGGAAGTGCCTAGCCTCATGGAAAGCTGCTTCTCTCTCCTTGGCAGAGCAGGCAACTTTGATCAAGTCAACTTTGCCGAATATGGTAACAACTAGCATTTCGGTTGAAGTTTGAACTCAAATTGATAACACACACACACACACACAAAGAATAAGAACTCGATCAACAGTTGCTCCAACAACTTGTAGGGTCTCGAATATGAAGAATAAATAATAAATGGAGTTGAGCTTGATGATTATAAACCTCCTGCTTTCAAAATTGAAATAAACGCACCTTGGTCTATCAAAACCTCAATCATCAGAGCAATATTTTGTGTATCCACATCCACAAGTAGATGTCAAGGGACATCAATCATCAGATAGAAAAATAATGCTACGAGAGTGGAAATGATAATAAGAATATTCTTATATTAACTGCAATATTTCAATTCAACCTCAATGAAAAAAATGAAGAGGTCTGGACAGTCCCGGCTTTCTCCAATGACTCGACATATGGTACAAAGCAAAACTTATGTATACAGAACCAGCTGGACATGGACATGAACCTATAGGTCATAACCAAAAAAAAAGAAAAACAAGAAAAAATTGCAGAAGATCTTTTGAGTGGGTTGGGAACATGTAAAATGTGATGACTTATGTACAACATACGGAACTAACCGATCAAAAGACATGAAAAGAACATGTAGAGAAGGCTGAAGCATCACTTATTTCCACCTTGATTCTCTGAATCTGATCTAGATGAATCATCTTCGTCTCTAAGCCCGCAAAGTTTGCAAGGGTTAGAAGACCTCTCTGAACACCAATCATCTGGGACACATAAAAAGTGGGTGGACATGAACTTCCTGAATCTCTTTTTATACTCTTTTGGGGATATGACAGTTGGCAGAACATTTTTGGGTACAACAAGCGAGGACTTCACCCACGTCTCTAGTTGCTTGTCCCAGGTATACTGCCTAAGATAATCAATAATCCCACATACAAGTTCTCGCCGCTGTGTATCCACACCAACAAGTAGAGAATAATCCATAACGTTGATTGACTGCATGTCAACACAAAATCAAAGTCAGCCACCGTAGACTTGAATGCATGCAATGGAGAGACGGATTGTTATTATGGCACTATCTGATATGTGAATCACTGGTACTGTAAATTTGCCAACATTCTCTGGAGAGAGAAAAAGTTGCTAGCTTTTAAACTTACATTAAGGAAAGTTGTATCATTCCAAACACCTCGCTGTAAAAGCCGCTTTGATTTTCTACTGACATACATTGGAGAGGCGTTCATATCATCAACGAAATTCTGATCCAAAAGAACATCACCAGAACCATCTATAACTGTATTGAACCGAGCATGCAGAGCACCTTTGAGATCATACTGACGAGTAATATTTCGACCAAATGTGAGATTCTCCATCACCATCAAATCATGTTTTGTCTCCTTCCCACTCTTCGGTCTTATAGTAACCTGCAACTTCATATTGTAAGCAACAGGACAGTAAGACTATATGGCATAAACCTAAATAAATGGATGGAACAAACCTGATAAATCCCAAGAATTTTGGCAAGGCAAGTCTGGTTTCCTGATTCAAATGATTGTATCATGTACCCAAAATAATCTGGAGCAAACTTAAAAAATGATTCAAATTCTGTTTTCTTGATTTCCTTGATGATAAACCTATCATCAAGTGTTTTTGCAAAGAAGGATTTGCTTTTACCACCTTTAGCATCCCAGTTCTTACAACGGCTTAGTGAAGCAATATAATCAAGCTCAGATGAACAGAATCGGCTCCTGAGATCATGGAAACGGTTTGCATACAGACAAACCACAGAATATTTTCCCTTTCCAGGTGATCTTCCAACACCCAGGGAGATTTCTGGATGAAGAGCTCCCAATGAAATTATAGAATCTAACAAATTCAACCCATCAAAACTGGTGGAGCGTGCTTCATCTAAAGAAATGCTCGACATGGAATGGGTTCCATCTGAATCCAAAGAACTACTTAATGACCAATATGGCATAGCAATGGAAGCATTTCGGCCCAGGCTGACTGAATTTTCAAACATTTTTGTCACCAAACCTCTCTCTCTCTTGCTATCCTCATCAAAATTTTCAGGTTGAGCAGGCAATTCCATCAGCAAGGCCAAGGCACATGCAATTACACTAGACAATTCACCCTCATAGTCTGACACCACAAATTCATCATTAAGGAGAGGAATATGCAGCTTTAGTCCCTCCTCAGTAATCAATTGATGAACTATGGGTAAGCAATTGGGTGTATGAATGAAACTGGGTTCAAATTTAGACAAGTGACCTCTTTGAAGATCTTTAAAGTATTCCCGTCGGATTTCCAGGAACGGACTCCATAGCCATGCCGTTGAGTTCTCCAACTTCGATAAGAGCAAAGGTGGAGATACAGCCCGCTGAGACATATCAAGGTCAAAAATAGAACCACTATCTTCAAGATCTGCAGTAGTTGGAATTGTTCTATCACTGTTCTGGTGATCAGATCTGGGCCATGTTTCTCTACTTTCATCAGTGCTGTGAAAATGGGCAGATGAACTGGATCTCACCTTGCAATCTTGGTCAGATAACTTCTTTGAATCCAAACTCTGCTCTTTTGGGACATTGACATTTTCATTAAATCCAATTGTGTTGGATTTATCACTTACATCTCCTGATTTTTCACTGGAGCCTTCAATTGGAATCTCCCTACCTGGTTCACATGCTTGTTCAGTTGTTTCCAACTTGATTTTTGGATCCCCAGTAGCTGATACAGCTCTGTGCCCATTAATAGAGTGATTCTCTCTTCTGTGAGTAGACCCACGTGCAACACCATTCTCCTTCATACTGGGCTGCTGTGTCATTTTGTAGGCCACATTAGGGCCAACAATTCCAGAATCAGAAGAGTGTAAGACATGCAGACGTCGATCCCAGACATATGACTCAAGAAGAAGCTCTAATAATAAGCGATTTAGGCAGAGAAATTTGTAAGCACCGTGCTTTGAGTTACCATTTTTGAGAACGGTCTTCTGGATGTTTTCCTGTAATTTTTCAACAGAAAAGAAAGAACCACATATGCATATTTAGAGCATGGAGTGATAAAGGAAATCCTTATCTGGAAATTGAAAGAAAGGTACATCTACAAGTACAAGAAAATAACATTAGCGGTAAGGAGTGCAAGACACTCTCAGAGAGTAGCACATACCAAGTTCAGCAAAATATAGCACACTAACCTACTGTAAGACTGCACACCCAAACACCTACTAAATAAAACTCAACCAACTATATTAGATCTGGAACAAGCTTTTCTTATTTACGGCAATATTTTAGTTAAATCAATGGTTGACATTTTGGAGCTTAGTTGATCTCCTATAGCTTTCTTAAGCCTCCCTCCAGTCTTAAAAGCACCTCTTCTTGTATGTGATCATCACTTCTATCTACGACGGTACTAGGTGATTTTTTTAATACATGGCCAAACCATTTTAATCTATTTTATCTTACTTTATTTACAATTCAACTACCAACAAAAAATTATCAACAGAAACATAAATAAATTATCAACAAAAAATTATAAAACTTACTCCATATTCCGATGGGGGCACTGCAACCTAGGGATGGCAATGTCCGATCTGAACCGATGGATATCCAAAAAATCCAATCCGTAGGATCAGGTTTTTTTTTTCCAAAAATTGGGTTCAGATCGGATTAGGATCAGATTTTAATATTAGTATGGTCGGGTTGGATCGGTTCGGGTTCGGATTTTAATTATAAATAATTCAACCCGATCCGACCCGATAATGATTTATAATAAAATAAAATTTTATTTTAATATTTTATTATTAAATTAGAAAAAAAAGGGTTCTAGGGTTAAGTTGAGTGAAGCAAGTCACACATCTCATTCTCAGTCGCCGCATCCTTCATTCACCCTCTTCCCTCTCCCCTTCTTCATTCACCTCCATTGCCGCGTCCTTCATTCACCTTCATCGCTGACGCCGACCTCCCCTCCGCCTTCATCAGCCTCCCTTCATCACCAAAGATTCTCTCCACTCTCGCTAACCTTGCCGACCTTCATCACCGATGCTAGACCTCCCCTCAGCCAGCCACCGCAGCAAACCCATCTCTGTAACTGTGAGTGTGGACTCTAAACCCGTCTTGGTTTTTTTTTTTTTTTTCAAATGAAATTTCTGAATTCCTTTGAATTTTTTTTTTTTTTTTTTTTTGAAATTTTATTGGCATTTTTTTTGAAATTTTATTGGTATTCTGTTTTTTTTTTTTTTTTGGGAAATTTTTTTGACGATCTAAATTAGGTCCACCTAAATCTAGGGTTTGTTGTGATTGGTTTTTTTGGAAATTTTAAAAGAGATATAGTTTGATCCAGTTAAAAGGGTATCTTTTTTCTTTTAGGTCTGTTCATTGGGTCTTCAATTTATTAGATGGCTTCACTCTTCCTCTACTTTTATCATTAGATTTGATTCCGTCCTTAATTCTTCCAATGTGTTTTTGTTTGTTTTTCTCTCTTTGCAGTTATGGTTTATGAGCTGTAAACTGTTCCTGTAATTTAATCTTCATTCATTTATACTTTTATAATATTTTTTCATGATAGATAATCACATGTTCTGTAAAATTTCATAAAGTGGTAAACTTTTTAAATGCTTTAAGTTTCTTTCTGGCATCGTTGTTAAACAATGCTCTGCAATGGACAAATTTGTCCTCTTGACACTAGTTGACCATCTTCCTGGATTGTTTGGTTGAGCCCAAAACCATAACTCATTTTAATTGGCATCTTGAATTCTACAATTATTCTAATTTAGCCCCAATTTTTAGTTTTTCTTCAAGTGCAGTTGGCACTTAAAATAGAGGTGACTCTTCCCCTACCAATAACCCTAGTGTAGGGCTAGGATTTCACCTTATTATTCATACCACCCAAAGAGAATTTACCAACTGAACTAATTGATATCCATCCAAATTAAGTTTCCTTTTATTTATTCCAATTGTCCGCCAATTGATCCTCAAAATTAGGCAACTTTATCTGACAAAAATGTCTTTTGGTGATCCAATCAATGGAAGATGAGAGGACTCGATTTTTTGGACGTAGACGAACTGACCTATTTGCAATTCATTGCTAATGCTACGAGTCCAATCATCATACTCATGAGGAAGAGAGACAAATGCTGCTTGAGAAGAATCGGATACCTTTAAGTATAAGCCTCTGTTTGCCCACAACACAGCATCATCCGCCATCAGAGGAACCATGCTTCTTATTTGCAATTCTCTGATACCTTTATGTTTCTTGTACATGAAAAAATATTTTAGATTTTTTTTATATTGAACAAATCAATTTATTTGTTATTCCTTTGTTTACATGATATAGATTTTGAAACAATTTTAAGTGGATTAAGTTTTTTTTTTTTAATATAGTTTTATTTGTTATTATGTTTTCCATTCTGGGGTCGGGTATGGAATGGATCGTATCGGATTTTTAAAAAACATGTAATATATCGAATCGGATCGGGTTTTTAGAAAAATCGGTAGGATCGGATATGGTTTTTTATTTTTTAATCCGAATCGGGTTAGGGTCAGATATGGATATTAGAGTAAGAATTTAGGGTCGGATATGATATTAATATGACCCAAACCATAACCGATCCATTGCATTCCCTACTGCAACCCCAGAGACATAAATAAGCAGCTTTATCTATTTATTGTTACCACTAATAACTGTAAAATTCCAAATATTGGCATGCTACAGTGATATTTTAATCTCAAGCAAAACTGCACTCCACTAAACACATCCTTCACTTTAGTTGTAGCATACAAACATAAACAAACTATGTTTGATTCCAAACAATGCAACAAGAGGGATATCCTTTTCCCCTTTAAATAGGCATAACATATAGAACCAAAAGGTACCAAGAGAATCCTGGCTATGACAAACCATTTGCCTGTCAAATGAACCTAAAATCCTAACCAGATACCTACATAAAGATCAGAATACCCTATAAAACTTTATCCCTGCGGAAAGAGATAAATGCCTTCCATCATCCTAGAGGATAGAACAATTTGAGCAATTTTTTGTATTTGTTATTTTTATTTCTGCTCTGTCTAGGACGTATTTGTCATTTGCAAAGCTGCCACTAAACTAAATAAATACACTAAAAACACTGGAGTTCGTGAGCCATGCCAGTTAGACACATCTAAACATAGACATTAACCTATATTTCATATTTTAATGAGGTGAAGCCATAATCTATATATCATACTCAAACATACTAACCTCAAATTCAGATCTTTCCTGCCTCAGCATCTCTTCAATATCAGAAAATTCCCTTAGCAAACCATGATGTTTCAGTGTCACACCTGCAAATCTAGAGCTTATCTTCTGCAGAGATGCGGCAACATCTATAAAAAGTTTCAACCCTTTTTTTAAAACCTACAAAAAATTTTGAAGAAACAGAACAAAAATTGCTTAGTGTCCGTGCTGTTCTTATGGTGTTTAACATCATCAAGTATCTGAAAATTAAAATTGGCATTTGACTTTGGGGCCAAAGGGGAATACATTCTCATATTCTTGAGCAAGACACTCTTGTTTAATTGAACTGCTGAATTCCAGCTTCTCAGGTGGCACTGTTACAGAGTATGTTACAACGGGAGAATATCTGAACATGGCAACCATAGGGCCCAATCTGCAAAATCCCAGCAGATAACGAGGTTACAACTAAATTAGGAATTATTACTATCAATTTGGATAATATATTTTTCAAAGTTCAAGTCTTGTTTCACATCTCCTCCTTCTCTCACCATCTATAAATTCATCAAGTTTACACTTTTAAAATCTTGGAAATAGCATTTTATCAGAACCATGAAAGGGGCAATAGAAAAAACACACTTGACATAATGGTTTTTTCAAGCAATCCATACCCGAAAAAGTTTATAAAGTCTCTGTGCACAGAATGACCACAGCTGGATAACTTAATAGAAGACGAGTGGTGTGAAAAGCTGAGCTCCAAAAACTTTCCAAACGACAGACCACGAGCAGCAGCGGATATCAAAACCCTCTTGGTAGGCTTCAAAATTCCATTTCCACTTCTGCATTTTAAACATCGACTCCACATCCAAATATTTCCTTCTGCTTCCCCAGGTAACCAGAATTCAGTTGGGAGTCGTTTAACTTGTATGGTGAGCTGTTTATCATGATGAGCATAATAATAGTAATGTGCCTCGGGCAATTCATTGCATGCCATGCATTGGAGCCTCTGCATAATTTAAAGATTCTATCAGCTCCACCATAATGCGAGAAGAGGCAAAACTTTAAAGCAGATCATAAGTCACTTTTAAAGCCCTGAAGTGGAAGATGTACTGAATTTATACATCATGGAAGTTAATATCAAGCCTAAAGGGCCTGTATCAGCAAGAGCCGATTCCAACACGGGGTGCAATGCTTCTACACCCCCATGACTGTGCAAAAAGGCCACCAAATGGTCAATATACATTGGTTAAGCCATGCAACTTTATTGTGATGACAACGACCAGTGACCTCGAATTAAATCCAAAAGATGCATAGAAAGTGTACAATACTAGGACCAAATATGCAAAACTTCACATAAAAAATAAAAATCATCTAACAGAATGACAAAAAGAAAGCAAGAAAATTGAAAATTTTCCTAACTAGTGAAAAGTTACCTGATTCAGTAAATTATCCCGCAAAAATTTTCCAAGTGGAACATCAAAATTCCTGTAGAACTTGATATGAGAAAAATGGCTCTGCTCACAAACATTCCCCTTGGCATTGCGCCTAGACATCAAAACCAGGATACTCTGGGAGTTCATTACTGTGTTGATGCCATCCTTACCTTGCATCTCATCTTCATCATTGATGCTAGCCTTTTTTGAGTCAAGAGCAGTGTCAGGTCCATTTGACAAAGGATGAACTCTTCCACTATCAACTGCCTTATTTTCATCAGAACTGCCATTAGACTCCATTACACCATTGTTAAGTGCCTCGGGACACCCCAAGATCGGAAGAGCTGTTGGCGGTTGGTTTCCATATTCATTACCATTTAAGCCAAAGTAGGTGGACATAGACTGGTAAGCAGTGGGGAAACTATCTCCTATAACTTTCTTTAAAGAAGCCGAAATGGAAGAGAACCCAGAAAAAATGACTGGAGAGTAGGGCTCATAAGACAGCATCATGTTGCCATCTCCTCCTATATCTACATTGTGGCCCCCCTCTGCGTGGAATCCATTGGAAAGTGGTAAATCAGTAGTAGATGATGAGGTAGCCATTGTCGACTCCTCCAGACAAGGATGCAATAGTTGAACATTTGGAAGTGAGTTTGCAACTCCACCAAAAGGGATGGTAGAGAACATTGCCCTCTGATCCACAAGGAAAGAAGTCTCCAAAATTAAATGGTATGCCATTACAACTGCAATCTGAACAACACATTTAATTCTCTTCAATTCATCACTATGAGCTCCCTTCAACAAAATCTGCAAGAAAAATTACATACATATTTCAAACAACTATTAAGGTTATTTATTGCTCATTAAAAGGAAAAAACCATTTACCATGCAAAATTGCAAATGATTACTTGCTTACGAATGAACCTCAATTTAGAAGCCAACTAATATTTCATATGGAGCTGTGATATGCAAATTCGGCACATTTAAAAGAAGAATAGGCATGCTAACATACAATCAGATGAATTTAAAGATTGATTGAGTATGCTTATTAAACGACCAAAATCAAGCATCAAGACGAGCATCCACTAAAGTGCCAAACCTTTCCCCAATTCATTTTGTACCTCGCAACATGACATTCACTAGAGTGCAATTGCCAGGAGTTGACATGTTCAAGCTTAATCTGGTCTAATGATATACCAGCAATCTTATCTTTCAAGCCAACCAAAGCAACCATGTTTAACCTCATTTCTTGAACTATTGAAAAAGGCCCCCCAAGGCAGTTCCATTGGCTTGTAAAAGCTAACAAAGTGCGTTCAAGGCAAAAGCTTATAACAGAAAATCTGACAATTGGCCTCAGATTGAAACCAAAATGGCCCATAGGCCTATATTATACAAAGAAGCCTCCTCAATACACTAAGAAGTCATTTGCATATCCAAATAACAGGCACAAATGACCTAGTTCTTTTGATATTTAACTTGAAGGAGAGTGAAGAAATCACATAAGCATGGGTAGACTAAATCACTAGTTGATAACCAAAGCTAATTCACAAGCACCACAAGATACAAACTAATTTCAGAAGTATTAACTCACCGTACAACCCAAACGCATTGGACAACCTTCAAGAAACATGAGCGTCTTGCTAGGCTTCTTTCCACCTTCACCTACACCAGCATGTTCTTCCACAAATTTTTCAAAATGAAAGGAATCACACTGCTTCAGCTGTTGATTTGTTATATTGTCAGATGAAAAGATTGTGGAACCAGTACAGCGAGCAACTCGCTCTAGGCGATGGAGCTTCATGTCAAAGACTAGTGTCATTCCTTTTGCAAGAATAGACTCCTGGATGTCACGTGAAACAGTTTTTTCCACCAAGACCACATTTGGATGGCACAGTTCTATCATCTCAATGACAGATTTCAAATTATCCTTCTCCTGTTTGTAAGCTAGTGATCAGTTTGAATAGCGCTAGACACATGTCAAGAAGATGGAGGATCTTTCAATGGCATTACCTGTTCCATTGCATCAAATGATGACAAAACATTGGAAGATTGTCCAAGAATGCCACGGATCAGCAGCAAGCAAGGGTTCTTGTACTTAGTTGGCATGTGCTTGTGCGCAGCATGTTTTTTAAACACCAGGCCTTTTATCAATTCACTGCAAAACCACTTGTTCATTAAGATCAAATAAAAGACTCTACACACAAACTCACAACCACAGAAGTATCATAATACTTCCCAATATCTTATGAGATCAAACTCGGCAACTATACCAAAGTAGAACCACATCCAGCTCTTGCCTAGCAACATATGTAAAAGAAGATTGAAAATATTTTCATATTTAAATATCCCAATGATCCAAGAATCTTACCTTTGGCTGCGAGAACCAGTTGCAATACACTTCACCTTCACCCAACCCTCTGGATCCATAGCTTTTCCTTCAATTGCATCAGGCTTCACAAATGAAGCAGCTTCCCATGATAGACAAGTAACTATGTCCAACCAATTATCTTTATTTTCCCCTGATAGGGTAACACCAACAGATTTAAGAAGTTGCCTAACTAGGGATTTGAATCCCCCATTCTTCACCTCTTCCATATCTCTTCGTTTTTCCTCTTTAAACTTGTGGCTTCCACTACTTTCGTCATCATCAAAGGGACTCAAAGATGAAGGTTTACCCCATTTAGTGCCATCACCACATTCATCATCATCATCATTGCAGACTACACTACTGCCCACGTCATCTTCCATATCTTCCGGTTCAGGAGGTTCCCACACATTGGCATCCATTTCATCAAAAGATGGGTCATTCCCTTCGGTGTATGTGCCAATGCTTTCATCACAACTATGTCTTGCTTCTTGACTGTTTCCCGATACACTAGTTTCCAAATCTTTAACCACATCCATGTGAGTATTGCTGTTCTTATGGTCTTTTTCTAAGACTCTAGTATTTCTATCAACACCATCAACTGGAGCACCTGAACCCTTCTTCTCCAGATGCCTGTTCATCCTGACACTATGATCCTCTGGACTGCTATCTGAGCTACTCTCCTCATGACCACCCCTAAAGTGTTTCATAAGGTCAGAGTAAGCCCACCAATCCAAGGGAAAACAAAATTAACCAGTCAGTTATATCAAAACTTAGAGTTGGTTCTATACCTGCTATACGAGCTCAAATCAACTGAAAGGTCACCTGAAAAGAATAAAGGGGCAACACTAATTGTCATACCACATATGGTTTAAAGGTATTATAAAGTCCACACAAAAGATTTTAGCAGCGGAAAAAATGCCATAAAAGAACAACAAGAAAGAGAAAGAGAATTACTGCAGCTCGAGGCAAAGCTATCAGTGCTTGACAAAGAAACTGCAGGACTGAGCATTGGCGTTGTATGAGGAGGACTCAGTCCATCCTGCTTGGTAGATTCATCCTCTTGTTTCTCGCCACAGAATTTACAAGACCACAAAGGCTCTCTGCTGTTTAATCTAATCGCATCTTCATTTGGTGACCTTTTATTGTCTTCAATTGACATCGTTAACTCCGCACCACAAGCATGACACATCACACACATCTGGCCCTAAAGGGTCTGAGGCGACCAATTTATTCTGAAGATATTCCAACCTAGATATCCAAACTAGGTCAAGAGAAGTCCAAGTTAATAAGATACTATCATACATAATAAAATTAATAGAAACCTTATTTAAACAGCTTTTCACATGTAACTCACGTCCAAAATTGTAAACCACGATAAAAAGGATAAATGATCTTGGGTAATTAAAAGTGAAGAAAATTTATAGGTTCTGCTGGTTGAGGGATAAAGCAAGAATGAATTATACATACATATACATATATATATATATATATATATATATGCATGTATGTCTGCATGAATATAATATACCAAAAAGAAGATGGAGACCCAACTTACATCACAAAATTGAGATATCTATGTTGCCGCAATAAACTTATAAAACTTATGCCAAGAAACAAGATTTAAATTAGACGAGAAATATTTAAAACATTAATATTACTCAGATTCAGCACCATAGAGTTAAAAGCTTGAATATTAATAAACAAATTAATTAATTGACAGCACGCCATCAGATATACACAGATTTTCAAATCCCACAACCCTTACGTTTTCTCGTACATGAATTGAACAAAAGGACAGAAGTTTAGCGTTCTTTCACGTTGAAGAACTGAAGATCGAAATCCCTCAAATTTAAACCAAGAAAAAATGCCCATCCAAATCACATCCAAGATGAAAATGAAGGGGAAAATTAGTTGAGGGTCAGATATAGACAAAAAAAAAAAAAAAAAACTAATAGCACAAAAAATTCAATATCAATAAAGAAAAAGCAGACCTACCAAATAAAAAACTAATAAAAAACTATACAAGAAACCCATGTTTGGATACATAAGGGAAATCCAGAAGTACTAGAACAATTACAACTGATCTGTTAAGTTCACAAACGATCCTTCAAACTATCAACAATGAAATTCCATATCAAAATTCAAATCAAACAAGAACCAAAACAGATTAAACAAGAAACCCATCAAACCCCACAAAATTTAAGACTAAAATAATTTCTATTCCAGCTTAGAACACAAAAAAAAAAGAAAAAAGAGATCGAGAAGAAGATGGAAAGAAGATATGGACTTACTTTTAAAGAAGAAAACATCAGGCACTTTCCTGCAACGGCTACTTCAAATCTCGCTCTCTCTTTCTCAATCTCTCTCCCTCTCTCTAATTTGACTGAGGTTTTGAAGGTCTTAAGTGTGGGGTTGAGTGCACACGGAAATCGAGGAGGAAGAGAAAATATTGGGGGAAAAATATACAGAGAGATTGGAAAGATGGAAGACAGGAGAGGAAAAGAGTTTTCAAGTGGGTCCCACTGAAATTAAAGAAAAAAAAATGGAATTTTTGTTTTTTTTTTTTTATTTCATTAAATTTAATCACGGGATTAGAATAATTTGTCAAGGAGACATTGGAAAGGAAATTGAAAATATTCAGGGGCCGGTTAAAAATCTTGCTTCTTCAACTGGATTTGTGTGGATACAGTGAATTTTCTACTGTATGGCCCATACGTGTAATAAATTCTGGAGAATTGTATGAGGTTGAGAGTGAATTTTTGCAGTTATACCCTTCCTTTTCTGTTATTTACTATTTGCACCTCTCCTGTGTTGCCTCTTTTGGCCCAATCATATCATTGGTATGTGATTAATTCTTTTTTTGCCTCGACACTGATCTATTCTATTTATTAAGCCAAAAAATGAGTTAAGTATGATATTAAATTACCCAACTCACTATGTTAATAAAATTTTCGTCAAAAATTAAAATTTTATATCTAATAATTATATCTGTCAAATAAAAAATTAATCAATTATATTGATATCAAATAATAAATAAAAAATTACAAATTTGTATATGATGATTTCATATAGTTACTATCCGAAAAGTATCATAAATGTATATCTAAAAATAAATCGGCGTATGATTGCTAATTTTTCTCAATTATCTCTATCACGTATATAATGGAAACTAATAATTATATCATGGACAAAGATGATTTCGAAGAGTTGTTCAGATAAATAATTTTTATATAAACTAAATAATCAAATTTTAAATTGTGGTTTACTTTAATACTAATAAGAAAATTTTAAATTTAATTAATTTTGAAGTAAAAAAAATCAAATTAAATAAGAAATATTTATGATATATTAAGGTAATATTTACGATATACACGGTTATCTAATATTTGGTGCATTCAATTTTTAATTTGCTTGGTCTATCTGGCATTGTTTTATTTAACTTTTTGAAGTTTGTCTTATTAGATTTTTGTCTATATATTTTTAATAAATTATTTGTTTCAGAATTAATAGATAGCATTTTTATTAAAAAATTGTTACTATAGTTGTGATTTGTATGTATCACAAATATAATATTTAAATTCAAATTATGAATGCCAAGAGACCACACTTTAAAATATATTTAGAATCTAAAGTTTTAAAAGAAGGTTGAAGACGTAGATTTACTCGGTTATTATTTTAACATTATTTATGAATAAGCACTTAAATATATATCTTTTTCCCTTCCCACAAAAACAAAAGGAATCAATAAAAAATAAAATTTGTTTTTCCACTTGTGAATTTAAGAATAAAAGACGTTTCCAAATGAAGTTAATTAACACATTTTTTTTATTAACACCATTAGTATCTAAAGTTATATTTTGATTAATCTGGTTAGAAACTTGAAGTGGCATATTTTAAAACTACTCTTTCAGTGTAATCTTTTTTATTTTCAAAATTTAAACCCGAGATATTAATTAAAAGATTTAATATCACATCCTACTTAAACCGACTATCCATCGGTGAAGTTAACTAACACCTTCAAAAATAGATGTATTAGCAATAACTTTAATATGTTAATTCAACATGAAAGATAAACTAATCATTGTGTGATTATTTAGGTTTCCCCTCTCATTTTTCATTCAAGTGAATTACGAGAGTATTTGATGTCTTAATTGGCATTGGGAATTTTGATTATGAAAGTTATCAGAAAGGTTGTGCAGAACTGTGATGAGCACCATTCGGTTATAATCAATTAATCAAACTAAAATAGTACATTTAGTTTAATTTTTTAAAAATCTAGATCGATTAATAGCCAAAAATTAATATTTTTAGTATTATATATATATATATATATATATTATAATTTACTTGAGTTAGAAATGTTTGAACTTTTATTATTCTTTGGATTTTGATAATTTGTTGTATATCAAAATGTAGGAACATTATATTTTAGGCTTGTTTCAATATATTGTTGACATTGGATACCAAATTAAATATAAGAGAATTTGATATATAATAAGATTTGGTATTGCCGGTCTTATTCAGGGGATGAAAGCCAAAGAAAGGAGGGGTTTTATGATCGGAGAATGGGGAGGGAGGGGTACACCGGATCGGTGGGGGTGGGATAGACAAGTAATTATATTCTGAGTCATAAAGCGAAATAATGAAAAAAAATAAGGACAAGGCTGCAAAAACCAAAGACCGAAGGACAAATAGATTTTTCCCCACATACGCGGCCTCCGTGGCTTAATTCCGTACCGTAAGATGGCGGTGCTAATTGTTAACTAATAATAAGCCTCCACGTGTCTCGCCATGATATGTCCTCCCTCCGTCTTTCTCGTGATTGGTGGCAAGAGCTCAACCTTCCATCATTTTCTCTCATACACCGAAGGGTACTTTAGTAATTCCATATTCGGCAATTACCTCATATGCCCCTGGCGATTACGAAGGAAACAAGATGTGGGGTGGCTTGAATCGATTGGAGAGAGGTTTAAGGAGAAGCAATGATTGCCTCAATCATCAAAACTTTGTTAAGATCAAAAAGAAGACGCAATACATTATGGGACAGGGTTTTGTTTTTAAGTTTTAATTCTAAGTTTAAGTTGTTTACGGTAGTCGAGGTGTCAAAAATCTAGTATGAAATGACGAATTATTGATTCTAATAAATTTCAAATTGATATGGGATGCTGCCACTTATCAATTTTGGACCTACCATTTTTTGAATGTTTCTCCATTGATTAGGGCTTTGCTTGACAAACTTTACAAACATTGACTGATCGTTTAATATTGTTTTTCAGTTAAAAGGGTGATGGAGATTTTATATTTCATGATCCCTTTTTGTACCAAAAGCTCATTTGAAGGGGTAGGGGTAGAAACAAAGAGGGTCACATGGACACCGGATCTTATTAGCCGTTGGAGAGTTTAAGTTTCATGTTTAGCTGGAATGGGGGCATGCATGAACGTTTTTGTGATCGAATAGTTTAAAAAAGGTGGTTTAGTATATAGTTGGAAAGATAGATATATTTCGTTAATAATAGATCTTGAATTGGAAATGATATTAATTTAAAATTAAATATTTTCTTTATCTATTACATTCAATTTTATATCAGTGATATTTAAAAGTAAAGTAAATAAAGAAACAAATATATCTTTGTCTGTCTCTCAAAGACAGTTCAAGCGATGGAATCTTTTCATTTTTCACCATATTTTTCTCGATTCGATTCTGTTTAAATGCATTTTCTTATAAAAAAAAAAAATTACCTTTGTCCCAAATTGAGAAGTTGTAAACTTATGTTCCGAATCTATCACTCATTTTATTTGGAGAGATAAGAGAGAGATTTAAAAAGAAAATGAACATTTATTGAATTTGCCCCTTTTGGTGCCTTATCTGTGCCCTGTATCTTATTTTATTAATATTATTACCGATATCTAAATGTAACTTAAAATTTTTTACAATTAAAAAGATACCGTGATTTAAAATGGGAACAGATTTTATTAAGTCTTATTATAGGTAAAATTTCAATAAATTAGGAAACTAATTTTCTTTTAAAAAAAAAAAAGAAAGAAAAAAACCACAGATTCACTGGTTTTCTTTCTAAAAATAATAAATAAAGTATTTATTCATCTATCTATTTCGCGCATCCCAAAAAGAGTCATTTTTTCAGTGGTTGTATAGAAAAAATTTACCTCCATTATTTAATGATAGCCCCACTAAATCAAAAATTTTGTAAAAGAATGGAAGACCTTGATGGATGACAGACACTTTCCCATCCTTCAACTAAGTGTAGAGAGATAGAAAGTGTGTTGAGAAGTACCCATTTCTCTTAAATATATTTACTTATTTATTTATTTTTAATATTGACTATTAAAAGGTTCCATTTATCTCAAGTGAATAATTTATTTATTTTTTGTTATAAAAAAGAAATCAAATCTCAAATCATGAGATTAAGAGAAAAAACTATTAACACTAAATTATCCTCTCTCCGAGTGAGAGCGAGTGAATAATTTCTATGGTATACATGTACAGTTCCAAAACTTTGAATAATACGAGAAGTTTCTCATCCCTTATAAACTCGTATGGGCTCAAAAGTTTTGAATACAGCCTTTCCTGCTTTGATGATGCTATCATAAAGGATCTGTTAGGAGGATGGTGAAAGTATTTGTGTCCATTTTAATGTTGAGGACCAACCACATGAAAGACCTTAAGGGAAGTATATTTTTAGCATTAATTGTATTCGATTGCATTCCCTCTTCCCCCAGGCCGCCCCCCCCGGGGGGGGGGGGAGGCATTGTCCTATTAAGGATGGTTTTCAGCATTGGGTGAGAGACCTAGACGTTCCCCCCCCCTCCCCCCCTCATTAACAGAATTGGGTGAGAGACCTAGTGGAGGACGACGCCATTGTTGAGATTCTTAAATGAGAAAAAGTTGACGATAAATTTGGTTGGAGTATAAAATAAAAAGAAAAAAGAAAGAAACATAAATATAGGATAAAATAACAAATTATTCTGGTTTGATTCGGAATGAAAAGAAAATGAAAGTTAAAGAGGGGTGAAATAGCACCTCCTCCACGTCATAAAAAATTTTTCTATTTATGGATGGATTGGGGTTACAATGAAAATTTATTGACAAAATTATTCTCTTCTTATTTCAATTTTACATGATTTAAAGAGAATAATATTCATTTCATTTCCTCTCCCCCTCCACTTTTCATTCCTATCAAATAAAGAAAAGTAATACTTATCTACTTACCTTCCACCCTTACCAAATAAAATAGAAAAAAATATATTTACATCCATCAACTGAAATAAATCTCATCTTTCCCTTCTTCCTTCCCCTCCCTCTCCCCTTCCGCAAACCAAATTTTTGCCGAGGGCAAAGCCTAATAAATGTATTTAAGAAAAGATTTGGCCATGTTACTGTTACTATGCATTAGGATTTCGGATTAGTAAATGGCTTGGCTCAAGGCGGATGGAAACCAACTAACTTCATTGAAACACTTGAAACAACAAAGTAAAGTTTAAGAAAGATGTTTCTATCGTGAAAAATAATAATGGAAAACAACTAATGATAATTGTCCGAGTTTAATTATTGTGCAAATATTGAACATTAGGATAATGTTAGGTTAGCAGGTTTCTATTCAATAGCAAATTGTCATTTAAATTATGAAATTTCACAATCCTCTTTTTTAATTATAATATAAATATTAATTATATGTTTTTGACACAACACAAGCGAACCATCGATGAGGAAAATGGAGGCAATGATGATCAGATTTACTATTCTGTGTATGCCTGATCGTGGTCGTAATTGTCTCCTTCTGATATAGAATGTCGTGTTTGAGTTATAAGTATTGCGTTGGGAATGACTCCGACTAAAATACCAACAAAATACAAATGAGATAAGATATATCTTTTCTAACTTGATAACTTCAAAATTATTTCTTTAATCAAGTATTAAACCCTTACATCAAACAACCATCTCAATGGTCACAGCACAAACCGATCAACATCATATAATTTAATTATCCAAAATTGATTAATGTGATAAGCATTGACATAACTCATTTAAAGTGGTCCTTGGGGCATCACCGTTTGCGTTGCCTTAGGGTGGCCCGGTTTGCAATTAATTTTTTTGAAAACAGCTGCACGAAAAAAGTGTAGGAGTGAGCTATTTTGCATGAGACTTCGTTAGGAATAGGAAAATGATGTCCAAGACAACTGCCGGAAAAAATCAACATCAGGCTAAGCCCTCGTGGGCTGTGAGCACATTCAGTTGTTATATGTCACAATATGGACGCTGATACGCCATTGATAGGGCATAAATTAATGTAATATTTACAATTGATTTTGTTTTATTTTTAAATAAATATTGCAATAATTAGTATATTTTATTATATTTTATGTGCTAGGAATAATGGAGTAGTCATGAAGAAAAAAGGAAGGAAAAGAAGATAAATTTGGAAGCATTGAAGATTTGTAAATATTCCTAAATATTTGGGAATAAGAATTTTGAGAAATTCTAAACTCTTGTAATTTGTAATTTAGTAGTTACCTAAAATTTAGGAGAGTTTTCTCTCTAAAAATTAGGTTAACTACTCCTATATATAGAGAGTTATGAAAGCTAAAAGAGCAAGAAGGGGGCAGCCGCCCCTTCACCCTCTTTCCACCATTTTTGTCACGTCCTATAGTTTCTAAAGGTCACATTCTTCATTGTCCAGCAACTTTTCAACATTAATGAAATAGTTTTGTGAGTTTTATTTTTTCTCCTCTTATGTTTTCTCTTTAATTTTATTTTCTAGTTGAAGGTTAGTTGAAATTTTGATTCATGATATTGTGAGATCTAAATGTGTTTATTCATTCATCAATCATAAATATTTATTTAATTTCTGTACTTCATGGATCATGATTTTCTAGGGTTTATTGAATAGATGGCCAATGTTTAATAGACCTAGATTAATCTACAACTAATTAAAACGGCAAATCCGTAATTGTTTGTTAGTTTTAATGAAGTGGTAATTGGCATTCATGTCATGGGAATGACATTCGTGTCATGGGATTAAATAATCTAATTTAAATGAACCCGATGTGTGTTTGTTAATTAGAATTGGGTCTCTCTAAATTTTAATGCTGTTGAGACTTTCAATCCTAAGAGCTTCTCTAGGGTTGACTCTCGATTAGGGAAATAATTAACGAGCGTCTCTTAATTATCGACGAAGTAAGGAGAGATTGGTCGTTGGGCGATTTTCGGCGACTATAACCAATTTATTTATGCATTGTTGAATTATTCTTGAATCAATGATCAATCGATTGAATCAAAGTGGAAACAAACCCTTCAACTAGGTCAATTTATCTTGATTTTTATTCATTTAAATTTTGCCCGATTTTATTTTGTCGTTTTGCTGTTTCGATTTTAATTCTTCGTTTATTTAAATTTAGAAGTTAATTTAGTCAATTCAAAACCCCCCAATTTTATTTTAATTTTCCTTAAAAGAAATAAATCCACCGTTCCCTGTGGATTCGACCCTGCTTACCCTAGACTCGTCTTACGTAAAGTAGGTAATTTATTTTTTGGTTGTTTGACACACACCAAATTTTGGCGCCGCTGCCGGGGAACGGTATTAAGTGATTTATTTCTTTTAAGTTTTGTTTTCTTTTTATTTTTGAAAACTAACATTTGTAGTGAACTTATTGAGATTTGACGGTGACCTAGAAGAGAAAGATTTGACGAAAATATGGCTGATCAAAAGACTTTGAGGGAGTTGTTATTTCCTGATGCACATACTTTTTACAGTGATTTTCCTAATATTGAGACTCCTCAACAATTTGGAATATGGCAAGATGTTCCAAAGAGAGACAATGAGGTAAGTGATTTTTCCCTTCGTCAAGAATTGAGAGAACTAATTTCTCTTATGCGTAATTTTATTGTAGGAGAAACACTGCCGATACAAACTTGTAGAATTTGTTCAGAGATTGATCATCCAACCGATAAGTGTCCTATTCTTTATGGTGACCCATATTCAAACATCTATAATCAAGGATGGTATAATGAACCATATTTCAATTATGGAAATTGGCAACAAGGATTTCAACGACAACCACAAGTTCAATCTCAATTTCAGTCTCAACAAATTTTTTCGAACCAAGGTACGTCTCTAGAAGAGATTGTTAAGAGTTTGGCTAACAGTACTTTGAGATTTCAACAGGAAACAAGAGTCAACATCCAAAATTTGGAAAATCAAGTGTCAGAATTGATGGCAACCATGAGTCGATCGGAAAATTCATCAAAAGAATTAGAAGACAATTCATCAAAAGCCGAAGAAGATATGGAAATTGAGCAAATAGAGAAATCATCAACAATGAATGAATCCACCGATGAGGTAAATAACGAGTCCAATACTTTCAAAACAAAAATTTTGATTTTACCACCTTTTCCTGGTAGGTTGGCACAACCGAAAGAGGATGAAGAAAAAGAGATTTTGGAAACTTCTCCAAAAGAAGGAACCGGCATTCCTCTCCTAGAAGTAATAAAGCAAGTGCCAAGACCATTCATGAAAAGAGTTAAGACAAAAATTGATATGGATTTGGGTACTCTAACTCTTGAGTTTGATGGTAAAGTTGATACTTTTAATATTGTTGATGTTATGAAGTATCCAAATGATTTTAAGTCTATTTTTCATGATAGCATGGTGGAATTTATTGTTCATGATAATTTTGTGCAAGATGAATTGGATTTTGTTTTTAAGGAAAAAGTGACAAACAAGGTTGCACAATTGGACAAATTTCTTGAAAACAAACTCTCTCATTGGAAACAATCATTGGTAGACCATAAAATCCTCCACTTCAATTCAAAGTTGAAGTTCACACCAGGTATGTTGAAATCTAAATGGATCGGACCCGTCTTTGAACGAGGTTGAAACGAGGAGGTAATGTCGAGCTAAAGACATTAAACAAAGGCGCTTGTTGGGAGGCAACCCAATATTTTCTTTTATGTTTTTTATTTCATATTTATTTGGTTTGATTTAGATTTGCTTTTAATTTTTAGGTGAATAAATGTTGAAAAATTCGGTGACCAGAAGTGCTATGTCATTAAGGCGTGCCCACGCCTTAACAAGCCTTCAATGCTGTCCAGGTTTACAAATGCTCTCAAATGATCAGAATTGCACATGAGTTAGGGCGTGCCCACGCCCTAAGAAGGGGTCCATTGCTACCACCAAAACTTTTTCTTCAAAACTTGTTGGATTTAACCCTCCATTCACCACTCCACCCTAGGGAAGTTTTGTTCTCACTTTATCTTTTTATTTTTGCTTTGAATGTTATTTATTTTTATTTTTATTTTTTTTCTCTCTCATTTGGCATACATTGGGGA
This sequence comes from Dillenia turbinata, assembly GCA_037126225.1. NCBI lineage: Eukaryota > Viridiplantae > Streptophyta > Magnoliopsida > Dilleniales > Dilleniaceae > Dillenia > Dillenia turbinata. The sequence continues at coordinate 6,559,717 of JBAMMX010000005.1, forward strand.
CAATGTATGATTTAGGTGCGGGGGGATATTTCATATTTTTGGTTGTTTGTTTTCCTACAATAGGTTTAGTTTTGTTTCATTTTATAAAAAAAAAAAAAAATAAATAAAAAAAAAAAAATTGAATTTTCTAAATTGATATGTGTTATTTGGTTGGCTAGAAATTTATGAAAAATAGCTTGTATCAATGGTTTTTATACTTGTAATGACATGCATATCTTTACTAGTTTTCTTTAAATGAGAAATATGCAAGATTTGATACAAACCACATCTAAAAGTGAGGTTTTGAGCCTATAACGAGCAAATTCATTCTTTGTGCTCGGAATTTCTTTTCTTCATGAGTGATTATCGCACTTGGGTTGATCATTCTAGAACTTGCAATGTTATGCATTTCGAGATCACATCTAGGGTTTCATGCATTGAAATGATAAAGGCACTTAGGTTTTACCTCATTTTGGCTTTCGTAAAAATCCCTTCCCTGAATTTTGTTCCCTTTAGTGAACCAAGTTGAGCCTGAAACCCTTTCTTTCTTCAAAACCCTCAATACAACACCACAATCTTATTTTGGCTTGCATTTCAACCCTTATACCAAGAATTGATGTAATTAATTGCATAATTTTAGCTATGTTTTTTGTCTCATTGGGAAAGTGTTGACTTGAATGTTGAGTTTGATCCTTTCATTGATGTGAAATGAAAACGGAATTCATGATTATGAAAGGAAAAAAGAATTTGAGTTTTGTTCACTATTTGTATTGAGATACTCAATGAAAATAGAAAATAAAAAAAAAGGAATAAGAAAAGAAAAGCAGCAGCAAAAAAAAAAAAAAAAAAAAAAAAAAAAAAACGTTGCATCTCTTAAAATTTCATTTCAGTCATGGATCATTGATCGAAAAAGTTTGATATTTTTATGTATTCGTGACTATTGGCTATTATGAGCACATGTGGATATCGAGATCATTTATTTTTGGTGTGCTATTTGTGAGACGAAAGTGTTCATTATACAAGAAATTGTGTAGTTAATTGCATATTATCCTCGGTACATTTTAAACCCTTGTTATACCTCTTTTATCCTACCCTTAACCCTAACCACGTTACAACCAAATGGAAGACCTTTAGATTGATGCATGAAATTCAAATTTATAAGTGGTGGAGATTTGATATATTTGTAAGCATATGGTAATGTCAATTCCAATGTGTTGATTTGAGTGTTATTGATATATTCTCTACCCTCATTTTGAGTGAATTTGAGTGAACCTTTGGAGAGAATGTTGAATCTTGCCGTTTTGATTTCATTGGGAGCTGTTGGGATTTGTAATAGTTGTTCTTGTACGAAATACTGTGAAGTACTTGTTATTTTGATTATTTTTCCGGTTCAATTCTTATAGCACATGTTGGCTTAGTAGTTCAAAAGAAAAATAGGTTGGTTAGAGTAGTTTTAATTTTATTTGAGTTAGAAATGCTTGAGGACAAGCATTATCTAGGTGTGGGGGAATTTGATAGGGCATAAATTAATGTAATATTTACAATTGATTTTGTTTTATTTTTAAATAAATATTGCACTAATTAGTATATTTTATTATATTTTATGTGCTAGGAATAATGGAGTAGTCATGAAGAAAAAAGGAAGGAAAAGAAGACAAATTTGGAAGCATTGAAGATTTGCAAATATTCCTAAATATTTGGGAATAAGAATTTTGAGAAATTCTAAACTCTTGTAATTTGTAATTTAGTAGTTACCTAAAATTTAGGAGAGTTTTCTCTCTAAAAATTAGGTTAACTACTCCTATATATAGAGAGTTATGAAAGCTAAAGGAGAGCCCAAGAAGGGGGCAGCCGCCCCTTCACCCTCTTTCCACCATTTTTGTCACGTCCTATAGTTTCTAAAGGTCACATTCTTCATTGTCCAGCAACTTTTCAACATTAATGAAATAGTTTTGTGAGTTTTATTTTTTCTCCTCTTATGTTTTCTCTTTAATTTTATTTTCTAGTTGAAGGTTAGTTGAAATTTTGATTCATGATATTGTGAGATCTAAATGTGTTTATTCATTCATCAATCATAAATATTTATTTAATTTCTGTACTTCATGGATCATGATTTTCTAGGGTTTATTGAATAGATGGCCAATGTTTAATAGACCTAGATTAATCTACAACTAATTAAAACGGCAAATCCGTAATTGTTTGTTAGTTTTAATGAAGTGGTAATTGGCATTCATGTCATGGGAATGACATTCGTGTCATGGGATTAAATAATCTAATTTAAATGAACCCGATGTGTGTTTGTTAATTAGAATTGGGTCTCTCTAAATTTTAATGCTGTTGAGACTTTCAATCCTAAGAGCTTTTCTAGGGTTGACTCTTGATTAGGGAAATAATTAACGAGCGTCTCTTAATTATCGACGAAGTAAGGAGAGATTGGTCGTTGGGCGATTGTCGGCGACTATAACCAATTTATTTATGCATTGTTGAATTATTCTTGAATCAATGATCAATCGATTGAATCAAAGTGGAAACAAACCCTTCAACTAGGTCAATTTATCTTGATTTTTATTCATTTAAATTTTGCCCGATTTTATTTTGTCGTTTTGCTGTTTCGATTTTAATTCTTCGTTTATTTAGATTTAGAAGTTAATTTAGTCAATTCAAAACCCTCAATTTTATTTTAATTTTCCTTAAAAGAAATAAATCCACCGTTCCCTGTGGATTCGACCCTGCTTACCCTAGACTCGTCTTTCGTAAAGTAGGTAATTTATTTTTGGTTGTTTGACACACACCAGCCATCATCCCTTGAAGGTGGGCGCCCGATTTTGCAGGGCATTTCCATTTTTTCTTCCTCACTTCAAGCATTTGCCTTTTTGGGTGGTGGGGTTTGGTATCGAACAACTCACCATATATAGGAGAATAGGAACAAGCATCGGCGAAAATTTTCTTATCACCATTTTCATAACAGGACGCGTCCTTTTTTTTTTCCATTCTTTCTTTCTTTCATTTCCTGATTTAAATGACTGTATATTTCTGGGGTCAAATAGAACCAGGAGAAGTATAGATCCTTTAGCTCATGCTAAGCTGTCTTAGATATGCCCTAGAACAGGGAGAAGGATAGGGTCCAACAGCTCATGCTAAGCTGTCTTAGGTATGCCTGCAACTGCAACAATTTCTTGAAATCCTTGTTTTAGTATTTTGATGCTCACTTTGGAGTTGCATTCTCACCAGATTTTTGAGGTATAACCACTAGAAATTTCACTTGATACATACTGGTTAGTGTAAGTGTCTCAAAATGCGTTCCTGCTCAACTTAGCTTTGAATTTCAAACAAATTGAGTAGTTTGATTCGAATCATAATTCAACAGATCGAGATAAAAATTATTTATAAAAACATTTATTAAACAAGTTAAGTTAAGATATAGGATTATCTTTTATTTATTAAAAAACTCGACTAAGGATAGTTCATTTAAATAATTAAATTTGTTTAAAAATGAAAATTAATATAGTTTGACTTATTTAAGAAATGAACCGGACTTGAACATTCTTCAGCTTGGTTCGTTTCCAGTTCTAAGCAAAATTAGCCATGTCATGTAATGCTAAAAGATAATGAAAAGAACAAAAAGTTTTGGGGTTAATTTGACAAATAATAGAAATATGAAGGACAGTAACAAAAAGGCGTACCCGAAGCGCGTGGGACCGAAGAAGACGAGAGTCCTCGGACGGCATTGCCAATTCGGTAAGGATAATGAATTTGTAATTTATAATTTTTGGTATTTAATAGATTTATGAACATTTGAAAAAGAATAATGAATACGGGTTTTTATCATAGAAATATTATCCAAATTATTAATTTTTTTTTTATCGATCGATATCTGAGTTTCGTTTGATCCATTTTAAGGATTAATTTTTCTAAATCTTTTTTCTTAATTTTTAAAATTTAAATTTAAGATATCTGATCAAATAAATAGAGTATCTGATCACTCAATTTAAAAATATTTGGTATATTGCCCATCTGATACCGGTAAGGTGACACAGCATTCAATCCGGTGGTCCGTGGATTTGTTCCCAGACGCTTTGTAGATATGAGATAATTAATCTGTTTGCCCCTTTTATTTATTTATTTTGTTTTTTTGGCACCATTTTGAGTTATTTTGTTTGTATACTTTTCTTAAACAACCCCTCTCACAATTAAAAAATAAAAAATAAAAGACTAGGCAATTTTCTATTCAAAATAATACATATACACACTTGATAAAATGGACAATTTTAATATAATTTATTTCATCTAGCAATTGTATAAAATTTCTACTTCGACTTGATAGAGCTTACACCGAAACCCAAGATAAAATAAGCAATGAGAAAAGCATTTCCTTTCTGCGCAATAGAAAATTGGCTGTATCTTGCTAACAAATGTCACACTTTTTATTTATTTATTTACTTTTTAAATCGTATTCTCAAATATAAGCCTACCAAATAATTTTTCAGTAAAAGGGATAATCGAAATTAAAATATATAAATATACATATATATATATATACACACACACATCAAATGTCACCATGCAAAAATACATGCATTCATTGACGTTTGTATAAGTTTGACATTTTAAGAAAATATTTTCTTAGTCTAAATATGTTAGAAAATATCTCTGGTCGACTTTTTCATACGGCTAAGAAGTAAGAACCAGCCTAATGTTGGGTGAAGAGCGGAAATTGGATAGTCCAGAATAATAATATCAATTAAACATATGCAAAGATTTTAGCCACAAAATCATATTGTTAGATTTTGGGTCCATGCATATGATCTGTCATGCAGAATTTTTATTATGGGTGCACACGACATACTCAAATAATAACAATTGAAATTCTCAGTATTATAAAGAAAAAAATGAAAAAAAAAAAAAAAAGAGAATATTCATAAGCTGATAAAGATAAAAACTTTAATAGATAACTTTTTTTTTTTTTAATTAGTGGCCACCATGTTCCACTATAATAATGTGAAGGCAGTGCACTTTTTTTAAAGGGTATGCTTAGAAAAATCAACCAATGTTATAGCTGAATTGGTTAAAATCATTTTATCGTTGAAATTCAGCTTTTTTAGTGCAGGCGTGACGCTACAGAGCTATTTTTGACCATACCAAAATCACCAAAGTGGAAAATAAACAAAAGAAATATATATATATATGTGTGTGTGTGTAGTTGTTACCCATACGTCAACTAACTTATCCCAAAAAAGGGGTTCATATTCTTATTCTTATTATCATTTTTCCTGTTGTCACTTTCATGCATTTGTGGGAAGAGTAATTAATCAATTGGTTGGGGGTTGGTGACGGGCCTTATTTAATTGTTTGAAGAAAAGGGGTTTGGTAAGATCAACCTAGAATAGAACCCATTTTATAATTTAGGGTTTGGTTGTTGATGATTACACTTTCCTCCTGTTAGGTTTCAATTTCAGTTCAAGTAAGCTTATAGGGAAGGCAAGGCAAGCATACAAGCAGGTGCTGACTTATCTTCCAAAATGAGGAGGGGAATGATGGGATCTTATCATGGATTTAAATCAGAATACGCAGGTTTCATTTGTCAAAATTAATGGTCCAATATTCAAATTTTATCACATCCAAACCTATTTATGAATTTGACCTAAGTATGGTTTTTGATTGGACATCGTCCAACATTTTTGTAACGCCCCGTGACTATACCACGGACAGTGTTTGCGCTCCACCATCTAGAAAGAATTTGAAAAATATACTAGATTAGAATTTTCCAACCAAATAAAATTACATTAATATTTTCACAGTTTTAGCCTTTCAAAATTATAAAAGAAAATAAATTATTTTTTTATTTATTTATAATGGTGGAATAGAAACTTTAATCACGAAAAATAAAATAATAATTATTTTGAATTTTGAAGATTATTTCAATTTTGTCTCTAACTTAGATGACAAAGTAGCATATGAACCCAGGCAACAGAGGCAATCCCTAATTTTGTGTTTATACGTTTTATAAGCTGTATGAGAGTGAATCTTGATATAACGATAGAGTTATTCATTTTGTGATCTCGAAATCACGAAAAGTGAAAATAATTTCTTTGCAAAATATAAAAAGAAGATTGCGTATATATATGTCCACCAATCGAGAATATTGTGTATTGGGTGAGTTCTAAAAAATAATAATAATAATAACATTTTCTAAGCTGCAAGCATACGTACATATACACATACTGACGTATGTATATAAATGCACATTATCATTTAGTGGGAATCAAATAATGGTAGATTGACTAAGTCTGCAAATTCAAGAGTGTTGTTTGGGTAAAAGGTTTGTAGCGTTGTTTGACTCTTAGTCTTAGAAATGTTGCGTTTGAGGATGTTTTTCTCTGGCTTAAAAGTCATGTTTCAGGGTTTTGACAATTGCATATCTTTCTAAGACTTGTATGTTCTTATGACAAACGCCTAATTTCAAAAATAATATTTTTTCATTTTAGGATTCCCAATTGCTACAAACAGCGTGAACAGCTGAAATTAGCCTCCTCAATTCTTGTAAATACTTAAATTTTTACATTTTTAAATAAAAATAGAAAAAAAGAATGGATGTGGGTGGATAACTTTACGAATTTATGTTTTTTCTTTTTTAATTACACAAGAATTCAAACTTAAGATCTCTAGGTTAGGACAGAGGGTTGTGACTATCGAGTTATCCCTTCGGGACGGGAATTTATGTTCTTACCCCCCAAAATCTAGATTCATTTGTTTGGCAGGCCATATGAAATTGAACAACTTTGGATTTTTTGCTCCTGATATATATATTTTTATCATTTTATGTCAATAAGTGAGCCCACCAATATTTCAAATTTCAATTCTAATCTCATTTTGGTGTTGGGTTATTTAAATTTTGAAAGTAAATATTTTTGAATTTCAAAATACAAAAGGAAAAAAAAAAAGTAAAAGAGAGAGGGGAGAAAATCTTTTATACCCCACATTAAGCATTTATGAGAAACTTTCGAGACTTAAAAAAGGCTGTGAACTGTTGCTGGGTTGGCCATATTTTGCCTTTTTTTTTTTTTTGGGCAAAGGATATCATTCAGGGGAATGGAATTGGCTCCTAGTAAAGAGGTTTTGTTGAGTTTTTTATTTATATACGAAAGTGTCATTCGTTGGTCATCTATTACCATTGAGGGTGATAAGCATTGTGTGCTTCTGAAGAGGTCCTGGACAAGGGTTGTTGTTTTCTAGATTATTATTATTATTATTATTATTTTCCAATCCAAAGTTGCCTTTTAAGAACTGTTAAGGCTGTTGGGCCTGTAGTTCCATTCAATGAGGGTCATTTAGTTCAATAATAGTTATTTTACAGTGGGCCTCCATTTTTGGTAACTGAGATGGCCTCATCCAAGGATGCTTGATGTCTTATGTCTAGAAGATTAGAAGTCATTGGGGGTCAAACATAAAGCCTCCGCGAGAGAGAGAGAGAGAGAGAGACTCCATTTCTCCTAATTAAGAGAAAACTAGCTGGAGTTTACTGTGTTACCCGCGTGTGCCATAATTTAAAAAATATAGTATTTAAAAGAAATATAATGATTGTAAAGGTATTAATTTTCAATTTTAATTTATCATTTTTTAATTTATTTATTAAATTGGTTAAATAAAAAATAAATGAATTGATGGAGAGGGAATGTGAGTAAAAAATTATATTTGAATATTAAAAGGTAATAATATTAAATATTGTAGAATGTTATAAAAGTTATTTATGCATAATTCTTTTAATTTTTAATTACATTATCTTTTGTAATAAATGAGGGGACACTTCGACTCTTTTTTAACTATTAAGATGAATGAGGGACACTTCGACTCTTTTTGAACTATTAAGATAAAGACAGTTTATGCCGATCCGAAGGAAATAAAGTAATCATTTGTTTTTTACATTGTCTTGTACTTAACCTAGGAAAGCAAAATTCATGCCATGCGCTAATCTCAAATTCATCACTTATTAGTTTTTCCAAAATGAAATTATCCCAACAGAAACACTAATATAATACTAATTTTGAAACACAGGTAATGCACAAAAAATTTGTAAAGTAAATTAACTTAGCCAAGATAAGTACAAATTAGTCATTTGGGATGCAATTTGTCATTAGAAAAAAAAAATGAAAAATAAAAAAGAGTTTCAGTATCCATGATATCTTGTAAGATTATCACAACTTTTGTCAAACTATCGGAAAGACTAAAGAGGAATGAGGCAAAGTGGACAAAAGAATTGATTTAACTAATGTGATCCATGAAGTTAAAACTAAAAAATAAGCTCATCTTATTAACAAAATAGTAATAAATTTAGCGATTTAGCAATGTACATTTGTACAGGAGAAAAAAAAAATCAAAAGAAAAAAAAGAGAAAAAAAGCAAAAGAACAAAAATAAAAAACAAAAGAATAAAAAAAAAGGAAAAAAAAGCTTAACATAATAGACACAAAAAACAAAATAATAAAAAAACAAAATAAAATAAAAAGAAAGAACAAAACAAAATAATAAATAATAAATAAACAAAATAAAAAAAGAAAAAAAAAGTGAGGGGCGGTTGCACCGGGTGGAACCGCCCCTCCTATGTTATTTTTTTATTATTGGTTTTTTCTTTGTGTTTTTTTAAATTCCTTTGTTTTTTTATTCTTTTGTTTATTCTTTTATTTTTTTATTTTTAAAAAAAAAAAAAAAAAAAAAAAAAAAAAAAAAAAAAAAAAAAAAAAAAAAAAAAAAAAAAAAAAAAAAAAAAAAAAAAAAAAAAAAAAAAAAAAAAAAAAAAAAAAAAAAAAAAAAAAAAAAAAAAAAAAAAAAAAAAAAAAAAAAAAAAAAAAAAAAAAAAAAAAAAAAAAAAAAAAAAAAAAAAAAAAAAAAAAAAAAAAAAAAAAAAAAAAAAAAAAAAAAAAAAAAAAAAGTTCTTTTTATTTTATTACTATCATTATAATTACTAATTACTAATTAGATTAAATTCATCACAATTTAGGGAAAATGAAAGAGGCCAGAGAGTAAAAATTTTAAGCGGGAGAATAAAAATTTTGAGTGGATTTTGAAAATGAAAATGAGAATATATGAATTAAATTTAGGATCGTAATTAAATTTAATTCTGATTAAAAAAAACTAAAAATATGCGGTCTACTCACAATGTGCGAGAGAAACAAAAGAAAAAATCAAAAATCAAAAGAAAAAAAAGAACAAAAAAGAACAAAAATTAAAAATTAAAAACAAAAGAATGAGAAAAAAGGCATAGTATAGGCGCAAAACCAAGCTAATAAAAAAATAAAAAAATAAAAGAAAAATGAATAAAAATAAAAAAAATAAAAATAAAAATAAAATAAAATAATAGAAACAAAATAAAAAAATTCAACAGCGGCCCCTCCCATTTTGTTTGACAGGGGGAGAGGAGAGAGAGAGAGAGAGAGCGTGAGAGAGGGGGAGAGAAGAGTCAGAGTGTGAGAGAGGAGAGCCGTTGGATCGGACGAACACCAAATAAATACACACGGTCGGATCATGAATCACCCACCAATTATATTTATCTATAATAATTTGGTGGGGTTACACAATATTTCTTTAAATTCTTGCTTTTTGACTTTTTTTTTCTTTTAGTAGTCAACTATTTTAATTAGTAAAATCTTTTGGAGTAGTATCCTATAGATTTGATACGAATATTGGTAACAAAATTTTTGCATGTTGTTTCTAATTTTTATTGCACGGTCCAAGCAGTCATAAACTAGAAAAGGGGGGCTTAGCATGTTTAAATTTGAAATTTAATTTAGCTCCTTTACTTCAAAAAATAAAATGTGAAATGTGAAATTCAAATCTTGATATTGTTGTTTACTAAATTGCTCTTCACTTTTAATTTACTTTAAAACTACTATAACTTGAAAAATAATTATAAAATCTCCGCATGCTATGTTATGCCTTTATAAGGGACTGCCTTAACAATTATAATAATTGAGAAATAAATTTATATAAACCCACAAACTTCTTGAAATTTTATCAGGGATTGCTTTTGGTTGAGGTAGAACTAAACTTCATATTTTTTTTATTACATAACAAAGATTAGAATTGAAAGTCAACTCTACAGTCCTAGGCGGGTATTGATATTCTTTTTACAAGATTTTAAATTTGGGTTTTATATAAATTCAATTCAATTTGAATCAGATTTATTCAAATTAATAATAATAGTTTATAAAAAAAGAAAAAGGGGTTCTAGAAATTGCTGGAGCTCATGTGAGAGCAAAGCCCATTAAGGTCCATCCACAACAAACAAAACGGGCCTAGCTAGAGCCCAGTTCAAGTTTGGACAGAGAGATCCCGAGGAGAGAGAGAGAGAGAGATTTTCAAACCAAAAAAAGAGAGGGAGAGAGATTTCCCGCCAAGTTAACTGTATAAGGGTTCTTAGGGAGAGAGACTGTCTGTTAGTTGGGTCTTAAAACCCTTCATTTTATTCCTCTCTTCCAAGATTTCACCAATTTATACATTACCCACAAGATGTTACCCCTCTGTAATTAGCTCTGCTTTGTTCTGCTCTGTGTCTCCCTCGCATTTTCTTGGGAAAATTCTTGGAAAAAGCCATGGCAGAGAAAGGCAAAGAATACACAAACATCGAAATCAAGCAGCAACAACCGCCGACTTGCTCTTCAGATTTCACAGACGAAGAGAGTATACCCTTATTCAAATCAGGATTAAGAAAAGGAGACACCACTTGGATCATCTCTCTCTTTGTTGTTATTCACTTTTTCGTTTTCGCTGCCACTATGTTCGTCAATGACTGCTCAAAATACTCTCATGGCGATTGCGCTCTTAAACCCCTCGGAAGGTTCTCTTTTCAGCCTCTCTATGAAAACCCTCTTCTTGGTCCTTCTGCTTCTACGTAAGTTTTCTTTGATTTCTTCATCTGGCTTAAGAGATTCTTGGTGATTTACCAATATATGTGGTCTACTTTTTAGTGATTTCGTTTCGGTTTCTTGAATTTCCAGAAATGGGTTTTCTCTGCGGAAGCAGAACTAGATTCGGTTTCTTGATTTCTGCGTCTAGGTTTTGGAATTTTTGGTGATGTGATCTGGTTTTAACTGATTTATTCAGGGTTTTCTTGAAAAATTTTGTCGGGGCTCTCTCTAATTTCATGAAATAGGTTTTTCTTTGTGAAATATCCTGAAGGTGATGTTTGGATGCTTCAAATAAATTGCAAATTGGGTGTTAGCGATGTGCTAATTAAAGCTCATATCAAGGAAATTGATCAGGGTTTTCTTCAAGTTTCTCCCTTTTTTTCTTTTTATACATCCAATGTGGAATTCTTAATCACAACTGTTTAAATGTACTTGGTTTGGTTCTGGTAACGTCCAGTGTTTTCTTCAAGATCTTGCACAGTACAGCGTAGAAATTGAACTTCATCTTTACATCTGTCTAGGAGTCCCAAATACTTTCTGGGTATTTTCATGACGTACTGATAATCAACTAAGATGTAAAATTTCACTTTTGCTTCTGTGATTTGTTTAAGGAAAGCAAGCATGTCAATTTTGGGGTTTCCTGTAGGACCCCACTCAACTAAACTCCTCACATTTGAATTTGTCCCCCATCCTCTTTTTCGGATTGGATCCACCATGTTTCTTTGCTGCTCCTAGTGGTTTATCTCATGTTTTTGCTGTTGTAGGCTGGATGATATGGGTGCTTTTCAACGGTCATATCTGACACAATATCACCTATCATGGCGCCTTCTCACTTGCCTTTGGTTGCATGCCGGTGCCATCCACCTTATTGTCAACCTTTGTTGTGTTGTCTTCATCGGAATACAACTGGAGCAGGAGTTTGGCTCATGTAGATAAACTTCTTTTGCCTCCTCCTCTTGCTTTTCTTCAATCTGTTTAATCCTTTCTTCTCATCAAAGTGAATAACTAATCTTGTCTTGCTTTCCTGACTTTTTTGCAGTAAGGATTGGGGTCATCTACATATGCTCTGGTATTCTGGGTGTATTGGTAGCTGCACTCTTTGTTGAAAATAGCCCAGTGATTGGATCCTCTGGAGCTCTATTTGGGTTAATTGGTGCCATGCTTTCTGCTCTTATCAGAGACTGGGGTGCCTACACCAACAAGGTCAATATAGACAATTCACTGTTCTTTTAACTGGGTAAGTTTTTTCATATATCCTTCGTTTGACTGCAGCTTGCAGCTCTAATCGCACTTTTCTCTATTGCTGCTATCAATATATTTCTTGGGTTGCTCCCATATGTCGACAACTTCTCAAACATTGGTGGACTTATTTCCGGATTCCTTCTTGGATTTGTGCTCCTATATGATCCTCGGTTAGGCCAAGTGACACACAAAAAGGAAGGCCTTTTTGAATATGGTAGCAATGTTTCTATTGGTTTCAAACAGAAGATGGACATGCCTGTGCTGAGGATTGTTTCCCTTGTTCTGTTTACTCTCATGTGAGACCGAATATAGCATTTCTCTTCATTCTATGTTACTTTTGTTTCCAGTCTTCATGAGAGGTTCCAATGAGATTTTTCATGTGCAGACTTGGAGTAGGTGTTGTTGCACTTATTTGGGGCACAGATGCAAACAAATATTGCAGCTGGTGTCACTATACCAATTGCATTCCTACCAAACTATGGAGCTGCAATGACAAGGCAATCCTTTGCAAGGTAATCAACAATTCGGCTTTTGAAACAAATTTTGAAATGAACGTTGCAGTAAAACAATATTATGAATCCCAGAATGTGAAAATATCAGACATTAAAATAGGTTGGGACTATGTATTCCACAGTACATATTTCGGTATGCCTAACAAAACATGTTTATGTGTGCACTTCCTCGAGGATACTGTGTGCCTATTTCCTTTGTCATATGAATGTTTTTAGATTGTTGAAATCACTTCAAATCCATTTTGTCATGTCGCCAAAAACCAACTGGATACTTAAATGGTTAATGTAGGTAATGAAAAGCAAAGAACAGACGACTTTGATGTGCACAGGCAATGGCAAGTTCAGAATTTTCCCATACGCCAAGATGGACCCATCAAGGATAGAGGACTTGTGCAGTCTGATATGTTCTTAAAAGTGTAACTAGATAGATGGTTCCGTCTTTTCAGAGCTTTCTTGAGGTTTCAAGGTTTAGCTGTAAAAACTTGTACATACTTTGTGGCGACGATTCTCAGTCTTTTACGCATAAATTTCCAAAAATGTTAAATTGTTTTGAATGGCAATGACAATCCAAATAGGACCTATGGTACTATCTCTAAATCTAACTTAGATCAAATCTAAATATTTTTCGAATCCAAACAGC